>CM059440.1:27671613-28071613 GCA_030390025.1 Squalus acanthias | reverse complement strand
CTTGCTGTGCACAAATTGGCTGCCGCGTTTCCTACATCACAACAGTGACAACACTTCAAAAAGTACTTAATTTTGATATATATGTTGGATCTGAGACATTAACTTAGCTCAAGAACGCACACTGCCCAAAACCCACATTCCACAGGGCCTGTGGAGCTGTAAAGCTGTAAAGTGCTTTGGGACATCCTGAGGTCATGAAAGGCGCTATATAAATGCAAGTCTTTCTTTTTAACTATTCTGACAGTAAAATGAACCTGGTTTTACAAGCACGCCTACATGTCTCTTTGCTACCCGTCTCATTTTGCAATCTTCCTTTCTTGGCATGCTTCATTCCACCTTTTCTGTTCAACTTTACTTCAGGTTCTTTGCTTCACTTCTTTTTAAATAAAAAGATGTATTTTTCTGGTTTGCATGTACTTTGGTAACGGACGTCTTGCTGCTGCAGGGGAAGCTTTAGATTGTCCGCATACGAGTGATTCGCCAAACCACCCGATTAGCAGTGAAGTTCTGCCCTGCCATTTGATGAGAGGATGCATTTGACAAGTGCTGTAGGTGATAGCTCACATCTTTATGGAGCTGGTGTACAACTCCAAATATCATTCTCACAAGCACAGCTACCAAATTGCCCAGCACCATGTCACAGAGACCGTGGGAAACTCTGCAATGCAATGAGATTACATAGCATTTACAGCACAGTAACAGGCCATTGGGTCCAATTGGTCCGTGCCGGTGTTTATGTTCCACATGAGCCTCCTCCCACCCTTTTTCATCTCACCCTAGCTACATACCCTTCTATTCCTTTCTCCCTCATGTACTTATCCAGCTTCCCCTTAAATGCATCTATGCTATTTCGCCTCAACCACTCCCTGTGGTAGTGAGCTCCACATTCTCACCACTCTCTGGGTAAAGCAGTTTCTCCTGAATTCTTTATTGAATTTATTAGTGACTATCTTATAATTTATGGCCCCTAGTTTTGGCCTGCCCCACAAGTGGAAACATCTTCTCTACATCTACCCTATCAAACCCCTTCATAATTGTAAAGACCTCTGCTAGTTTCCTCAGCATTCTCTTTTCTAGTCTTTCCTGATAGTTATAACCTCTCGGTTCTGGTATCACCCTTGTGAATCTTTTTGTGCACCTTCTCCAGTGCCTCTATGTCCTTTTTGTAATATGGAGACCAGAACTATACCCAGTCCTCCAAGTGTGGTCTAACCAAGGTTCGATACACGTTTAATATAACTTCTCTGCTTTTCAATTCTATGCCATTCAACAGAGCCAAAGTGCTTTGTTTGCATTTTCTATGGCCTTGTTAACTTGCTACTTTTAATGATTTGTGAATGTGTACCCCGAGATCCCTTTGCTCCTCTACCCCATTTAGACTCTTATTTTCCAAGCAGGAATGTGGCCTCCTTATTCCTCCTACAAAAATGCACCAACTCACACTTATCTATATTGAAGTTTATTTGCTATTTGCATGCCCATTCTGCAAGTTTATTATCCCTCAATCAACATAATAAAAACAGATTATCTGGTCATTATCACATTGCTGTTTGTGGGAGCTTGCTGTGCGCAAATTGGCTGCTGTGTTTTCCACATTACAACAGTGACCACACTCCAAAAGTACTTCATTGGCTGTAAAGCGCTTTGAGGTGTCCGGTGGTCGTGAAAGGCGCTATATAAATGCAAGCCTTTCTTTCTTTAGAGCATGCGCATCCCAACGCGGAAATCCTGATGTTACGGTCAGTCATTCACTGCTACGACACTGGCTGCGCTGTGGTCCTGCCACCTCACCCCCCATAGTTGGCAATCAGTGAAACTAATGGAAACTTGGGCTTTTCTGTGGTAATATTGCTGTTAAATACTCCATTAAAAGTTAGACCATGTTGGATTAGGTGTAACTGGAGTTTTAACAACGTATTGACTGCTAAACAAATATTATGGCCCTGAAAAACTAATTTTAATTTTGTGGAGTGTCAAATTTCGCCATAATGATGAATATTACAATTTTTAAGAAACTTTAAAAAGTTTGTTCATATTTATTTCAGGTTTACCTTTTCCCCGTGTGAGAGTCCCAACCTTTGTTTTACTTTCTAACATTTTTAAAAAGTCAGAATAAAAGGAGCTTCTTCACTCCCTGGCTCTTGGTCTGTGAGAATTCTGTATTGTGATTGGCTGCTTAGTCAGCTTGTTGACATCACAGCAGCTCGCATGATGGAATCCCCACTAGCCGACACTGACCTCAACTGCACGTTGAAAAAGCCATACTTCTCGCCACAGAGATCGCGAGATCTTTGTGGGCGGCTTTCTTCGGGGCCAACGGCGAACGCCTTTGCTTCGCCGCTGACCGCAAATTACCGGCCAATGTCTTCTGTTTTGTGGTCAGCTTGCTATCCATTCTGCTACTTGTCCACTGACTCCACATGCTCTGACCGTAGCCATGCGTCTACTATGTGGTACCTTATCAAAGGCCTTTTGAAAATCCGAATATATTATTGTACTACATAAGCCTTGTCTACTCTTTCTGTTACTTATTCAAAGAATTCAGTACGGTTGATGAAGCACGGTCTTCCCTTTTGAAATCCGTGCTGACTATTCTTTATTATATTTTTGGTTTCTGATGTTTTTCTATTACATCTTTGAGCAAAGATTCCATTATCTTTCCTACCACTGATGTTAAGCTAACTGATTTATAGTTCCCTGGACTTGTTCAATCTCCCTTTTTAAATATAGGAATAACATTAGCTGTCCCCCAGCTCTTTCGCACTATATCGTTTTCTAATGAATTTTTATAAATATGTAATAGTGCCTTTGCTATCTCTTCCCTAACTTCTTTTAATGTGCGCGGATGTGATACATCTGGACCAGGGGTTTTATCCTCTTCAAGTGTAATTAGTTTATTATCTCCCCCTTTCTATCTTAAATGTCTTTGTATCTTTTTTGATCCTTTTAGATTCTATTTTGCCTTAGCACTGCATTGAACTTTCAAATCAGAAAACAGTGTTTTACTGCCTTTTGCACTGCCACCATTCACTCCTGCATTAATATGGCAGCACATTCTGATCCCCAGCCCTTTAGGGCACTGGAGATCATGAAGACACCCCGATTCGAAAAAGATCAGAGAGTCATCCTAGTATTCCAGCCAGCATTCCTCTCTCGACCAACATCACCAAAAAACAGGTTAACCAATAATTCATCTGATTGCTGCTTGTGGCATCTTGATGTGCACAAATTGTACACATAAATACTGTGGCAACAAGAGCAGGTCAGAGGCTGGGTATTCTGCAGCGAGTGTCTCACCTCCTGACTCCCTTTCTACCATCTACAAGGCACAAGTCAGGAGTGTGATGGAATACTCTCCACTTGCCTGGATGAGTGCAGCTCCAACAACACTCAGGAAGCTCGACACCATCCAGGACAAAGCAGCCAGCTTGATTGGCACCCCATCCACCACCTTAAACATTCACTCCCTCCACCACCGGCGTACCGTGGCTGCAGTGTGTACCATCTACAAGATGTACTGCAGCAACTCACCAAGGCTTCTTCGGCAGCACCTCCCAAACCCGTGACCTCTTCCACCTAGAAGGACAAGGGCAGCAGGCGCATGGGAACACCACCACCTCCAAGTTCCCCTCCAAGTCACACATCATCCTGACTTAGAAGTATATCGCCGTTCCTTCATTGTCGCTGGGTCAAAATCCTGGAACTCCCTACCTAACAGCACTGTGGGAGTACCTTCACCACACGGACTGCAGCGGTTCAAGAAGGCGGCTCACCACCACCTTCTCAAGAGCAATTAGGGATGGGCAATAAATGCTGGCCTTGCCAGCGATGCCCACATCCCATAAACGAATAAAAGAAAAAGAAAAATTGGCTGCTGAATTTGCCTTCTCAACACTGTCTGCAGCTCAAACTATCTAATTCTACGTGAAGCACTTTTGAGCCATTTCAGAGAGTCGCGATTAAGGTGCTAAATAAATGCTACTTTTCAGCCTGGCCACGAAGGTGGCGGCACCTCAACACAGAAGCAACCTTGTGCCACCTTGTGCCACCTTGGCCTACAGCAGCAGATGGGTGCTCGGTTGTACGAGTGAGGAGTGCGATTTCTTGATAATTAAGAAAGCCTAAGCAACAGAGCTTGTAATGTAGAAGAGAAGAATATAAACATATGAGTATCGCAGTCCTGAAAATCTGATCTGGATCAGGGATGGATGGGTGTAGATCGGCCACCTGCTGTCGGAATTTGGAGTGTCCCCGCCAGGATTCCACCCCCTTTTTTATGGTGAAGCCACTTTCCGGTTGGAGGACCATAGTTGGATCTTCCACTTGACCAATCCCCCTCGCCCACCCCCCACCCACTCCGTCAAGGGGACATGTCGAGGGGAGTTCCGGGGCTATCTGCAGAATTCCACTCACTATACCCTTAAGAAAGAAAGACTTGCATTTATATAGCGCCTCTCACACCCTCAGGACGTCCCAATAAAGTACTTTTGAAGTGTAGTCACTGCTGTATTGTACGAAACATGGCAGCCAATTTGTGCACAGCAAGGTCCCAAAAACGACAATGTGATAATGACCAGATAATCTGTATTAGTGATGTTGGTTCAGGGATAAATATTGGCCAGGACTTCCCTGCTCTTCAAGTGCCAAGGGGTCTTTTACGTCCACCTGAGGGGGCAGTACCGCTTAGTATCAGCTTAGATTTTGTGTTTAAGTCACTGGAGTGGGACTTGAACCCACGACCTTTTGACTCAGAGGCGAGAGTGCGACCACTGAGAAATGGCGAGAGTCCCTTTGAGGCCTTCTGATGAAAGGTCCCAAGCCTTACTTAGACGAAGGTAATCTATCCTGGAGGGAACCAATTTCCTTGTCTGGAGACAGAATAGTTCCACTGGGAACTGGTCACCAAAAGGTAAACTTTAGCCGCGATTTTGCTGAGCTCGGTGGGTCCGTGGCGGGCGACGTCGCTGGCGGGTCCAGACCCCGTTGCTGGCTCCAGCCTGCTGTCTGAAATGAATTTCCCTTGATGGGTCTTGTTAAGCCCGCCCAGCACATTTCCTGGCCAATTAGAAGAAGCAGGGTCTGGTGACATCATTTGATGACGTGTCATCAGCCGGTTTCCTTAAAGGGACCAACTTTATTTTGACATTTGTGCTGTCAGTGTTCTACAGCATTGAGGTGCTGCAAACACTGCACAAAGGCACAGGGCTGCACCCAGGCTCTCCCATGACTCCCTCCATATGTTTATGGAGGGAGTCACAGCACACAGGGAGGTTCTCTTCCCTTCCCATGGGCAGAAGAGACCTCCCCAGGAGATCAACACAGCCTGGTTGCACATTGTACAGGAGGGCACAAGCAGGGATGTGGTCAGGAGGACCAGGCTGCAGTGCCACAAACGTTTCAATGATCTCAGTAGATCGTGAAACGTTACTGCAAAGCCACACTCAACCTCATCCTGCTGTGCCACTCATCACATCCCCATCACTCTGCCTTCCCTTCCCTACTCCTGCACATCCTTACTCACACCAACTTACCTTGCACCTCCACCCATCCCTCTCTATCTACATTATCACTTCCCCGCCTCACTAGCCACCCCTCACACTCACCCTCATCCTAGTGCAATCATACCAACTAACAACACACAAGGGTAGGCACTTGGGTGATTTATGCAACGTCCATTTAAAGTTTCTGTTAATGTGGTGTCAAACATTGAAACCTTTATTGTCAACACTCTGCGCTCTTGGGCAGATTTGTGTGCACCTTTGGAAGTGGTTTAGTGAGTTGCAGTGAATGGTGAGACATAACAGTACCCCCCGCAATGGTGATGAGTGTGAAAGGAATGGCTTGGGCATTGTAGGGATGCTTTATGGTGTTAGTGTGGGGGGTGGTGCCAACCTGGTGCATCATGTGGTAGCCAAGGTGTACAGCATCAAGTGAAGTAAATCTGGCCATGGTGAGGCCATCCCTGATCTCCCGGGCAGCAATGTGGTCGGGTGCTGATGCCCTGTGTCCTGTGCAGCACCAGGTGATTGCGGAGAAGGTTGGTGTTGCTGTTGGTGTTGCTGGTGTTGGGGCTCATCGTGGTGGGATTCTGAGGACCAAGGTGAGAGAGTATAAAGGGCACCGATGCTGATGGAATAAATGGCAGGTGAAGTAGAGATGACAGAAGCGATCTGTCAATGGTGGGAGAGGTAATGAGGTCAGACTGGACGGAGACTTGTGTAAAGACTTGCAGCATCCTGAATCTGTTGTGGAAATGCAGTGAGGAAGAGCTTGTGGCTGAGGGAAGATATCTCTGTAAGGTGAGAGCTTTTACTTGACATTTGAAGCTGTCAACTCATCAGCCGATTCAATGGCCACTGACCTCCTGCCTCAGCTTCACAGACGAGGTCTAGGCACAGCGTGAAACCCATGGGTGAGCTGTCAAATTCAAAAGGTTAGTTTAAAACCATCGTTAAGTGGCTGTAAACAAGTCACTAATCCTTTAAATTGGCTCCGTCAGCGCTGGCAGACCCGACATCGGGAAAGGCAAGTGTGCGTGATTTGACAGCGGGTTCCCGACCCACTGTCAATCAATTCACATTCAACTGCCGACCCACCACCGATCCCGTCCGCTGAGCGCTGGCAAAATTCCGGCCTTTATCTTTAGCCCCATTGGGCCTCGGGCTGACTTCAGGCAAAGTGGCTGTGGACTGCTCCGCCATACAAGGGTGGACTGGGCCGGGCCGGGCCGGGGACCGCTGATGCGCCCTTGAACGACCAGAAGCTCAGTCTGGCCATGCAGTTGAACCCATCGCTGAATTTTGGGGTCTCCGGCCTGAGGTAAGGGCAGGTAGGGGTTCCACTCCCATATACTGTATGAGCTATACCCAGAGTGGGCATCTCTGTCTAGTCCAAAAGCAGACAAGAGCAGACATAAAACAGCCAATGCTGCACGTGAAAAATGGTCCATTCCATGCGCAATCAGACCATCCTTTCATGGGGGCTCACGGGCTTTTACTGAAATTCAGCATTGGAGAACCAGACATTTCCTGCTTGGTTTTCATTTGTCAAATACTCCATCCCATTTGTATGAAGGATGTGGGAGATCAGCACCATTTATATAAGCAATACTGCTCTTTTTGCCTCTGGGTTTTTCTACCTTCAAATACAAGTCCAAAATAATCAGATGAAAGTCTCTCTCAGGTCAATTCCTGACGACCCACCAGTTGGGATTGGGAATTTATTTGCATTAAGCCATAGCACTACAATGTCCTATGCCCCGAGGCAGCCAGTGGTAAATGCCATTTGAAATATTTCTCCAAGATTTACTACACTTTGGCCCTAGAAGGCTAACTCAACTAACCTGGCCCGGGGGGGGTGGGGGGGGAAGAATAAAGCACCGAAACTCCACCAAAATAATAAAATCACTCATTTCAAATTCAAAACATGACTTTGTCTGGGGAGTAAAAAAGCCAACATGAGGAATCTCCAGCAAACAGCAGCCGGTGTAGACCCAACTGAATAGCCAAATCGGAGAAGAAAGAACTTGCATTTATATAGGGACCTTCCACATGTTCAGGGCATCCCAAGATGTTTCACCGCCAATTAAGTACTTTTGAAATGTAGTCACTGTAATGTCGGCAAATGGAGCAGACAATTCGCACACAGCAAGGTCCCACTAACAATGAGTTAAATGATCAGATTTTAGTAGTTGGTTGAAAAAGAAATGTTGGCCATGACACCAGGAGAACTTCGCTGATTGACTATTTTTTGTGGCATTATTGAGGGAGGAATCTTACCCAGGACACCAGTGCTCTTCTTCAAATAGGGCTATTGGATCTTTTACATCCACCTGAACAGGCAGATGGGGGCCTTGGTTTCATACCGCATCGGAAAGATGGCACCTCCAGCAATGCAGCACTCCCTCAGTACTACACTCCCTCAGTACTACACTCCCTCAGTACTACACTCCCTCAGTACTACACTCCCTCAGTACTGCACTCCCTCAGTACTACACTCCCTCACTACTGCACTCCCTCAGTACTACACTCCCTCAGTACTACACTCCCTCAGTATTGCACTCCCTCAGTACTGCACTCCCTCAGTACTACACTCCCTCAGTACTACACTCGCTCAGTACTACACTCGCTCAGTACTACACTCCCTCACTACTGCACTCCCTCAGTACTACACTCCCTCAGTACTGCACTCCCTCAGTACTACACTCCCTCAGTACTGCACTCCCTCAGTACTGCACTCCCTCAGTACTGCACTCCCTCAGTACTGCACTCCCTCAGTACTGCACTCCCTCAGTACTGCACTCCCTCAGTACTGCACTCCCTCAGTACTACACTCCCTCAGTACTGCACTCCCTCAGTACTGCACTCGCTCAGTACTGCACTCCCTCAGTACTACACTCCCTCAGTACTACACTCCCTCAGTACTGCACTCCCTCAGTACTACACTCGCTCAGTACTGCACTCCCTCAGTACTACACTCGCTCAGTACTACACTCCCTCAGTACTGCACTGATGTGTTAGCCTAGATTATGTGCTCAAATCTCTGGAGTGGGGGCTTGAAACCCGTAACCTGCTGACTCAGAGGCAAGCGTGCTACCACTGACATCCTAATTATAACATGGCTGGTGATTGCCATAGCAACCGGTAAAGGGTAGTGGGTGGAGGGAGGGCAGTTTTCAGCAATATTTATGACAGAAAATATAGTGGCCCGGATTTTGCGGTCAGCGGCAAACGAGCGGCGCTCACCGTTCATTACACTTACACTTGCCCATAGACTTTCTGTGGGCTTTTGCACTGCGACTTGTGGTAATTAGAGAGTCAAAACAGCGTGGCGCCCTCTACAGGGGATCTAGGACCTGTGTGAACAGGGCAAGAATGGGGTTAAGAGAGAGAGATAAAAGAGACAGAAAGAAAAGTTTAAAAAAATTATTTAAATGTTTTAATTTTTTTAAATCTCCAACAATAATTAAAATCTAAAGGAATGAGACGCCACACTTTTAAAAGTTCATTTTCAGTGCCAGAGAGGTTGTTTGGAAGTAATTAAGACTTATCATGTCATTAAAAATTCACTTTCACTTGAATGGACAAGCCCTAACTTTTTCTGCTCTGTTCAGTGGGTATCTAGTGGATAAGTACCGCAACGTCATGCCCTTCATGTGTTTGGATGACGAGTCTCTCGGCGAGATACTGTTATAGCGACGCTTCTGGAGTAGCAGGGCAAATCGGACAGCAACTTCCTGATTTCTGCGTTTAACTGCACATGTGTGGCTGCTGATAGTTGCTGTCCGATTTATTCCTTAATAACGATGAGCGCTGATAGCCTTACCGCAAAATCTGGGCCAATCTAACTTGATGGTATAAAGCTCATTGGATTGTCCCAAGGTTCTTTCTGCTGTGCTGATAATTAACTTCTACCTGCAAGATAGAATTTTGAAGCTGATACTTCACTCACTTATAATCATTTTGTCAGGGGTCTGCCTGGTGTGGAGCTGAGCCACAGAAACTAGGAGGGTTCTGGGTTCGACCCACAGTCTGTACTGAGTTTGAGGTCAGCTGGGATTGCAGCAAGGTTGCTCTATGCCTTTGGGCGCGGGCGGCCAAACCAAAGTCAGCCAGGTTTCCTGCTCCTGATGGCTATCTAGTGGTTCCCGCTGGGGAGTGCACCTGTGTGGATATTGGAGAGAGTAGGATTGGCTTGGCTGTGATGCCTCTATGCTTAAATAGTCTGCTGACACTTGCTGTCTAGGCTCACACGTGAGAAACGACTACTTGAGTGAGCTGCCTCAGCCCGAGCAAAAGTCAACATCTTCAGGAGAGACGGGAGAAAAGAGGAGAAAGTTGGTGTTGGGGGTGGGAAGAAAGATAAAACTTGCAATTATATGGTGGTTGTCATGACTTCAGGACGTCCCAAAGTGTTTCATGGTCAATTCATTACTGTTGAAGTACACTCACTGTTCTTGTATAAGCAAATGCTGCCAATTTGCATACAGCAAGATCCCACATACAGCAATTGGATAAATCACCAATTAATCTATTTTTTTGCCAATGTTGGTTGAGCGAGTGATATTGGCCTGGACACCGGGAAATCTCCCTGCTTTTCTTCAAATTGTGCCGGGATCTTTTACACTCACCTGAATCAGCACAACAGGCAGATGGGGCTTTGAGTTAAGCAGCACCTCCCTTAATGCAGCACTTCCTCAACCCTTCACTGGAGTGTTAGCCTGGATTATTTGCTCAGGAACTGGAGAGAGGCTTAAACTCGCAACCTTGTGAGTCAGGTGAGATTGCTACCGACTGAGCCAACTGGCAAGTCTCAAGCATTCTCATCTCAAGGGTTTCACACACTACTGGAGCAACACATCAGGAGCAATCATGTTTAGACCTGTTCAGTTATCTGAATTTCATTGGCACTTCTGGACTCAACAATTTCAGACCATAACCTCTGCCCCTATTTTTTCACACGGCAGCTGTTGATGATTCTGCCACTCCCATTTACACCTCTTCTCGACTCATCATTTGTTTCTTTACTGTCCCATTCCCATCTCCTTTTGCCTCGCACTGTCATCCCTTTTGTCATTTAATCTCTCCTGCCTTCCACTCTGTCACAGACCTTCCCTTTTGTTCTTTCCTTCCCTCCCCCCTTTCCCTGCCTCGGCACCTGCTTAAAGCTTGTTACATCTCTAACTTTTTCCAGTTCTGACGAAAGGTCATTGACCTGAAACGTTAACTCTGTTTCTCTCCCCACAGGTGCTGCCTGACCTGCGGAGTATTTCCAGCATTTTCTGTTTCTATTTCAGATTTCCAGCCTCCCCGGGCTTTTGTTTCACTGTCAATGTTGCTCAGTTTTCTTAATGCCTGTCAAAGTGGTGATGCTGCTGTATTAAGGTGCTTTTACAAAGAAACAGCTCCTAAATCTACTTCTACAAAGGATGTCCCAAGGGACACCAGTACCTTCAGACCTTGGGCTAGAAACGCAGCTCTTTGTGTGAACACATTGATTTTGATTTCCTCCTACTAGGAGCAGAGGATCTGAAGCAGCTTAGGCTAGTACATTTAATTTCACATAGTTACCCAGCAAAACATGGGCAACACCACCAAAGGCATTGTTTAGATGTCAAAAGACAAGCCCGATCGATCTTCTAAGACTCGCAACTGTATAGTTGTGTTGGTACTGAGTGATTATAAATTAAATTGACCTATCCAGTGTATTCCTGTTCAAACAGCAGGTTTTTCCAATAACTGTCCTATCTAGTTACTGCAATGGTCTTGTAGATGGATGTAAGATAGTAAACTGTATAGAAAAGGGAAATGGGGAGCACTGCTTTAAAATAAACCATGACGGTAGGACAAGAGGACACAGGTTCAATCTAGGAAAAGGTAAATTTAGGACTGATGTCAGGAATTCCTTCACACAAGGAGTGACCACCACGAGAATGGGCTTCTGGGTAGTGGAGGCAAAAAGAAAAACTGGAATCATTCAAAAAACCTTTGGATGTGGTGAAGAAAGAGGTCTAGAGAGTCTGTTTGGATGGACGGGCTATGATGGGCCAAATGGCTTCCCTATCTTCTGACTGAGATGTAGTGGTTCTTGGCCGTCGGTGACTAAAAGTGCCTCACTGTGGCAGAATTCTCTATCTTAGGAGGAGGAAAATTGAAAGGGTGACCATTGCCTTATTGCACACAGTAGACCAGTCACCCTAGGGGGCGGGACAGCTGGTTGTCGGGTTTCAGTCCCGCCCCAACGACGTCCGGCCAACCCACGCTATTTTCCCTTGATTGACCTTGTTAAGTCCGCCCTGCGGGCTTAGCCGGCCAATTAAGGGAAAGCCGGTGACAGAGTACGTCAGCGTATGACGTTTCATCTGTCAAAAATTTTTGACAGATGAATTGTCATCGTTTAACAGCTTTGAGAAGCTGTCAAACACTGACAATCTCTGTTCTTTGGTGAGCCCTTGTACTGAAGACTCACCAAACCTCTTTCCTGAGCAGAAATCAGATTGCTGTTGCATCGGAGAATGCAGCAGCCATTCTGTCATCTCTGCTGTGGAGATGAGGAGCCTCCGGATCCCCAAGGGTTGAAGCCTGCAGGAAGAAACAAACGTAAGGAACTTTTTTCTAACACTTTACACTCACCTCTCATAACTACCTCTCCACACTTGCATCCATCACTCACCTCCACAGCGGACATTTCGACCCCTCTCACCCCCGCAGACTCACTGCTCGCCTCGCTGACCCTGGCGGGGTTTCCCAACATCGGGAAGCCCACACTTCTGTTGGGAAAATGGGGATAAGCCTTTTCTTCTTCATCTTCTTCGGCAGTCCCTCGGAACCGAAGATGACTTGCTTCCACATTAAAAATGAGTACTCAGGTGACTGATGAGTCCAATGCGGGACCTACAGTCTCTGTCGCAGGTGGGGCAGACGGTGGTTGAAGGGGCGGGTGGGTGGGGTGCTTGGGTTGACATGCGCTCCTTCCGCTGTTTGCGCTTGGCTTCCGCTTGCTCCCAGCGAAGAGACTCGAGGTATTCGGCGCCTTCCCGGATGCTTCTCCTCCAGTTTGTGCGGTCTTGGGCCAGGGATTCCCAGGTGTCGGTGGGGATGTTGCACTTTTTCAAGGAGGCTTTGAGGGTGTCCTTGAAGCGTTTCCTCTGCCCACCTGGGGCTCTCTTGCCGTGTCGAAGCTCCGAATAGAGCGCTTGTTTTGGGAGTCTCGTATCGGGCATATGGACGATGTGACCCGTCCATCGGAGCTGATCGAGCGTGGTCAAAGCTTCGATGCTGGGGATGTTGGCCTGAGCGAGAACACTGACGTTGGTGCGCCTATCCTGCCAATGGATTTGCAGGATCTTGCGGAGGCAGCGTTGGTGGTACCTCTCCAGTGCATTGAGGTGCCTGCTGTACATGGTCCATGTCTCTGAGGCATACAGGAAGGCGGGTATTACTACTGCTCTGTAGACCATGAGTTTGGTGCCGGGTTTGAGGTCCTGGTCTTCAAACACTCTCTTCCTCAGGCGACCGAAGGCTGCACTGGCGCACTGAAGGCGGTGTTGGACTTAACTGCCTGTTAACAGGCAGTTAAGTGGCTGTAATCCCCTTCCCGCCTCTCGGGAAGATGGCATGGAGGCGGGTTGGGAGCGGGTTCGCTACCCGCTCCCGGTTTCTGCCATTTTCCCGGCAGTCCCGCCTCCAAACTCGCCTCCCCAGGGCTGGGAAAATTCCCCCCCTAGAGTGCACTCCACTACCTCTATCAGTTATGTCAAAAAGTGATATCATGCTCCTGATTGCTTTCCAGTCAACTGTGCTGGAAAATACAACTATTAGGTTAGCACAAGATCAGGCTTGATTGGGATGCCTCAGATAGCCTTCCAACACTCACACCTGAAGCACGGCCTCATGGGATAGTCACCAGGGGCTTTATGGTGCAAAAGAAACTTCAGAAAATGAGAAAAAAAAAGAAAGGAGCAAAGTCCCCATGGGAAATTGTTTTGCAAACCTTTTTCCACTTGCAAAATATGAGAAACAATTTCATGCTGGGTTATAGTAGTGTAGTGGTTCTGATACTGGACCAGTAAATACTGGACTAATAATCCAGAGAATGTGAGTCCAAATCTGACCATGGTAGTTTGAGAATTTGAATTCAATTTTTAAAACACCTGAAAAAGTGACCATGGTGCTGCCAGGTTGTCATAAAAACCCAACTAATCCACTAATGTCCTCACCCGGTCTGGACTGTATGTGACTGCAGTCCCACACCAACGTGCTTGACTCTTATCTGCGTAGTTTCTCCGCTCCGGGGAAGTACTGGATGACGTAGGTCGACAGTTCCGACGGGCCACAGCGAAAAATCGCAGAGACCTCCTCAGAAGACGAACACGGGACACAACCAACAGAGTACCCTACGTCGTCCAGTACTTCCCCGGAGCGGAGAAACTACGCCATGTTCTTCGCAGCCTTCAACATGTCATCAATGACGACGAACACCTCGCTAAGGCCATCCCCACGCCTCCACTACTCGCCTTCAAACAGCCGCCTAACCTCAAAAGTACCATCATTCGCAGCAAATTACCCAGCTTTCAGGAGACCAGCGACCACGACATCACACAACCCTGCCACGGCAACCTCTGCAAGACATGCCAGATCATCAACACAGATACCATCATCACACGTGAGGACACCACCCACCAGGTACATGGTACATACTCATGTGACTCGGCCAACGTTGTCTACCTCATACATTGCAGGAAAGGATGCCCCAGAGCATGGTACATCGGCGAGACCATGCAGACACTGCGACAACGTATGAACGGACACCGCGCAACAATCGCCAGGCAGGAGTGTTCCCTCCCAGTCGGGGAACACTTCAGCAGTCAAGGACATTCAGCCTCCGATCTTCGGGTAAGCGTTCTCCAAGGCGGCCTTCGAGACACACGACAACGCAAAATCGTCGAGCAGAAACTGATAGCCAAGTTCAGCACCCATGAGGACGGCCTTAACCGGGATCTTGGGTTCATGTCACGCTACATGTAACCCCACCTGACGTAGAGTCATCCAGACTCGAGTCGTCGTTGGCCTGTTCTCTCTACACAGATGCGGCCGGACCTGCTGTGATTTCCAGCAAAAAAAGTTTTTTGTTTTCCATACAGACCCCAGCATCTGCCACATTGACCCCTTGTGACCCCACCTCATTGTCTTTGATGTAATATTTTCCAGACTGACCTGTTTGGACACCATCCACACCTTTGATTGCCGTGATTATCTCTCTGCTGAGGTGTGATAAAGCGCAGTTAGAAATATTAACTGTAATCATCTGGCAGTGTTCTCTGACTATATATGCTGTGCCTATATACATCTCTTCACTTCACCTGACGAAGGAGCAGCGCTCCGAAAGCTTGTGATTTCAAATAAAACTGTTGGACTATAACCTGGTGTTGTGCGACTTCTCATCTTTGAGAATGATCAGGCTTCAGCTTGTTTTTGGACCCAAAATAAGGAACACACGACAAGCGTGTGCCAGAAGCCGGAGGCCCCAAGGCTCACCCAAAATTTGGCCTCAGGCCTCATTTTAATAATACGGACAAGCTGCCGGCACCAGCCACACCTCCAGAGGCAGCTTTCCCAAAGTCGGAGATGAAATTTGGCAGCAGTCCTCAGATATGTCTGGCAGTGAGAGGGGGGGGGAGGGGTGGTCGGGAAGAAGAATGGAGGGGCAGGGGAGTGGGGGAGGGGCGATATGAGAAGTGCTGTGCAGTGCTCAGTACTGACCAATGTTGCTGAGGGTTTCTTAAAACTGGTGTTAGGACCCTCATCAGCATATGCAAGGGGGGCAACGCCTGCCTAAGGCGTCTGCCCGGGACGCCTGAAAATCACCTGAGACCAATATGGTGTTGGACATATTTCAGGGTTTTTTTTAATCGTTTATGGGATGTGGGCGTCGCTGGCAAGGCCAGCAATTATTGCCCACCCCTAATTGCCCTTTGAGAAGGTGGTGGTGAGCCAACCATCTTGAACCGCTGCAGGCCGTGTGGTGAAGGTACTCCCACAGTGCTGTTAGGGAGGGAGTTCCAGGATTTTGACCCAGCGACGATGAAGGATTGGCGATATACTTCCAAGTCAGGATGCTGTGTGACTTGGAGGGGAACTTGGAGGTGGTAGTGTTCTCATGCACCTGCTGCCCTTGTCCTTCTAGGTGGAAGAGATTTGGTAGGTGCTGCTGAAGAAGCCTTGGCGAGTTGCTGCAGTGCATCTTGTAGATGGATGCAGTATATAGCCCTGTGAAATTGGTCATTTTCTCCCCTGGTTCCACTTGGAAAATGGATGCAACATTGACAAATTTCTACCCTGCTTAGCGTGCCTACAGCTTTCTTCTCTGGCTTTTTTCCCCTCTCTAGACGTGATTAAAGATGCTGAAAGAATAAGAGCTTGCGCAGGGTTTGCTTGAGAGGACAAAGAATGAAGTAATCGAATGGAACATAACATAAAAAAAATCAAATATCTGGTAATGAGATATTTGTGCTCATTACAAGCACACAAAAAAAATCTAACCTCAACAATGCCCATGAGTGGAGATTCATTTTTAATGAACTAATAGTCATTTTAAAAGGTTATTTCTGATCTCACGAGTATGTCATTAAATAACACGGGGAAATGAAAAGTTCTGGATGCGGTCAGGAAATTGACAATCCAGACCGTAGCCTGGTAAGAATGTAAATCCATGCAAATGACCCTGATACTAGTGAGACCCCGCTAGGAAAATAATCCTTACATTTATAGAACGCCTCTCTGCAACATCTCCTATACCTGTTTCTATCATCAAGGGGTATGGGGAGAGAGCGGGGATATGGGATTGAGATAGAGGATCAGCCATGATCATATTTAATGGCGGAGCAGGCTCGAAGGGCCGAATGGCCTACTCCTGCTCCTATTTTTCTATGTTTCTAAGTTACTTTAGAAATGTAACAACTCTTATGCAAGTAAACACAGGAGCAATTTTTTGGGAAGTTCCCATAAATAGCAATGAGATAAATGACCAGTTACTCTGTTTTTCCGTGGTGTTGCTCGAGGGGGGGGGGAATGCTGGCCAAGACACCAGCGGTAAAACTTTTTGTTGTTTGAATAGTGCCACCTAACCAGGCACGCGTCTCATCCAAAGGACTTTACTTCGGACAGTATGGCACTCCCTCCGTACTGGACTGGACTGTCAGCCTAGATTATACGCTCGAGTTCTGAGTACGGCTAGTACCCAAAGTAAAGAAAAAAAAGACTTGACTTGCATTTATATAGAGCCTTTCACAACCTCAGGACACCCCAAAAGCGCTTTACAGCCAATGAAGTACTTTTGAAGTGTAGACACTGTTGTAATGTAGGAAATGCGGCAGCCAATTTTCCCACAGCAAGGTTCCACAAACAGCACTGTAGTAGTGACCAATGTAATAGTGTGCTAATAATGTTGGTTGAGGGATAAATATTGGCCAGGACACTGGGGATCTTTTACGCCCACCTGAGAGGGCAGACAGGGCCTTGGTTTAACATCTCGTCTGAAAGACAGTACTCCCTCAGTATTGCACTGGAGCGTCAGCCTGGATTTTGTGCTCAAGTCTCTGGAGTAGGACTTGAACCTACAATCTTCTGATCAGAGGCAGAGAGTGCTACCACTGTGCCAAACTAAGGGGAATCCTGGGTCCAAGTTTTGGTCACTGCACTTATTGGTATCGAGACATTCAAAACAACAGGAGTGATCCTGTACCTTCAATCAAAGAGCTGAAGGGAGGTGATGCAAGCACTTTCTGGTCTCATTGTTCTCACTTCACTAACTTATGGAATGGACTCCCACCTTGTGCAGTGAACGTGGACTTAATTGCAGTATTTTGAGCAAAAGGATAAATTGCTGATTCAATAGGAAGAAAAATGGGTTGAATAACTTGCACAGCTCCCCAGCAGCACAGTTAGTGCAGGAGTGATTAGCTCGACCATACAGACCAGGTTTGATCCCTGACCTGTGCTGGGTTCATTGTTCTTAGCCATTGTAGAGTTGCTATAGTTAACTGCAGCAATTCTGGCTCTGGGAGGAAAGAAGTTGGTACGGTGGCATTCTGCTTTACCCGATGCCCCTTACTGAAAGGCTCCGATATACACCACACCCCACACTAACCTTCTCTGCTATCCCCCATGCCCTTCACTGTAATACTCCACTATACTCCACACCCTTCACTAAACTCCATATCCCTCACTGTGACACTGCATCATACTCCGCCCACACTCTTCACGAACATTCCACCATTGTTGTAAAAACCCATCTGATTTACTCATGTCCTTTAGGGAAGGAAATCTGCCACCCTTACCTGGTCTGGCCTATATGTGACCCCAGACCCACAGCAATGTGGTTGACTCTTAACTGCCCTCTGAAATGGTCTAGCAAGCCACTCAGTTGTAAAAAAATGCTACCAAAAACAATAAAAAGAATGAAACCGGACGGACCACCCGGCATCGACCTCGGCACCGGCTACAGACACGACAATGGCACACCCAGCCCAGTCGACCCTGTATAGTCCTCCTCACCGACATCTGGGGACTTGCGCCAAAATTGGGAGAGCTGTCCTACAAACTAGTCAAGCAACAGCCTGACATAGTCATACTCACAGAATCATACCTTTCAGCCAATGTCCCAAACTCCTCCATCACCATCTCTGGGTATGTCCTGTCCCACCGGCAGGAGAGACCCACCAGGGGTGGCGACACAGTGGTAGACAGTTGGGAGGGAGTGGCCCTGGGAGTCCTCAACATTGACTCCGGACCCCATGAAGTCTCATGGCTTCAGGTCAAGCATGGGCAAGGAAACTTCTTGCTGATTACCACCTACTGCCCTCCCTCAGCTGATGAATCAGTACTCCTCCATGTTGAACACCACTTGGAAGAAGCACTGGGAGTAGCAAGGGCACAGAATGTACTCTGGGTGGGGGACTTCAATGTCCATCACCAAGAGTGGCTCGCTAGCACCACTACTGACCGAGCTGGCCGAGTCCTGAAGGACATGGCTGCCAGTCTGGGCCTGCAACTGGTGGTGAGAGAACCAACACGAGGGAAAAACCTACTTGACCTCATCCTCACCAATCTACCTGTTGCAGATGCATCTGTCCATGAGAGCATTGGTAGCAGTGACCACCGCACAGTCATTGTGGAGACGAAGTCCTGTCTTCACACTGAGGACACCCTCCATCGTGTAGTGTGGCACTACCACCGTGCTAAATGGGATAGATTCAGAACAGATCTAGCAGCTCAAAACTGGGCATCCATGAGGTGCTGTGGGCCATCAGCAGCAGCAGAATTGTATTCCACCACAATCTGTAACCTCATGGCCCGGCATATCCCTCACTCTACCATTACCATCAAGCCAGGGAACCAACCCTGGTTCAATAAGGAGTGTAGAAGAGCATGCCAGGAGCAGCACCAGGCGTACCTAAAAATGAGGTGCCAACCTGGGGAAGCTGCAAGACATGCATGCTAAAAAGCAGAAGCAGCATACGATAGACAGAGATAAGGGATCCCACGATCAACGGATCAGATCAAAGCTCTGCAGTCCTGCCACATCCAGTCGTAAATGGTGGTGGACCATTAAACAACTAACAGGAGGAGGGACTGGGAGAACTTCAAAACTCAGCAGAGGAGGACGAAGGGTTTGATTAGGGCAGGGAAAATAAAATATGAAAGGAAGCTTGCAGAGAACATTAAAATGGACTGCAAAAGCTTCGATAAATATGTAAAAAGAAAGAGGTTAGTAAAAACAAACGTAGGTCCCCTGCAGTCGGAAACAGGGGAAGTCGTAATGGGGAACAAGGAAATGGCAGATCAATTGAACAAGTACTTTGGTTTGGTGTTTACTGTGGAGGACACACACAACCTGCCGGAAATAAAAGGGGTCAGAGGATCTGGTAAGAGGGAGGAGCTGAGGGAAATCCTTATTAGTCGGGAAAAGGTATTGGGGAAATTGATGGGACTGAAGGCTGAAAAATCCCCGGGGCCTGATGGTCTGCATCCCAGAGTACTTAAGGAGGTGGCCTTGGAAATAGTGGATGCATTGACGATCATTTTCCAACATTCCTTAGACTCTGGATCAGTTCCGATGGAGTGGAGGGTGGCCAATGTAACCCCTCTTTTTAAAAAAGGAGGGAGGGAGAAAGCAGGGAATTATAGACCGGTCAGCCTGACATCGGTCGTGGGTAAAATGATGGAAGCAATTATTAAAGATGTCATAACAGACCATTTGGAAAGTGGCGACATGATAGGTCCAAGTCAGCATGGATTTGTGAAAGGGAAATCATGCTTGACAAATCTTCTGGAATTTTTTGAGGATGTTTCCAATAGGGTGGACGGGGGGAACCAGTAGATGTGGTGTATTTGGACTTTCAGAAGGCCTTCGACAAGGTCCCACACAAGAGATTGGTGAGCAAAGTTAAAGCACATGGGATTGGGGGTAATGTGTTGACGTGGATTGAGAACTGGTTGGCACACAGGAAACAAAGAGTAGGAGTAAATGGGTACTTTTCAGAATGGCAGGCAGTGACCAGCGGGGTACCGCAGGGTTCGGTGCTGGGACCCCAGCTGTTTACATTATATATTAATGATTTGGACGAAGGGATTAAATGTAATATCTCCAAATTTGCGGATGACACTAAATTGGGAGGCAGTGTGAACAATGAGGAGGATGCTAGGAGGCTACAGAGTGACTTGGACAGGTTGGGTGAATGGGCAAATGTATGGCAGATGAAGTACAATGTGGATAAATGTGAGGTTATCCACTTTGGTGGTAAAAATAGAGAGGCGGACTATTACCTGAATGGTGGCAGATTAGGGAAAGGGGACGTGCAACGAGACCTGGGCGTCATGGTACATCAGTCACTGAAGGTGGGAATGCAAGTGCAGCAGGCAGTCAAGAAAGCAAACGGAATGATGGCCTTCATAGCAAGGGGATTTGAGTACAGGAGTAGGGAGGTGATGCTACAGTTGTACAGGGCCTTGGTGAGGCCACACCTGGAGTATTGTGCGCAGTTTTGGTCTCCTAACTTAAGGAAGGACATTCTTGCTATTGAGGGAGTGCAGCGAAGGTTCACTAGATTGATTCCTGGGATGGCCGGACTGACATATCAAGAAAGATTGGGTCAACTGAACTTGTATCCTCTGGAGTTCAGAAGAATGAGGGGGGATCTTATAGAGACATTTAAAATCCTGACTGGTTTAGACAAATTAGATGCGGGCAGAATGTTCCCAATGGTAGGGAAAACTAGAACCAGGGGTCACAGTCTAAGGATTAAGGGGAAGCCATTTAGGACTGAGCTGAGGAGGAACTTCTTCACCCAGAGAGTGGTGAATCTATGGAATTCTCTTCCACAGAAGGTTGTTGAGGCCAGTTCGCTAAATATATTCAAAAGGGAGTTAGATATAACACTCACAACTAAGGGGATCAAGGGGTATGGCGAGAAAGCAGGAATGGGGTACTGAGGTAGCATGTTCAGCCATGAACGCATTGAATGGCGGTGCAGGCTCGAAGGACCGAATGGTCTAGTCCTGTACCTATTTTCTATGTTTCTATGTTTCTATGCTCCATGAATATCCCCATCCTCAATGATGGTGGAGCCCAGCACGTGAGTGCAAAAGACAAGGTTGAAGCATTTGCAACCATCTTCAGCCAGAAGTGCCGAGTGGATGATCCATATCGGTCTATTCCCGAGGTCCCCACCGTCACAGAAGCCAGTCTTCAGCCAATTTGATTCACTCCACAGTGATATCAAGAAACAGCTGAGCGCACTGGATACAGCAAAGGCTATGGGCCCTGACAACATCCCGGCTGTCGTGCTGAAGACTTGTGCTCCAGAACTAGCTGCGCCTCTAGCCAAGCTGTTCCAGTACAGCTACAACACTGGCATCTATCCGACAATTTGGTAAACTGTCCAGGTATGTCCTGTCCACAAAAAGTAGGACAAATCCAACCCGGCCAATTACCGCTCCTTCAGTCTACTCTCAATCATCAGCAAAGTGATGGAGGGTGTCATCGACAGTGCTATCAAGCGGCACTTACTCACCAATAACCTGCTCACTGATGCCCAGTTTGGGTTCCGCCAGGACCACTCGGCTCCAGACCTCATTTCAGCCTTGGTTCAAACATGGACAAAAGAGCTGAATTCCAGAGGTGAGGTGAGAGTGACTGCCCTTGACATCAAGGCAGCATTTGACCGAGTGTGGCATCAAGATGCCCTAGTAAAACTGAAGTCAGTGGGAATCGGGGGGAAAACTCTCCACTGGCTGGAGTCACAAAGTAAAATGGTTGTGGTGGTTGGAGGTCAATCATCACAGCCCCAGGATATCATTGCAGGAGTTCCTCAGGGCAGTGTCCGAGGCCCAACCATCTTCAGCTGCTTCATCAATGACCTTCCCTCCATCATAAAGGTCAGAAGTGCGGATGTTCGCTGATGACTGCACAGTGTTCAGTGCCATTCGCAACTCCTCAGGTAATGAAGCAGTCCATGCCCACATGCAGCAAGACCTGAACGCCATTCAGGCTTGGGCTGATAAGTGGCAGGTAACATTCGCGCCACACAAGTGCCAGGCAATGACTATCTCCAACAAACGACGTCTAACCACCGCTCCTTGACATTCAATGGCATTACCATCACCGAATTCCCCACCATCAACATCCTGGGGATCACCATTGACCAGAAACTTAACTGGACCAGCCACATAAATACTGTGGCAACAAGAGCAGGTCAGAGGCTAGGTATTATGCGGCGAGTGTCTCACCTCCTGACTCCCCAAAGCCTTTCCACCATCTACAAGGCACAAGTAAGGAGTGTGATGGAATACCCTCCACTTGCCTGGATGAGTGCAGCTCCAACAATACTCAAGAAGCTCGACACCATCCAGGACAAAGCAGCCCGCTTGATTGGCACCCCATTCACCACCTTAAACATTCACTCCCTCCACCACCGGCGTACCGTGGCTGCAGTGTGTACCATCTACAAGATGCACTGCAGCAACTCGCCAAGGCTTCTTCGGCAGCACCTCCCAAACCCACGACTTCTACCACCTAGAAGGACAAGGGCAGCAGGCGCCTGGGAACACCACCACCTGCAAGTTTCCCTCCAAGTCACACACCATCCTGACTTGGAAGTATATCGCCATTCCTTCATCGTCGCTGAGTCAAAATCCTGGAACTCCCTACTGAACAACACTGTGGGAGTACCTTCACCACACGGACTGCACCGGTTCAAGAAGGCGGCTCACCACCACCTTCTCAAGGGCAATTAGGGATGGGCAATAAATGCTGGCCTTGCCAGCGACGCCCACATTTTCCATGAACGAATAAAAAAAAATTCCACAGCCTTCACTAAAACTGCACTATACTCCACACCCTTCACTAACAGTCCACATACTCCACCCACACCCTTCACTAACACTCCACTGTACTCTACGTCCCTCACTCTGATAGACCCCCATCCCTCACTGTGACTCTCCACTATACTGAACACCCTTCAGTGTAACACTCTGCTATCTGACTGGTGCTATAAATGGTAATAGGAAAGATATAGGCACATACAGAATGGGAGATGTATAAAATATGAATAAGGAAAGGAGTATGATGAAAGGAGAACGAAGCAAACAATGAATTAAACACAAGTGGATGATGAAGGATGCAATCTCTCTCTACAGTAAGGATTGTGTGTATGGTATGTGTGGCTTACGAAGCTAGAGTTTGGCTGTCAGACAGCAGCAATAACAGCTTATAATTGAGAACTGCTGTGGACAGCAATACAACACATAAATACATTCTCACAGCACAATAACTACATGATTTCATAATACCTATCCATTGAGCAAACCCTGCTTTGTGTGCCAGACTCTGCACTGAATACAGATGCCTTGGTTTGACTGATCACAAATAACCAGTTCCCCACAGCCTCCTCCCCCTCTCCAATCAAGAAAAATAATGTAAAATTGATTAGATTTAGCTATTTCACAGTATTTGGAATGTGATTTGAGCAATAATGTATGAGAGCGGGAGTCGAGGTCGAAATCTATGACTCTTGCTATTAATGCCTGACGCTTGACAGGCCTGTAATATCAGTGACAATATGGGAAGCGGATTGGTTTTGATTTATCAGGCTCTGACAGACTATGTACTCCATGAAAAGACAAGGCTAGCTCAGCAACATGTCTTTCCAGAAAGGGGTTCTTGGCTGCTCCATGAAAGGGGGTTTGACTGCTCCTCACTCAGCTTGAACCACATTCATCACCTCCTGCAACACCCATCGCCTCATGTGTGAGGATTTTCTGACCTCAGTTTCATGGATGGTTGTCCACTCTTTTGTGTCTCCACGTTTCCCTGATTAAAGTGGGTGTAAGGATGAGCAAAGAAAGATTTAAAGGATGAGCAAAGAAAGAACTTACATTTCTGTAGCACCTTTCACAACCTCAGGACATCCCAAAGCACTTGACAGCCAATAAAGTACTTTTGAAGTGTAGTCGCTGTTGTAATGTAGGAAACACAGCAGCCAATTTGCACACAGCAAGCTCCCACAAACAGCAATGTGATAACGACCAGATAATCTGTTTCAGTGATAAATATTGAGAGAAGTCGCACAACACCAGGTTATACAGCTGTTGGACTATAACCTGGTGTTGTGCAACTTCTCACATTTGTCCACCCCAGTCCAACACCGGCATCTCCACATCATGATAAATATTGGCCAGGACTTTGGGGACAACTCCCCTGCTTTTCTTCATAATAGTGCCACGTGATCATTTACATCCACCCAAGAGAACAAATGGGGCCTTGGTTTAACGTCTCATCTGAAAGACAGCACCTCTGACAGTGCAGCACTCCCTCAGTATGGTACTAGAGTGTCAGCCTAGATTTTGTGCTCAAGTCCCTGGAGTGGGACTTGAACCCACAGCCTTCTGACTCAGAGGCAAGAGTGCTACCCACTGACCCACAGCTGAGACTTGCAGCAGCATCAATTAAGGTTTGATTTTTACTGCTCATCAATGCCTGCCTTTCCCCCCTCCCCCACACCCAGGATCCAATGGCAGTCTGTGCTGAGTTAGCAGATCACAGGTGGGGCAATGGAGGGGTGAGACAATTGGCCTCAGTGCCTCTGGACTGTAAAGCACCTGCAGAACAAAAGGCAAGAAAAGTGAAGGGAAAAAACAATTAAAAATATTGACTGCTTGCCAGAAAATGAGAACAAATGGTCAGATCTACCCTTGAGAACAGAGAAGTGTGTGCGTGTGCATCATTCGATATACAGATAGGAGAGTGCACTGGGTAATATCCTAATCATCAACAGGGCTGATACAGTGTAATGAAGCACAATAATTCAATTAAAAACACAGCAGATTCCTTGGCTCCTCCATATGTACTTTGCTTTGAATCAGTAAATGCTTTGTGAAGGATGGAGACAACAGTTAGTTGGACTCATTAGAGGCACGATCACACAGAACATTGACTCCAGCACTTTGGGTAGGCCATTGCCTCTGTTGGCATTTAGTGCACTGATCAAAGTGATTGAGTCTAACATGCCATGCCAATTGTCGAGGTGGAAATGATTGCAGCAGTATAATCATAACCTCACACGGCATTTTCCAATTGGGATTTATTCTGAGAAAATTAAAAATTAAAATAAGCACGCGGTTTGCAAAGGGTTGGATGGAGACTGGTTCAGTCAAACATAGCCCCCAAAATTCAGAGGTTCACAGATTTTACCATTGTTTTAGCGACTGAAGTGCAAGTAGTTAGTTTTTAGACGGTTGTATCTATCAAGTGAAAGGAATGGCAAGTGAAGTAGAAAGCTTAAAAGAGAAAGGAAAGTTTAGGGGGAGTAATTTCTGTTTAAATGTAGTTCCCCAACGTCAAAATAAAAAAAAATAATGGGTGTGAAAGTGCACTGTGCGATTGCATACTTTAACAAAAGCATTGAGGTGTTTCAAGTAAACATGTTAATTCCTTGGTTCCAGCAACAGACAAAGGAATTTCCTGTGAATGTGTCCACATGTGTTTTTTTGCTAATTTCAACCCAATAATTACCAAACGATACGTTAAAACTAAAATTCAATTGCCCCATTTGGAAGCCGGCCAGTTTGGAACTTCTTCCCTCGAGAGCTGCTCTGTTGATGTCACTAACGGGGAGAGGGCCTCCTGCATCCCAAACTGGCTTCATCCATTTATGCACCAGTCTGGGAGCCAAGACCTGGAGCTGGCCAACCTGACGGTGAGCCAGCTCAGTGATCTGCAGACTTCTGCTGTGGCATGTTTCCCTGCTGGGGCTGGTGCCTCTGGCCTGGCTTCCAGGTCCAATCGAAAGTCGTGCGCCCCACTAAAGGTGAAACAAGCTGCAGGTGGCTCCTCCGCTTCACTGATGCCACTGGAACAGCCCCTAAAAGGAAGGAGACCCAGATTGAGGTGGGAGATTTTAACTTTCCCTAATAATGGTAAGGAATTTGTTTTGAATATATACAGACATTTTGGGGAAGGGGCTACTCGAAATGAAGAGTACTGTCCTATGCTTTTATTCCCTTTTAATGAGAGGGGTCCAAGTCAAAGACTGGCACTTCCTTATTGAGATGAGTAATTCCCCGTCTAGTTAGTAAAGCTGCACGGGATCAAAATTAGTCCGTCAATACTGTTTAATTACTCTAAATGAAGAATTGTGCATCAACGTCTGAAATGAGCAGAGAGCCAAACCTGGAAGAGCAAAGCACAATGGCGTAAATGCCAGTCATGTTGGCATCTTGCCAATGAGAACATCTGTTTAAAGGGAGCACTGGTGGAGACAGTAATTTATTCTCCAACCAGTCAAAACAATTTGTTTAATAGGAATGGAGGGCACAGTTTAGCCCTTTGACACAAGGTGGCAGGTGGTGTTGGCAGAAACTCTGGCACAGGCCAAGAGCATCACTTTCTTTCTTGTGGCAGTTTTGAATAGTTTTTTCATTCAAATTTCCCGTCTCCTCCCCAATCTCAGCACTTCATTTTTTGTTTCCATTATCAACAGGTAACCAAGGGAAATTGAGTCTGCATATCATACAAATAAAACCAGACATTAACAGATATGCTTGTATAGCAAGAGGCCAACGGATAAGTACAAACCTTGGACCATCATAACTGCTGACCTATCTCATGAAGCTGCTCTAGACTATTGCCCCTTCCCAAAATGGCACAGTCCCTTTTCAATTGAACTGTATTCCCAGATCTCCACCAATGCTAATATTTGGCCAGTTTGCCAAGGAGATGCAAAGTAAAGTCACCTCTACTTTGATTCGATAATGCTTCATAACCTCCAGCCTTAGGAGACGGGGCCTTCTGCACCAACGTGCCATTATCCTAACTAACTAACAGATGCCGATGATGTCTGGTCCAGAAAGGGAAGTTAAAAATAAATAAAGTTACAGCATCGAGCGTTCGAAATGGCGAGCGACTTCAAGTTAAGAGGGCGTAATTCGTCATCCGATGCGGTTCTGACATCTCTCATGAGAGTCATCCAGTGACACCATCAGTTCGGTGCAGACTACACCAGTGGAACTCTGTAGCAACCTTGCTTGGAGGTGCGTGCGAGGGAATGGGTAACTCACCTCCCTCCCCTCTCTATTTGAACAAAAGGAAATGTTACTGTGTGGCACAGGCGAGGTTGTAAAAACAGCGTGTGCTGGGGCCACATGTGTGAAACCTCACCATGGGCAAACCTTGTAGCAAAACTGGAAACCTGTTCTCCATAAATAGATGTATGATTCCCTCCATTTCACTTCTCTTATACTCTCTCAATTATCTCCTGAAGGTGTTGGCTTTTGCTGGGGAAAAGGCACCAGCTGCCATCTGGTACCTCATCCGAAAGGGCTATTCTTCACCTGCCCATGGCCAGAATAAAAGTAACACCCACACTCACACTGGAGATGGCCATTCATAATTACTAGCAGTCTTGATTTGTAAGCCTGAACTGCGAGTGTCAACAGGCTATTCAATCAAGTGGCCCATTACAGCAGAGCCTGATCCTGTCCTTGCCTGACAGCCACATATGTGCATTTACCAGCAGGAGTGGGAAACCTGGCTGATCTTTCAACACTAAACAATAACCCAAACAGAATTGCCAAATCACTATTTCATTGCACAAGACTCAGAATTGAGTGATGGAAAATGCAGCCCTGAAAGCCAGTCATCCTTTAACTAAAGATACTGAGAGGCAGGATCTACTTTTTGTTTTGATAGTGAAGGCAGCTTGATGATGCCATCGTTCAAAATGCAGCAATGTATGTGCTTGCTTCTTTCAATTACCTGTTATTGTCTTTTTAACTTCAAGCACAATACACACAAATCTGGTATTCAATATAATACAAAGCCTCCCTGTCTCCTTACAAATGGGATCTCTTTAGCACTTTTACTTACTCTTGAGTTTCTCAGACCCTGGGACATTATGGAGTAAAATGGAATAGATATGTCCCTCAGGATCAGACAGAGAAGTGCAAATAATGGAGACCATTTGGCCCATCTAGTTCTCCCTTCTGTAGAAACATTCGATTCCACTCTCTATTTGCCTCTTGTTTGACTCCAGAGTTGTTTCCTTCACTATCCTGCCCAGAGACCATTTCATATATTAATCAGCCTTTGTGTGAAGACGTGCTTCCTGGCATCAGTCATGAACTTGCCTTTTACTAACTTGTACCGATGTCCCCTTGTGCTACAGCTGTGATTGAACTTAAAAAAATAGTGCTCAGGATTAACCTTAGCATCTTACATACCTCAAAAGGTCCCCTCTCATTTGCTTCCTTTCAAGGCTGAACAATCGGAGTTCTTCTAACATTCCTTCATACCTCAGTCCACTGACTCTGGGGATCAGCCTCTCAGCCTATTTCTACTTCCAGGGCTTGGATGTTCTCCCTGTGCCTTGGCGGGTAAACTTTATATTTCAGGTGAAACCAGAGCACTTTACAGCTTCAGCTCAGACAACTGATATCCCAGTTATACTGGAAGCAGTTGAGCAATACGGTGGGTCTGCCTCTCTTCAGAATTTCCCCGTTTATGCTGAGGGGCATTTCTTCTCTTGATAGAGGCACTGCGGCAATATTGCAGGTGCAGTTGCCCAACGGTTGCACTCGGAATGCAACAATTTTGATTGTGGACCTTCCTTGACGTTGGCCGAAGGTACGCGGAACTCAGTAATATGAATACTGCCATTGCTGACCTGCATGGGTGGGCTGAGCGCTCAGTGTACCCATGGACAGAATAAAAGCGGTGCTTCCCCCTTCCCCGCACTGGAGAGAGGACCACTGACGTTCGTCAGCAGCTGCATTCTGCCTCCAAAGGCAGAGAGCAAAACTGCCTTGTGAGCTGGTATTTTGCGTTTTTTAGAGGCTTGCGTGCTGTATTAAAGATCAGGTCTGGAGGCAGCAATGAGCTGGATGACCAGTTAACATCTTTTGCCAGTGTTGGCCGAGGTAAGAATGGTGACCAGGGCACCAAGAGCATTCCAATGAATGTTCCAATGAAGCTCAACGTAAGCTCGAGGAACAGCACCTCATCTTTCGATTAGGCACTTTACAGCCTTCTGGACTCAACATCGAGTTCAACAATTTCAGACCATAACCTCTGCCCCTATCATTTTTTCCCATTTTTTCTCTCTCTCTCACATGGCAGCTGTCGTTCATTCAGCCATTGCCATTTACACTTCATCTAGAGCCATCTTTAGTTTCTTAACTTGTCCCATTACCATCTCCTTTTGCCTTGCACCATCATCCCTTTTGTCTCTTAATCTCTCCTGCCTTCCATCCTATCACAGACCTTCCCTTTTGTTCTTTCCTCCCCTCCTCTCCCTGCCCCTGCACTTGCTTAAAAACCTGTTCCATCTCCAGCCTTTTCCAGTTCTGACGAAAGGTCATCGACCTGAAACGTTAACCCTGTTTCTCTCTCCACAGATGCTGCCTGACCTGCTGAGTATTTCCAGCACTTTCTGTTTCTATTTCAGATTTCCAGCATCCGCAGTATTCTGCTTTTGCAGGGGCATTCCCTGCTCTTCTCTGAATGAGATCTTTAACATGCACCTGAACCACTGGAGAAGGTAGACGGAATATAGCAGCAATGTTGTGGGAACACTACCATGGGAGCACCATCAACACAAGGACTGCTGCTGTTCAAGGAGAAGGCCCACCACAACCTTCTCAGGGCAACAAGGGGTGGGCAATAATTGCCAGCCTTGCCAACGTCGCCCACATCCCAAAACAAATAAGAAAAGCACAAATGTTCCATGAACTAATCCCCTATGCCTCAATTCAACCTTATAACTCTCAGTCCCATTCCTTTGCTGACTGATAAACTCAAGAGGCATTTCCTTTTCTGTGTTAGCAGATAACATGTACATCAATTACTGTTTAAATACATTACATTAATATTGCAGTTCTGCATATGTTAGATAGATGGTAGAAATCCCTGGTAATGTCAGTAAATTGGTTATGAAACTGATCGCATCAAACCACACTACAAATTACATTACCTTCCTCATGACCCCAATTAAAAATAACTAATAATCCCCATTTGCAACATTTAATCTCTCCTGCCTTCCACCCTATCACAGACAGTCTCTTTTGTTCTTTCCTCCCCCCCTTTCCCTGCCTCTGTGCCTGCTTAAAATCTGTTACATCTCTAACTTTTTCCAGTTCTGACGAAGGGTCACAGACCTGAAACGTTAACTCTGTTTTTCTCTCTCATGGATGCTGCCTGACCTGCTCAGTTTTTCCAGCATTTTCTGTTGTTATTTCGGATTTCCAGCATCTGCAGTATTTTGCGGCTGTATTAGTGTTTGGTTCACTGCCACTTCTCTTCTAGGAATGCCCACCTTGAAGAAGTTCTGCTCTTCTCTCCGACGGGATTTCCGTTTGTCTCTTCAACCTTGTTCATCTTCATTGCTTTCTGTTTCCCTTCTCGTGTTTGATCAGGTATCTGCCAAGACTCATTTTCACAGTCACATCTCTTTCCTCAGCAACTGTCTCCGGTTCCAACTTATTCCACGTGGATTCCAACTGAAACTCCACCTTTCGTGTTTTGGATCCACCCAGGATTACAGATATCTCCGAGATATTCAGCATTCCTCAAACCACTGCTCTCGCCGCATCCTGAGATCCACGCTCAACGCCATGCGCCGTCACATGCATGCTCTCGACCTCTCTTTTCAGCAGCACCGACTCACTCTATCTCAAAGCTGTCCTGGTCCACAGTTCCATTTCATACTTCGCCTCATCCGGCGCTTTAACAAAAAACTTTTATTCTTCCTTTCAGGTGTCAAGGATCGCAAGCTTCAACAACTCTTGGACACCAACGCTCCTCCGGAACCTTCTTCCCCTTCACTTTCCTCTGACCCCCATCCCTTCTTCCAATCTCACCCCCTGCCGTGTTTTCACGATCCCCTCTGACCTTCCACTCTCTGACCCCAAACAATTGGTCCTCAGCAAAGACCTGAGCTTCATCCCCTTACATCCCCACCTCAATGAATTTCCAGCTTGGCACGACGCCAAGCTCTTTTTCCGCCGCCTTTGTCTCCGTGCCCACTTCTTTGGCCAGGAGTCTTCCCCCCCGCACAGCGGACCCTTTCTCCCGCTATCAGAATTCTGGTTCTACCTGGACCCCTCCCTCTGGCTTCTTACCCTCTCTAGATCTTTTCATTGCTAACTGCCGGCGTGACATTGGCCGTCTCCAGTTCTCTGCTCCCCTCACTCACTCCAACCTACCTTCCTCTGAACTTGCAGCACTCCATTCTCTCCGATCCAACCCCAACATTGTCATTAAGCCTGCTGACAATGGTGGTGCTGTTGTTGTTTGGCGAACCAACCTCTACCGTGCGGAGGCTGAACGCCAACTCTCTGACATCTCCTCCTACCTCCTCCTGGACCATGACCCCACTACCAAACATCAGGCCATTGTTTCCAAGACTGTGACTGACCTCATCTCCTCTGGAGATCTTTCCTCCATGGCTGTCAACTTCATAGTCCCCCAACCCCGCACAGCCTGCTTCTACCTCCTTCCCAAGATCCACAAACAGGGCTGCCCTGGTAGACCCATCGTTTCAGCCTGTTTTTGCCCCATGGAACTGATTTCTTCCTATCTCTACATTATTTTTTCTCCCCTTGTCCAGTCTCTTCCCACCTACATTCACGACTCTTCCGACGCCCTCTACCACTTTAACAGTTTCCAGTTTCCTGGTCCCAACCGTCTCCTTTTCACTATGGACGTCCAATCCCTCTACACCTCCATCCCCCACCAGGATGGCCTGAGGGCGCTCGCTTCTTCCTTGAACAGAGGCCCAACCAATCCCCATCCCCCTCCTCCGCCTGGCTGAACCTGTTCTCACATTGAACAACTTCTCCTTTGACTCCACTCACTTCCTCCAAATTAAAGGTGCTGCTATGGGAACACGCCTGGGCCCTAGCTATGCCTGCCTTTTCGTGGGACATGTGGAACATTCTTTGTTCCAGTCCTACTGAGGTCCCCTCCCTCACCTCTTTTTCTGATACATTGATGACTGTATCGGTGCCGTCTCCTGCTCTCGCCCTGAACTAGAAAATTTCATTCACTTTGCTTCCAATTTCCACCCTTCCCTCACCTTCACATGGTCCATCTCCGACTCTTCCCTTCCCTTCCTCGACTTCTCTGTCTCCATTTCTGGGGATAGGCTATCGACAAACATCCACTATAAGCCCACTGACTCCCACAGCTACCTGGACTACATTTCCTCCCACCCCGCTTCCTGTAAGGACTCTATTCCATTCTCCCAGTTTCTCCATCACCGCCACATCTGTTCTGACGATGCCACCCTCCATACTAGTGCTTCCAATATGTCTTCCTTTTTCCTCAACCGAGGATTCCCCTCTACCGTGGTTGACATGGCCCTCGACTGTGTCCGTTCCATTTCCCGCACTTCTGCTCTCACCCCTTCCCCTCCCTCCCAGAATCACGATAGGGTTCCCCTTGTCCTCACCTTTCACCCCACCAGTCTCCACATTCAACGGATCATCCTCCGCCATTTCCGCTACCTCCAGCGTGATCCCACCACCAAACACATCTTCCCCTCGCCTCCCCTTTCAGCATTCTGAAGGGACCACTGCCTCCGAGACACTCTGGTCCATTCCTCAATCACCCCCACCAGCCCCTCCCCTCCCCGCGGCACCTTCCCGTGCAAGCGCAGGAGATGCAACACCTGCCCTTTTACCTCCTCCCTTCCCACTGTCCAGGGCCCCAAACACTCCTTCCAGGTGAAACAGCGATTTACTTGTACTTCTTGCAATCTAGTATACTGTATTCGCTGCTCACGATGTGGTCTCCTCTACATTGAGGAGACCAAACGCAGATTGGGTGACCGCTTTGCGGAACACCTCCGTTCAGTCCGTAAGAGTGACCCCGAGCTTCCAGTCACTTGTCACTTTAATTCTCCACTCCACTCCCACTTTGACCTCTCTGTCCTCGGCCTCTTACACTGTTCCAATGAAGCTCAACGTAAGCTCGAGGAACAGCACCTCATCTTTAATTAGGTAATTTACAGCCTTCTGGACTCAACATTGAGTTCAACAATTTCAGACCATAACCTCGGCCCCTATTTTTTCCAAGTGGCAGCTGTTGATGATTCTGCCATCCCCATTTGCAGCATTTAATCTCTCCTGCCTTCCACCCTATCACAGACCGTCCCTTTTGTTCTTTCCTCCCCTCCCCCCCGCCCTTTCCCTGCACCTGCTTAAAACCTGTTACATCTCTAACTTTTTCCAGTTCTGATGAAGGATCACAGACCTGAAACGTTAACTCTGGTTTCTCTCTCTCCACGGATGCTGCCTGACCTGCTGAGTGTTTCTAGCATTTTCTGTTGTTATTTCAGATCTCCAGCATCCGCAGTATTTTGCTATTCTAATAATAACCTAATCAGAGGCTCCATCACAAACTAGCACTGCTATTTTTCACTGCCTTTTTACAGTCCTGATCTCGGCAACAACTACAGTATTCCCATTGTAGATGGCTTCCAAGGCATTGAAATCAAGATGGACCATCTCCTACACTAAAACCTTCTTTTACAATACCTCAGATCAGTGGAACTCCTAACTTCCCTTTCTCCTACAAGCTTTTAAACCCCCCCCGCCACGTCATTTAGCCACTGCTTCCTGATTTACATGGCTGTCGCTCCAACTTTATCCAACCCCAGCATTAGCCAGGATCTTCAAGAGAAGAGATAGAGGCAGAGAAAAAAAAAGGAGGATATTGCAAGAGGGGATAAAAGAGCAGATTTGATTTTAGTACTGGGAACCAAATAGTGACTCAGGAAGTGCTCCTTAGAAAGGCGAGTCCCCCAAACTGCAGCCTGATTAATTGGTTCCCCCTATATAGCCTCTTTATATAACAGTGTCAGCTGTGGCTCAGTTGGCAGCACTCTCGCCTCGGAGTCATGAAGGTTGTGGGTTCGAGTCCCACTCCAGAGACTTGAGCACATAAAGCTAGGCTGACACTTCAGTGCAGTGCTGTGGGAGTGCTGCACTGTCAGAGGTGCCGTCTTTCAGCTGAGACGTTAAACTGAGGCCTCATCTGCTCTCTCAGGTGGACATAAAAGATCCCATGGCACTATTTGGTGTCCTGGCCAATATTTATCCCTCAATCAACATCAATAAAACAGATTATCTGGTCATTATCACATTGCTGTTTGTGGGAGCTTGCTGTGTGCAAATTGGCTGCCGTGTTTCCTACATTACAACAGGGACTACACTCCAAAAAGTACTTCATTGGCTGTAAAGTGCTTTGGGACGTCCTGTGGTCATGAAAGGTGCTATATAAATGCAAGTCTTTCTTTTTAATCACAATATCCCATATCGATGGAGTTGACTAAATTCCTTAATGTCTGTAAAATATCAGAAAGCAATTCCCTCTCTAAGTCTGAACTCCAGCCTTTTCAACTCATCTCAAGAGGTTTCCAAAACACAGTCTAATTGGCAGGCACTCAGGCCGACACCAGTTTTTGGAAGCCTTTCCTTCCACGGGGCGTGAGAAAACTTTCTGAAGAAGCAGTGTAATATTTTTTTCCTTTGTGATTTTCTTGCTCATGGAGTTTGAACAAAACACAAAGTGAATTTCAGCAACATCGGAGGTGAGTCAGATTTGGCAGTGGAGGAGGGACAAAGGGAATGCAAAACAAATTGCGTTAAGTTATTTACTTCAGTGCATCTTTGCTCAACTCAATTATTATGCGCCTTCTCCACTGAGTCCCACATCATGATTTTCCTCTCCTCCTTCCAAATCTGGCTCTTTTTTTCCCCACTTTGGACTGGACAGCCTGATTTTTGAACAAAACATCCAGAAATTCCTACCACATTAAACATGACACGTGAAAGGTTTTAAAAGACAGCTCTATTCTTTGCACTGATCATCTGTGCTTCCCGATGTGGAAGCATTAGGTGTCAGGATATTGGATGAATCTTTGTCAAACAAACTCAGGCAATGAGCTGTTCGCCAATCTCACCCCTGCCAGATGATGGATTTGGTAAATGGAGGTCATTCTAACCGCGCGACACTAATAATGTGTGTGATTGTGTATCAGCGCAGGGGCTGGCGAGACTCTTACAGTCCATCTCTCTCTCAGTTTAGTGGAGCAATCAGGATACTTCTACACCGCTGGACTGCAGCTGACATTCACTGACTGCACTCGATTGAGAAAATGAGCCAGCGTTTGGGAAACTGACCACGTCACAGACCCACACAGATGCGGTGTTGGGTTAACCCTACCAGTTTAGCTAAAGTAAATGCAGAGAGCCAGTGCCAAGCGTTTGGGTCCATGTTGTAGACCAGACCACAGAGCCTGGTTCCCAATGCCGAATGGAAAGGGCGAAGACCAGCACATGTGGACTTACTCTCCTTCCACGGGGCTGCACACCTGCAAAATATTAAGGAGCCTAGAAATTCTTTTCCATCTATTTCTGCCAACACGTGCATTCAATTACAGGAGCTCCTGACGCCAGCCTACAGTCAACGGCTTACCTTGTACCACACAATCTCCCGCAGCCTCCCGTCTGTTTTGAAGTTGCATTTCAAAGTGACAGCATCGCCTGCTACGACAGGGGAGATCGGTTCAATGTTCACCGTCAAATATCCTGCAATCCCAACAAATAAGGAGAATAATGTTACTTCAAATCACCAAAAGGCTCTTAACTCCAACAGATGTCGTCATTTCATCTTTACATTTCAAATCTCTGCTTTAGGGCTCTTTAGGGGAAACAATCAAACCGTTATAAAGAATTTCCATCAAACTCGTGTCATTTAGATCCTTGCTGTTGTTGGGCTAGATTTCAGTTAACTAAGAAACCCAACTGAAGGGCTAAGACCACATTGCAGGACACCACCAAGATTGAGAACAGTAAAAAGGATGAGGTAAAGTCAGACAGAAGTTACATAGAATTACACCGAATTTACAACACAGAAACAGGCCATTTGGCCCAACTGATCTATGCCGGTGTTTCTGCTCCGCACGAGCCTCCTCTCACCCTACTTCATCTCACCCTATCAACATGTCCTTTTATTCCTTTCTCCCTCATGTGCCTCTCTAGCTTCTCCTTAAATGCATCTATGCTATTCACCTCAACCACTCCATGTGGTTCCATGTTCTCACCATCTCTGGGTAAAGAAGTTTCTCCTGAATTCCTTATTGGATTTATTAGTGACTATCTTACATTTATTGCCCCCAGTTTTGGTCTCCCACAAGTGGAAACATTTTCTCTACAACTACCCTATCGAACCACTTCATCATTTTAAAGACCTCCATCAGGTCACCCCTCAGCTTTCTCTTTTCTAGAGAAAAGAGCCCCAGCCTGTTCATTCTTTCCTGATAAGTTATAACCTCTCAGTTCTGGTATTATCCCTGTGAATCTTTTTTGCACCTTCTCCAGTGCCTCTATATCTTTTTTGTAATATTGAGACCAGAACTGTGCATGGAAAGTTGCATTGGGCAGTGTGTGACGTCTGGACTGTGACGGGCAGGCACGTTACCTTTTTAATACAATTATCAATCTGTCACCGTCAAGGATTAAGCAGAGATGCGCGGGGGGTGGGGGGGCTCTGGCTACTCTTTACCAGTGATTAGGGGATACCCAGTTTGGATTTTAAAACACTGCCGATTATTGGAGGAAGGGAATACTAAGGGAGGTGAGGAGCCTCACAATTTCGAGATCCTGGAGAAGAACAAGTGAGAGTAGGTGAAGGAGCAATGAGTCTGATTTCAACACCAAATGGAGGTAGGACTGGGCATTTGGAGCTTAGGAGGAACAAGAGAGAACATTCAAAGAAGCAATGACCATAGTAGCATCGAAAAAATAGAGACAAGAAAGTTTGCTAGAGGTGAGAAGCAGGATTAGCTACCAGTTGATTACTTTTGTATCATGTCTAGGGATGTGAGAGGTTACCACAAGAGATGAGACTCCATTCATATTTTTGAACTGTCCGCTCCTGCCTCAGCTCATCTGCTGCTGAAACCCTCATCCATGCCTTTGTTACCTCTAGACTTGACTATTCCAATGCACTCCTGGCCCGCCTCCCACATTCTACCCTACGTAGACTTGAGGTCATCCAAAATTCGGCTGCCCATGTCCTAACTCGCACCAAGTCCCGTTCACCCATTGCCCGTGTGCGCGCTGACCTACATTGGCTCCTGGTTAAGCAACGCCTCGATTTCAAAATTCTCATCCTTGTTTTCAAATCCTTCCATGGCCTCGCCCCTCCCTATGTCTATAATCTCCTTCAGCCCCACAACCCCACCGAGATATCTGCGCTCCTCAAATTCTGCCCTCGAGCATCCCTGATTATAATCACTCAACCACTGGTGGCCGTGCCTTCAGCTGCCAAGGCCCTAAGCTCTGGAACTCCCTCCCTAAACCTCTCCGCCTCTCCTTCCTCCTTTAAGACGCTCCTTAAAACCTACCTCTTTGACCAAGCTTTTGGTCACCTGCCCTAATTTCTTATGTGGCTCGGTGTCAATTTTTTGTCTTATAATACTCCTGTGAAGCGTGTTGGGACATTTTACTATGTTAAAGGTGCTATATAAATACAAGTTGTTGTTGTTGTTATTGTCTGCAGTGGAAGTGACCTACAATACAATTGGAGCCAAACAACTGTGATCGGAAGTCGTGTTCTGCCTGTCCGTAGTCAGAGCAATATGGGGTCCTCGATGGCAGGCGGTGCCAATCACCGCGATGTACATTTGTCACTAGCAGCACTTTGCCCCCAGAGGTAGAGATGGAAACCACCTTGTGAGGTGACGTTCCCTTCCTCCAGAGGCATATGCACCACTTTGGTTATACTGTCTCTGAAGGCAGTTCTGCATTACAAGGGGTGCATAATTAAATCTGCCCACACCTCCCTCCATGATGCCATCAGCATTTACTGCTCAAATAGTTCACTCCCCTCTTCTCCTGAAGGGACGGGCCCTGGCTGAGATATGGCACTATGTGCATCGGTCGCCCTGTGCAAGCTCAACCAAGTGGACATTCCTCCTACGAGAGGCTGGACAATGGAGCACTGGCAGGTTGTTGAATGTCGGAGGAGGGGTGGGTTTCATAGTGGAGCCCGATTCTGTCCTCACCCAATGTTAATCGTAACACCCTTGACATTCAACAGCATTACCATCACCGAATCCCCCACCATCAACATCCTGGGGGTCACCATTGACCAAAAACTTAACTGGACCAGCCACATAAATACTGTGGCAACAAGATCATGTCAGAGGCTGGGTATTCTGTGGCGAGTGTCTCACCTCCTGACTCCCCAAAGCCTTTCTACCATCTACAAGGCACAAGTAAGGAGTGTGATGGAATACTCTCCACTTGCCTGGATGAGTGCAGCTCCAACAACACTCAAGAAGCTTGACACCATCCAGGACAAAGCAGCCCGCTTGATTGGCACCCCATCCACCACCTTAAACATTCACTCCCTCCACCACCAGCGTACCGTGGCTGCAGTGTGTACCATCTACAAGATGCACTGCAGCAACTCGCCAAGGCTTCTTCGGCAGCACCTCCCAAACCCGCGACCTCTTCCACCTAGAAGGACAAGGGCAGCAGGTGCATGGGAACACCACCACCTCCAAGTTCCCCTCCAAGTCACACATCATCCTGACTTAGAAGTATATCGCCGATCCTTCATTGTCGCTGGGTCAAACTCCTGGAACTCCCTACAAAGCAGCACTGTGGGAGTACCTTCACCACACAGACTGCAGTGGTTCACGAAGGTGGCTCACCACCACCTTCTCAAGGGAAATTAGAGATGGGCAATAAATGCTGGCCTTGCCAGCGACGCCCACATCCCATAAAAACGAATTAAAAAAAACCTCTTACCGTCCCTGATTGCGATCGGCTAATTGAACATAGATTCAGGATTCAACCTGGGACATTCCTGATCTATATGGCTCAGTTTCACCCTGGGGCAGTATAGTTACCCACTGAGTTGATAATAAGCATGCTCATCTAATACCTGGTCTCACATTACATCTAGTCACTCAGTGAACCATTAATACTCCATGCCACGTTGCTCGGTTGCATAGCTGCGCTGTATCAATGAAACAGTAGACTTTTTCTCCTTATAGACACTCTGTCATAAGCTTCCTCTAAATCCAGGCTCCCCTAGCTCTCTGTGTTTCGGGTGTTATTCTGTCTGCCGCACTGCCCTCACACCACTCCTCCCACAAGTGGCTTTTTTTGCATAGTTGTTAAAATCCAGCGTTTTTTTTCCAGGGGCCCCATGTATAATTGGTATCTTCTAGAGGATTTTTTTTACATGACTCTTTAAGTTGTACTGCTGTATACCCAGAGCTGAACAGATGCCAGATGGTGCCCAGATGACATGGCATAAAGATGACAGAGGGCTGCTTCCACCTTGACCCTATTGCAATAAAAGTCCCAACGCTCTTTTTTGTTACAACTGTAGCTGTTATTAAAATCATTTCTGAATTTAGGAGATGCACAGGATAATGTCCAGTGTATAAATAGAGTATAGGGTCGGAATGGGGTGGCACTATGGTGCATCATATTGAATCTCCAGAGCCCTCTGCTACAGGGCAGCAGGATGAGGGTTCCCACCTGCGAATCTACCCACAGTAAGTTTTCAATCTCAGGTGTACGACCACGAGGAAGAATGAGGCATAATGAGAGCGATATTCTAGCTCCAGACCAGTGGGTCATGTACTTTTTTTTGTTAATTTAAAGAAACCAAGGTGAAGGGCTAAGGCTTGAAGTACCACCAGGATTAAACATAGGAGGAGGGAATGTGAGACCCATCTCTGTCCCTTTGATTCTCTCCCCACCTAACACCTACCCACTCAACTACCTTTCCTGGCACCAATGCTCACCTACATTACTGGTGGCTCGCTTTGTTCAGATACAGTCCCTCTCTCTTTAACTGCCAAATTGCCTCTCTTCCTCAAAAAGTCCATCCTTGCCTCATCTGTTCTCTCCCATTAACACTACACCTCTAATCTCCCCTCCTTCTTTAAGATCCATGTGTGCCATTGCCTCCCAGCTCATACGTTCATCTCTGCCACAACTCCCTGTGGTCAGAGCAGCACTGACGATTGTAGTTTTGATAAAATGGAGAAACAAGAAAGTGGACAGAGAGAGAGAGAGAGAAAAAGAGAGAACACAAAAAGAGAAGGTGGGAGGGAGGAAGCAGATCTCCAACCTGTCCTCTCTGCCGAGGAACATACTTGGGGTGAGAAAACTCAAAAAGAGGAGGAATGGGCAAATAATATTATACAAAGGATAGTATCAGTTTTGAGGTACTACCTATGGAATTTCTACCAAATCTGTGAGAACCTTCCCTGCCCTTCAACATTAACTAAATCCTCAAGATCTTCTCCATGGTTCAGTTGGTACATGTCCAGCATGGAAATGGGCCATAAAGACCTGGAAAATGCCAGGTTAGATTCCCGGTCTGTGCTGAGTTAGCTGATCTCAGCCAAGGTGGCAGTAGGGGAAGTACAATTGGCCTCACTGCTCCAGAGTTAGGGAAAGACTTATGTAAAATATAAATCAGCCTAGATGCCCATTCCCTATCACTATCCAATGACCCTGCTGGAAATTACATTCAGGAGCAGGATCAAGCTTAATTGTTAGAACCAACAAGATGGAATAGCTTGTGACACTCAATGTCTAGGCTCATACATGAACAGTAGCCCATGGAACCATTTTCCGACATGAGTCAGCACCTCAGGAGAGGACAGGAGAGAGGAAGAGGGAAGGAAATTCAGGCATTGCCAGGCCTGTTAGAAGCAGCAAATTCTCATCTGTATTTCTGTGCAAGATTTGCCTTCTATCCAAATGTTTTCTTTATTAGTGTCAGCTGTGGCTCAGTTGGCAGCACACTTGCCTCCGAGTCAGAAGCTTGTGGGTTCAAGTCCCACTCCAGGGACTTGACCACATAAATCTAGACTGATACTCCAGTGCAGTGCTGAGGGAATTCTGCACTGTCGGAGATGCCGTCTTTCGGATGAAATGTTAAACCGAGGCCCCTTCTGCTCTCTCAGGTGGATGTAAAAGATCCCATGGCACTATTTCGAAGAAGAGCAGGGGAGTTATCCCCGGTGTCCTGGCCAATATTTATCCCTCAAAAAACAGATGATTATCTGGTCATTATCACATTGCTGTTTGTGGGAGCTGGCTGTGTGCAAATTGGCTGCCGCGTTTCCTACATTACAACAGTGACAGTACTTCATTGGCTGTAAAGCACTTTGAGACCTCTGGTGGTCGTGAAAGGCGCTAAGACTTTTCTTCTTTCTAATTTTCCAGCATATAGCAAATGGACAGCAGTCTCAGCACATCCTTTCAGGGACTGGAATCCAATCTTGTTCATTCCTGCAGTTCTGACTCTTTTTAAATTCCTAGTTCCTCTCTATTGTTAAGCTTGAATTCAAATCAATTCAAAATAATCTAAAAAAAAAGCCAAGCTTTGCCATAGACCATCCAGACAGAATAAGCAGGAGGACAATTTGCCCCATGAAGAGATAGGAATGGTATGAGAGAACAGGAATGTTAGTTCAAAGGGAGACTTTCGGATGAGGCGTTAAACCGAGGCTCCGTCTGCCCTCTCAGGTGGATGTAAAAGATACCATGGCACTATTTGGAAGAAGAGCGCGGGAGTTCTCCCTTGGTGTCCTAGCTAAAATTTACCCCTTAACTATCATCTTCAAACAGATGATCTTGTCATTATCACATTGCTGTTTGTGGGATCTTGCTATGCGCAAATTGGCTGCCGCATTCCATACATTACAACAGTGACTACACTTCAAAAGTCCTTCATTGGCTGTAAAACACTTTGGGACGTCCTGAGATTGTGATAGGTGCTATTTAAATGCCTGTTATTTCTTTCTTTAAATCAATCTAATGTAAACTGGGAAAACTCAAGTGGTTTACAGTCAGAGTTGGTAGAAGTAGTGCACAACTGCTTCTTGAACCAGGGTGTCAAGGAAGCCAGGAGAGGCAATGCTCATCTCGATCTGCCATTTGTTAATGACCCAGATAATGTTCAAGAGATGGAAGCCATGGCACCCCTCACAGAATCACAGAATCACAGAATCCCCACAGTGCAGATAGAGGCCATTTCGGCCCATCGAGCCTGCACCGACACATATCCCACCCTATCCCCTGTAACCCCACGTATTTAATCCCCCCTAAAACTAAGGGTCAATTTTATCATAGCCAAATCAACCTAACCCGCACATCTTTGGACTGTGGGAGGAAACCGGAGCACCCGGAGGAAACCCACGCAGACACGGGGAGAATGTGCAAACTCCACACAGACAGTCACCCGAGGCCGGATTCGAACCCGGGTGCCTGGCGCTGTGAGACAACAGTGCTAACCACTATGCCACCGTGTTGCCCCTGGGGAACAGCGACCACAGAATGATAAAATTTAACATGATCTGGGAGTTAGAAATGCCCAAGACTAAGAGCCAGGTATATAACTTTAAATTTGAAGGTGATACCAAACTGGGAGAGGCTGTGGAATCAGTAGAGGCAGCTCAGAAACAAGAGTGAATTGGATAAAATATGCAAGTGGGCAAAATAATGGCAGATGCAATTTAATTCAGGCACGTGTAAAGTACTACACAAAGGAAGGAAAAATACACAACACATATACTCCATCAATGGCATTGAAATAGTTAAGGATGAAGCTGAAAGAGATCTAGAATTCTTAGTAGACTTGATGCTAAACATGTCCAACCAATGCAGAGCAACAATCAATTAAGCCAATAGATTGTTGAACTGCATAGCCAAGACAGTAGAATATAAGTCAGAGGAGAAAATGATCAAACTGTACATAATGCTCTGGTCAGGCTGTTCCTGGAATACTGCATCCAGAATTCAGAATTCAGGAGAAACTTTTTTTACCAAAAGAGTGGTTAGAATGTGGAAAACAACAACAGAAAAGGCTGGAAAAACTCAGCAGGCCAGGCAGCATCCATGGAGAGAGAAACAGAGTTAACGTTTCAGGTCGAAGACCTTTCGTCAGAGCTGGAAAAAATCAGGAAATGAAATAGATTTAAAGCAAGTATAATGCTGAGAAAAGGGGGAGGGGATGAAAGAACAAAAGGGAAGGTCAGTGGTGGGATAGAAAGCAGGAGAGATTAAGAGACATTGAGAGATAATCAAGGCAAGAGGAGGTGGTAATGTGACAGGTAGAGGCTAGAATGTGGAACTCACTACCACAAGGAGTGGTTGAGGCTAATAGCATGGATGCATTTAAGGGGAAGCTAGATAAGCACATGAGGGAGAAAGGAATAGAATACTGATAGGGTTAGATGAAGAGGGGTGGGAGGAGGCTCATGTGAAGCGCATATGCCAGCACAGCCCAGTTGGGCCGAATGGCCTGTTTCTGTGCTGTAGACTCAATGTAACCGATGTAAAGTGCTGGTGGTAGTGCAGAGAAGAGCTTCAGGCTGGGGTCTGATATATGAGGACAGATTGGAGAAACTTGGCCTTTTCAGCCTGGAAAGAACGCATTTGAAAGGTGACCTTAAAAAAGAGGTATACAAGATTGTTAAGGATATAGAAAAGGCTATCCTAGAGTATTACTTTAAATTAAACTGTCGCAGTAGAATTTGGGAACATAGGTTGAAACACAAAGTGTGATTTTTGTGTGGAATAAACTTTCAGATAGAATAGTGGAGGCCAAAACCCTGGAATCATTTAAGAAACAATTGGATGTTGCAGTGGGATCTCTCTGAATGGAAGAATGTTGATGGTCTGAATGGCCTTCCTCATCTGTAATTATCTTGTGATCTTGTGAAGAGGCTCCTCACGGATGTCCTTCGATTATTCCTTATTCACATTTACTTTCTCGCTAAGATTCACAAATGACAATAAAAATGTCCTGAGGCTCTTAGCGTGATTCCATTAAGTTCCCAGATCCTGGTGCCTCTTTTTTTTGTCCCATTGTGTAATTTTTTAAAAAAATTTAATTACTTAAATAACATAACAATATGTATCTAGCTTAAATTAATAACAACTTGCATTTTCATTGTGCCTCTAATGTAGGAAAACATCACAAGATGCTTCACAGCGGCAAGTGGAATAAAATGGATGCAAAGCCAAAGGAGATTTTCGGAGGCGTTACCAAAAGCTTGAACAAAGAAGTAACGTTTATGGAGGATCTTAAAGGAAGAGAGGGAGGTGGCGAGGTGCACGGGTTTATGGTGGAAATTACAGAGCAAGGGCCTGGATGGCTGAAAACACAACCAGCGACAGTGGGGTGAAGGGCGGGGGCATGCAAAAGAGTCCAGAGTTAGAGGAACTGAGTGTGAAGAGAGTTGTAGCACTGGAGGAGTTTACAGAGATAGATGGGCCAGGGCCGTAGAGGGATTTAAAAATTAAGATAAATTTGAGGCATATGGGAGCAATGTAGGTCATCGAGGATATCATATTGGACAAGCAGGACTTTGTGCAGGATAGGATATGGACAGTTGTATTTTGGATCAGCTGAGGGTGGAGGATGGGAGGCTGGCCAGGAAACCATTGGAATAATCGATGTAGAGGTGATAAAGGCATGTATGAGACTTTCAGCGGCAGATTGGCAACGTTACAAAGGTGGAAGTAGGTAGCTTAGGGTCCAATAGGGCAATGAGATTGTAAGCGGTCTGACTCAGACTGAGACTGGGAAGGGAATAGAGTTTGTAGCAAAGGTACAGAGTTTGTGGCAGGGGTCAAAGGTGATGGCTTTGGTCTTCTCAATGCTTGGTTGGAGGAAATTGTGGCTCATCCAAGACTGGGTGTCAGAAAGGAAGTCTGATCGCTCAGAGGCAGTAGAGCAGCCGAGAGAGGTGTTGGAGAGGTAGTGCTGGGTGTCATCAGTGTACGTATAGAAGCTGGCCCCATGTTTGTGGATGTTGTCACCTAAAGGCAGCACAGAGATGAGGAAGAGAAGGAGCGAAGGATAGATCCTTGGGGGACTCCAGAGGTAATAGTGCGCGGCCAGGAAGAGAAGCCATTGCTGAAGATGCCCTGGTCACTAACTGATAGATGAGTGAAACCACGCAGGGGCAGTCCATCGAGCTGGACAAGAGGTGTTGGAAGAGGATATTATGCTTGGCTGTGTCAAAGGCTGTAGCAAGAAATAATGCCCCATGGTCACAGTCACGGAAAATGTCATCGGTGACACGGGATAGGGCCATTCCATGCTGTTGGAGAGATGGAAACTCGATTGAGGGGATTTAAAACCAGGGAGCAATGAGAGAGATGGGCAGAGATCTGGGAGGTGACAAACTGTTTAAGGACTATGAAGAGGAAAGGGAGGTTGAAATGGGATTGTAGTTTGTAGGATATATCTTACATCTGTGCGCACTTCCTGTCAACTTTTTCCATTATAAATTTCTATGTCCACAATTGATAATGGAAACTGCATATGTACACTTGTCACTGCAATCACAGCTCGGTGAGTTTATATAGGCAGTTTCCCATTATAAATTGTGGACACAGAAATTTATAATGGAAAAATCTGACTTGACGCAAGATTTTTAATATATTATGCATTAATATAAATGTTAATCAGTTAAAGCATTATTTTCTTTAATCTCAATTTAAAGTGGGATTGGGCCACCTTTTCAGGAAGTGGAAGAGCCTTGGAGAGTTAGTCCTGTCACATTAAAATTGCACGTGAGCAACGAGATGGGATTTAAATGACCCAGTGATGTTTTCCAATGCAGCTTGTACGGGCCAATGCCGAGTTAGCTGGTCTCAGCCAGAATAGTGGCAGAAGCAGCTGTGACTGGACACAGCGGGGTAGATTTTGATTTCGTGCGATAGTGTAAAACGGTTGATGGCGCGTCGGCAGCCCGTTATACATCTCACCCGGTTTTTATTTCCATTGACTTCAAATGAATTCTACCCCAGTGCCCCGGATCAGGGAGGAGAAAAATCAATCAGCGTTCCCACTCCTGATCACCGTCCAATGACCCTGCTTCAAAGCGCATGCGTGTGGACATCATCGGAGAACGGGATCAGGCTTGGCTGTGATGACCGCCGCCCCCTCCAAGGACCCAGCACCACTCACTGCCTCAACTCCCATAAAGCAAGGCCACTTGGGCAAGGTAGTGGAGGGCTCCTGGCATCCCGGCCCGAGCCTTTAGAAGTGAAGAGGAAAGAATTGTGAGAGCAGGAGGAGGAACATGCAATATGATAATAATGATGTAATAAGAAAGTTTTTACACTCTCCTGGGCCCAAAATGGAGGACAGTACCTGATGTAAGAAAACTACTCGGCACTTGGTCTAAGCGTTAAACAAAGCTTTAATCAACTGTTTTTCAACATGGAGATCTAGTTGTGTCCTTCACTAGTTCCTGTTAAGGAATGTCCTGAGCAAGCTGGGCCCATGCCCGAGTATTTATACTCTACCTGGACAGCGCCACCACCAGGCCGCCCAGTATTACTTCATAAGTCATTTCCACATGAATGACAAGATTCATGTCAGTGCCAATGTTGAAAAGCATAGGGGAGAAGATGAGATACATCAAGAAGCAGTGATGAAGCGATGCCAAGCTTGGGTCTGAAAAGATTGTAGGAGAAAGGGAGGAATGAAGGAGGTAAGGAGAGCCACAGTTTTGGAAAAGGATGAATTAGAGAAGGAGATGGTGTAATCAGCCTTGATTTCAATGCAGTGAGGTTGCAGGAAGGAGAATGAGTGCCTACGCTGGGATATCTGGAGTGTGCGAGTTTCACAACATAAGTTACAACGGCATAATATCCTGAAAGCAGAAATCAATCAAGAAGCTTGTTTGTATTAAACTAAATTAAAACACTACAATGCGATCACACCAGACAAGTGCACTACAGCAGAATGACAGTTAATTAATGAGGCCATGGTCTAATTAGTACTGACTCAAATACACTTCCAATTATTGGCACCAAGGAGGAAAATTCCACCACTTATTCGTTGAATTTAAAAAAAAATGATTATGGATCAAAATACATTAAAAGTATTAGCAATATCATAGAAAATAATCGGGATTGATGTGAGCTGTTAAATATTTATGAATTATCACCTTCGCCTGACCCAGAAATTTGGAAGCGTTAACTCTTACTGCAAACTGTGGAGAAAATAATTAAATATTAGGAGATCACAGAGATCTGCTAATGGGCAGACATTAGACAGGGAGCTAGTGCTTCCTTGTAGTGGGTGAATTATACAAGATATTACCTTCAGGGTTTTATATATGAATATATTTCAGTTTTAATTCTGTTCTGTTTGATGTGTATTGACACAGAATTAATATTTGTTTGTGTTGCTGTTCCTTCCAATGTGTATTTAGGGGAAAATTTCCCTAACCTTTGCCCCCAGAAAATGTCCATTCCCCAGGTACAATGTCAGGAAAATGGGGGCAGAAGCCCAGTGAGATGGGCCTCCACCCCATTTACATTGCCCTGGGATTTCCAGGGCTTCCCGGGGGAATGCAGCTGGGCCTGTCAAGGGATGAGTCTGTACCTGGAAGGCCACTGGGCCATGTTAATAACCCAGACCAGAAAATAGCAGTGATCCTGGGCCTGGACAGATGCATCAAACTTTGGGCATGCTTTTCCAGTCAAACGCCTGGGCATGGGGATGGGGGTGGGGGTGGGGGGGGGGGGTGCGTGGTGTGAAGAGGGTCATGAAAATTAGCCCCTTATTTTTTTCCCTCCCTTCCGCTCGTGAAGAGGCTGACTCTTGCTGGGTATGGCAGCAGGCCTCCAGTACCTCACCCAAGTATCCACGTACAAAGCTGGACACTGAGTCGCTGATGAATTCGACCATAGGAAGCCCGACAACTTAACCCGATTCGGTCATTGCCCACTGGCTGTACCCCAGTCCTTTCGCGCTCCAGTCACAACAGAACAACTAGGGGAGGGTATGTGCAATGTAAAATGTCAGATGGGTGGAGTGGCGAGTGCTCACCTCAGGTTTGGGTCCTTCCATTTGTCTGCAAGCAAAATTGCAGATGCTAAAAGAATCAGTGCTAACAGGGTTCAAACCTATTGGTACCTGGCTGATATTTCCCCCTATCTAGATCAGGTGAGGCCACATAGAAACATAGAAAAATAGGAGCAGGAGTAGGCCATTCGGCCCTTCGAGCCTGCTCCGCCATTCAATATGATCATGGCTGAGCCTCTATCTCAATACCATATTCCCGCTCTCTCCCCATACCCCTTGATGCCTTTTGTGTCTAGAAATCTATCTATCTCCTTCTTAAATAAATTCAGTGATTTGGTCTCCACAGCTGTCTGTCGTAGAGAATTCCACAGGTTCATCACCCTCTGAGTGAAGAAATTTCTCCTCATCTCAGTCTTAAATGTCTACCCCGTATCCTGAGACTGTGACCCCTCGTTCCAGACCCCCCAACCAGGGGAAACATCCTCCCTGCATCCAGTCTGTCTAGCCCTGTCAGAATTTTATACGTTTCAAGAGATCCCCTCTCATTCTTCTAAACTCTAGTGAATACAGGCCTAATCGACCCAATCTCTCCTCATACGACAGTCCTGCCATCCCAGGAATCAGTCTGGTGAACCTTCGCTGCACTCCTTCTATGGCAAGTATATCCTTTCTTAGGTAAGGAGACCAAAACTGCACACAGTACTCCAGGTGTGGTCTCACCAAGGCCCTGTATAACTGTAGTAAGACATCCTTGCTCCTGTACTCCAAATCCTCTTGCAATGAAGGCCAACATACCATTTGCCTTCCTAACTGCTTGCTGCACCTGCATGTTTGCTTTCAGTGACTGGTGTACAAGGACACCCAGGTCCCGCTAGGTACCCACTGCCACCTGGTGACCTTTGAGACAGGTGAGGCACAGCTATACATGCCTAACCAAGCCAGCATGTTACCGGAGCAATGGGCCCTTCGCACAAGTGCAATGCATTTCATTTTCTTGTCCAAAGCTATTTCATCATAAGAAGAAAGCAAGGTCAAAGAAAGGGAATAGTAAGCACATGGGAGGAGAGGAAGCCAATAATCACTTGGCAAAGCCAGCTCCTTTTCTTGAACTTGTTCTTCCCGATATGCACGTCGGAAGCCTCCATCCCTTCCTGTAATCTCACAGCCCAGGACTCTCTCCAGCTCTACCCTTCTTGTGGAATCCCGCCACCACAAGGTGGAGCACGGCCCCTTCCTGCTCACCTGGGGCTGGAGCTGCAGCCCACAGCAACTCGCCGCTCATGCACATTTCCCGGTGAGGCAGTGCCTCCCTTACCTCACCTGAAGAGCCGCCTCTCTTGCCACCCAGGCCGAGAGCAACTAAGCACAGATCGAGGATCAACCCTGGGTGGTCCCGTGTGGTTCAGTATCAACTGAGCCAACAGAGGGCACTTTCATTGAAATGAGAAAGAAAAATAGAAAGGCTTGGGTGTCCTAATTGTATGAGCATACCAGTGGCCATGGACGCTGTTAGCACTGATTCTATTAGCGTCTGCAACTGTGTGTGGACAAATGGAAGGATCCCAGCCTGAAGTGGGCTCCATCAGTCTGGCATGTTTCATTTCACATACTCGCCATCCCTTACGGTTCTTCAATTTAGATCACCCAGTTTGTACTCATTCGTACAGTGAAATCCTGTCCATTGGGAACTGAGCTAAAGCTGTCCAGAACTATTTAATTTTAGAAAAATACCATCTCTTCACTTTTTATTGTTGAATTTTATAAAACAGAATTATAAAAAGGATACAATTCCGACAGGCACAGGACCGCGTCACTCTATGGTGCAGCTTATTTGTGAGAGTGATCCTCAACAAAGACATTGGTGGGGTTCGGGGTCTTGGATAAAAAGTTAACGAGTAGCACTTGCCGAGAGTATAAATGTGAAACTCTTGACATCTGTAACAGGCACGGGAGCGGAGGGTGTGACATTAGCTATAACTTTCGTTGCACCAAAGGGTAAATTCAGGAGATGACTCCAACCCATGCTGGACAAGTTCAGCTCTGGGAGTGCAGCCTTGCTGAAGTAGACAACAAATGAGTCACACACATTAGTAATTGCTCATGGGTACAGTAGCGCAGTGGTTATGTTACTGCACTAATAATCCAGAGAACATGAGATCAAATCCCACCATGGTAGTTTGAGAAATTGAATTCATTTTTTAAAAATGTTGGAAATAAAATGCTGTTATGTCCATGGCTGTTGTAAAAACCCAACTAGTTCACTAATGTCCTTTAGGGAAGGAAACCTGCCGCCCTTAGACACCAACATGGTTGACTCTTAACTGGCAAGCAAGCCACTTGGTTGTATCAAACAGCATTGAGGACGCACCTTCACCACACGGACTGCAGCAGCTCAAGAAGGCAGCCCACCATCACCTTCTCAGTGCAACTAGGGAGGGATTATAAATGTCAGCGTTGCCAGATAAAGAATTTTTAAAAACTGCCCGCAATGTTCCCTTACCCTTTCCCTGCATTGCAGAGTGGTTTCATGTTTGCAATTGATTCAGGTGCCCTTCCCTCAATTCATCTCACTTTATGATTCTTAATACCCGTGTAAAGATTTTTTTTTAATTGATGTTGGGGTTTAGGGAGAGACCCGATTCCTCAGAGCAATGCTCTACCATGTTTATATTCGCACAACACCAGGTTATAGTCCAACAGTTTTATTTGAAATCACAAGCTTTTGGAGCGCTGCTCCTTCGTCAGGTGACGAAGGAGCAGCGCTCCGAAAGCTTGTGATTTCAAATAAAACTGTTGGACTATAACCTGGTGTTGTGCGACTTCTCACATTTGTCCACCCCAGTCCAACACCGGCATCTCCACATCATGTTTATATTCAACCGTGTACTACTGCAGGTCCCTATAGGGCCTGTTGGAGGCGAGTTCAGTTTTCCATGCCTCTTACGGCCTTTCTCAGGACCAAGGGAAAGTTGAGTGCTGGACTCTGGCGGTGGAAGGAACGTACCACACCTGTCACCAACAGCAGATGATCAATATAATGGCAATTACATAGAGGAGATCTGACTCCTCTGCTTTGCAATGGGTTGCATTTGAAGCCAGGCTCTAGAGATGACAGACTCTGTGCTTTCTATCAGAATGCACCACTCGGTCTTCCCTCAAAGACAGGTGATTTTCATCTTCTCCATCTGGCTTGGATTTTGAACTCAAAGCTCAGCATTGAATCGGCAGTGTTTAAAGTCCACTACACTGCTCAGTCTATCAAAGGGAGATTTTATCTGCTTAGTCTAGTTTGGATTTCAATCCAGCTGTCAGAAATGAAAGGACCACGCGATAAGATCCTGCACCAGTCCATGCCCGTCACACTGAGGAGATTGGACTGGGCACCACTTCAAATCCAAGCACCTTGAGCAGAAAGATAACGTTTTACTTCTAACACACGAGTGCCTCTCAATCCCCATCAGAAATAGGCTTATTGTCCTATCCATCTGATTCTGACCCGGACCCAGGGATGAAAGATGATGTCCCAGCACAGTGTTATCACACAGCAACAGGAGATTTTCATCCACTTGTGTCTCGACAGGACAAACACCGCACGTGAAAGAATGCAGAGTGCCACCCAGCCATCCCCTCCCCCCAACCAATCAGAGCTTCATCTGTGTACGATTGATTTAAAGAGAGTTCCCAGAGATTAAAAGATGCTGCTGTGACACACAGCCAAACCAGTCCCCACCTACACTATCCTTTCATCAGAAACATCTTCATGTAAATGAGTTTCTAGCAAGCACTATTGTCGAATATAAACAAGCAAAATCTGTCCAATATTTGGAATCAAAAGAATATATCTTTCCTTAAAACAAGCCATTTAGCAAAACAGACTGGAATTTATGCAGTGACTTATTAAGTCTCTCAAACGTTCACATCACCTCAATTACTTTGAAGTGTAATGACTGTTGTTTTGCAAGCAATTGGGGCAGCCAATTTGTGCACAGTGAGATCCCACCCAAACAGCAATGAGGTGAATGATCAGTTAATCTGTTTTTGGTGTGGTTGGTTGAGGGAGTAATGTTGGCCAGGGTATTGGGAGAACTGTCTGCCCGTCTTCACATAGTGCCGTGGGATCATTAAAGGAAAAAAACAGCCGGATGGAGCCTCGGCTTAGCTCCTCATCGGAAGAACGGGACTTCTGACGGCTGAAGCAGTCCCTCAATACTGCACTGGTGTCAACCTAGATTATGTGTTCAAGTCCTGAAGTGGGGCTTTCAATGATGGCACGATTTTACTTTCAATAACAGATGATGCCTTTCACAAGTTAGGTCAGGGGGCTCCTGGGAGTATATCAACATTTGCAGGTGTATCGCACAGAAGAGTGTGAAAATCACTGGAATAGAGGGAACATTTACTTTGCATCTAACCCATGCTGACACAAGGGCGCCGAATTTACTCTGACAGACTCCCGCTGTAACTCGGACAGGAATCTGGCAGAATGCCTCAACAAACAAGGAATGGACCCGGATACACGAAATTCCCATCTAAACTGGGATTTCCTGCTGGGCCTTGTAAGGGGCCGAGCCTCCGCCCTTCCTCTCTTTCCAAGGCCAGGGATGTGGATGGGGTGGGGCTGAGGGCAGGACTCCCTATACGGGGATTTCCCACTTTTCTGGGCCCAGGCATCTGGACTCGGGATAACAGACAGATGCCAGAGCTTCCCGCAGTGAATGGGATGGGCGGGCCGCCCAAGATGTGCCCGTAGTGGTGTGGGTGCCCATGCAAATCATGCGCCCTCTCGCTAACCCCCGCATACTCGGGCGGAGTTAGCCCGGGAGAGCGGTGGTGGGCACGATTGCAGAGTAACTGCCAGGATCGCATCCTACGCATTTATGCTGCCTTGATGCCTGGAAGCGTTCCATTCTCAGCAATAAGATCCCTTACCACAGTGTGGCAAGCACCCCCAAAAAAACTGTTGAAGGGACACTGTCTTCATTAAAAAAATCTTTAGCGAGCCTTTTCTCTGTCAAAGAAAGAACTTGCTTGTATATAGCGCCTTTCAGAACATCAGGATGTCCCAAGCGATTTACAGCCAATGGAGTACTTTTGAAGTATAGTCACTGTTGTAATGTAGGAAACGCGCCAGCCAATTTGCACACAGCAAGCTCCCACAAGCAGACGATGACCAGATAATCTGTTTTAGTGATGCTGGTTGCGGGGTAAATATTGGCCAGGACACTGGAAGTGAGGGAGCGATGCACACTTTCCTACTTCCAAAACCAAATATCCTTGGCCACACAGCAATTCCTGGATGAGATATCAAGCACAAGAACTGTGCAGATCAAAGCTGCAGAGCCCCATTACCAACTGGCATGTGTGGCTTCAAAATCCATAATTACACCTTTCATTCTTGCATCCGAGACCAACTAGGTCTTTTTTTTTTAACCAGAGCAACGGAGCGGACAATCATCCTGAATTCAGTCCTGTGACATTAGTTCTGTCATTATAAAGTAATCAGGTTGCTGGGAGTTAGACAGGCCGAGATTTAACCCATGCCCGATGCACAGAAGAAAAATAATCTATCAAAAACCAAGCTACTTAACGGGAACAGAATGTGTAAGACAGAGTACTTTTAGCTTAAAGTATTCCCTCAATATCTATGTCAAGGGTATTATAAAAATACGTTATTGTTTTTAAGCCGTTGACTTTGCTGGCCTAACGACAGTCTGCCATTTTCGGTTTCTTTCCCTCAAGTGACCTCGCTAAGAGGAAGAGTCATCTACATCACCGAATGGTTACAATCATTTTAATAGGGGATGTAACTGAAGTTCAGTCTAGGAGACAAGCGAGGAACACCTGATTCTATCGGAGCCAGCTGGGCATACGGTGTACTTTAACACATGCTTGTTCTTTGGCTGTAAGAGGCTCTAAGTGAAGTTTGAAAAGTTTCTCTGGGGCACTAGTCCATGGCAGAAAAGTGGCCTTTAAGTTGGTCCTCAGCTGTCAGTCTCAGCACAAGGATACCCGGTGCAGCAGATGGCAGTGCATCACTGGGACAGTAGAGGGTGCTATTCTAAGCCGAGGGGTGGGGGCGGGGGGGGAAGAAGCCTTGAAGAGGCAGAGTGAAGAGGACTTTGTGCCTAACTTGTGATGAATCAGAAAAACAGAAAACAAAGACTTGCATTTCCTGACCTCAGGATGTGCCAAAGCACTTCACAGCCAATGAAGCACTTTGGAAGTGTGGTCACTGTTCTAAGCTGGCAACCAATCTGCACAGCAAGCTCCCACAAACAGCAATGAGGTAAATGACCAGATAATCTGGGGTTTTTTTTGGTGATGTTTGATAAATATTAAACAGGACACCGGGTTGACCTTCCCCTGCTCTTTATTCAAAATAGTGCCTTGGGACCTTTTACATCCACCTGAGAGGACAGAAGGGGCCTCGGTTTAATGTATCATCTGAAAGACAGCACCTCCGACAGTGCAGCACTCCCTCAATACAGCACTGAAGTGTCAGCCTAGATTATGTGTTCATATCTCTGGAGTGGGACTTGAACCCACGACCCACTGAGCCAAGGCAGACAGCGTAATTATGGTATACATACTGACACTGTGGCAACCATGGTGATTGGAGCTTGCACACACTACACCACAGAGCGGTAGGAGGCAGCTCAGTCCCCCAGACAACAAACTCCCTATCTCCACCAGGCTGCCAGGGGCGAGATGCCAAATAGAGGCCTGATGCTTCTCCTTAATGTAGGAGGTTAAAAATCCAACAACGAGTCAGCCCCAGGGTTGCTTTTTGGCGCTTCCTGGAGACCAGGTTATGACCGGGCAATCACTTCCAATAAAGGTGATGAAATCAGTGAAATCGCCACGCTGACCGCCCATTCCTGAAACCAACCTGCACCAGAGGCACCACTGCATATAGGGATAAATGGGAGGAGGGGGGGCATCAGGTTTGGAGTGAGGGAAAAGGGACACAACTCATGCCAAAAGATTGGGGGGGGGGGGGGGCACACATCCTTCTTATCTCCCCCAGTGGTTGCATCCATGGTGAAAAGTTGACCGAAGTGGACAGTTCCACGGAGAAACAGATCAAGAGATGGAGACTTGCAGCTCGTGCCATTTCAGGGTTAAATCTCAGTCTTCAGGCAGCTGTGGGAGTCGGCAGCGTTCAAGAACAGATTTAAAAAAAAGTTCGATGACAATATATAAGAATGTAACCAAAGTGGAACCAGCGGGGCAGCAGAATGGCCAGGGGAGGTGGGTGTCACTCGGGGCTTCCATCGGTGAGAAATTCCTGACTATTCAAATGTCCCATATTGAAATGATCCAACATCGAACAACCTGCTCTCGATTTCCTTGCGATTTACCATTGCCACGGCTTCTGAAAGCCACGCTGTTTCATTTCCATCCTAATCCCTTTAATGATGGGCCAGATGAGAAAGTACTTTTATTAAAACATTCTGAGGGCTAAAAAATACATTAAGGGGGACGCTCTTGTACAATAAAACAATTTGCTGTTAAAAGATGTCAAGTTCCCATTAAAACAATTGGAATCCACCATGCACGGATAATACAAATTACATGGAACCTAAATACCGTATAAATAGAGGCTCGGAGCGGACGGCACATCGATGGGAGTTGATTCGAAGCACAGATTGAGAATAGACATCTATAAATATCTTGATAATAAATGCATGCATTCTTTCAACAGATATTTTGGCAAAAAGACTTTTTCTCCCCCTTCCCACCCCACTCCCTGAGAATGTTCATCTGTTCGACTTACCCAGAGCAAGGTCCACCAGATAGAGAAGGAGGAAGGGACGCTGGTAAAGGCTGTTCCTGCTCATTTTTGGTCAGTTTCAAACTCCGGGTTCAGAAGGCGCTGGGTAAAAAGCTCCATCCAGCACACCGCGCCGGGAGATCCTCATCTTACAGCAAGCAAACGCCGGCAGCACACTGACCGAAAATTACACGGACTCAAAATGCAAGCCGAGCCAAGTTGATAGGAGTTTGAGAGATTTGAAAAAAAAAAAGAATTACTAATAATTGTCTTCAATTATATATACATATACTTAGCTGGGATCTCCTAGCTGGGAATTCTGCTCCATTCCCCAAGCTCGACACGGGGATTACTGACTCGGAGATTTGGCTGCAACCTCTCCCACTCAGCCCTTCCCCTCTCTGTCTCGATTTTTAACACACTGGATGTCTTTAAATCCTCGCTGCAGCCCCAGTCCAGAAAACGGTTCACTATTTCTGGCTTTTAAGCCGATTTGACAGTGCTGGAGATTTCCCTCTCTCTCTCACACACACACACACACTCTGTCTCCCCCTGGGAAGATTAACTCTTACTCCCCCACTTGTACTTCCTCGCTCCCGTTATCATCACTTAACCCTCGTAAACTTTCAACATGCTTTGAATATTATTGCACATATTAAAGAAAATCAATTTGGCTAATGGTTAATTGAAAGATATATTTACCCAAATCCCCTACTGTTTCGAAGTGAGATTAGGTAACATGGCATGGAAACTCATTTTAGATTTTTGCGAGATTTCAAAACCACAATGGATTGAACCATTGATAGTATTGCAGTGTTCATGTTCCGTCTTTCTTTCTTGAAGGCGTTCACTCACGCCGAGAAACAGCTGTGCCTTCCCCGAATAGCTTCCCAAGTGTTTATTCTTGAGTGTTGGCAGGCTATTTGACCGTGGGTGGCATCACAGCTGAGCCCAGTCCTTTTTGCAGCAGGTCTAGTTGTGGGGGGGGGGGGGCGCTGACTGAATTTCCTCTCCCCAGCTCAGGGATTGTTGCACGGTTCAGTTCCACGCTCGGCAGCGCAACTACGAAGAGAACCATTGGGACGGGGCTGACTAACATCAGGAGGCAGCTGTTCCCATTCTTAGGATACAGACAGAGGCCACTTCTCCATGGCTCGTGCTGGTGGCTGTTGGCTGCTTGTGTGCGGCCCACTGCATCCCAAAGGAAAGCATGCCAGGATTCGCCAAGGGAGATCCATTTCTACCGGGGGGGTCCCCGCCACCAGCCTGAGTGAATCCCAGTGAGTTTACTTTTGGGTTGCAACCTGGTACCCGAGACTCTGGCGTCGAAAGCCAACACCACAGTGGCAGTTAGAGACTCTCACTTTACATATCCTTTAGTGGGAACGAAGGGCAATAATGAATTTGAATGAAAACAGAGAACGCTGGAAATACTCAGCAGGTCAGGCAGCATCTGTGGAGAGAGAAACAGGCCTTTCATCAGACTCTGTTTTTCTCTCTCCACAGATGCTGCCTGACCTGTTGAGTGTTTCCAGCATTTTCTGTTTTTATTTCAGATTTCCAGCATCCACGGTATTCTGCTTTTGTATTAATGAATTTGAATGGGGGCCTATATTCGAGGTTTTACCACTTCCAGACTTCACACCTTGTCCGTGGCTGTGGCAACCCTCCACCACACACCGTGCTTCTTGCTGCATCAATAGGCCGCAGACTTGTGGCTTGCCTGGATTATGATGGGTTAGAATATTGGGGAGTGCAAAAACTAATCGAGATCTTACTTCCATTTGATATGATAATGAACGCAGGGGAGGGAGGGAGGGAGTGAAACCACGATGATTGTTTCTCCTTTACAGATCCACTGATCTCCAATGTGTTAATCCTTCCCTAACAGCTGGGAACTGGGAATTCATGTTGGGGGAGGGGGACTGCTCTTGAAATTACTACTTGTTGATTTCAATTGATTTTTTGAAAAAAGTTGTAAGGAAAACAGAGCAAATTTGTGTTGGGAGAATAATAGGCTTGTATAAAAAAAAAAATGACATGGCCTATTGGGTCAGGGCACCGTCCAGCTGATCTGAGCACGAGGCAGCAATTGTCTCACTGCCAGTTGGCCTCAGCACCCCTGGGCTGGGGAATAGAGAGAGAAAATGCAGCCAGAGTTTCTGATTGCTGTCTTGGGACTCATGCTGGAAAATGCAGCTGAGAACAGGAGCTACGATGCCTCCACAGTCAAATAGTCTGTCAACACTCACTGTCCAGGATCACACGGGAACCATTTACATGAGGTAGTGGAGGGCGACTGGTGCTGGTAAAACCGTCCCCCGGGTAGGGGACGGCACCTTCAGAAGAGGAGAGGGCAAAGTAACACTGCAGTAACATGAACATGGAATAAGACAACCGCATTTGATCTTTCGATTCTGCTCCTTCAAATGAGCTGTGCACCCTCAAGGATTCTCCTTAATATGTTTAATTTTCAGGAGGAGATAAGTAACCAGGGAGAAAGCTTCCAGACTTTAAAGCTTTGGGAAACATCAGTCTGATGTTACAACTCACATTGCTCAACACTGCCCCACTCCCACTCTGACCTCTCTGTCCTCGGCCTCCTACACCGTTCCACTGAAGCTCAACGTAAGCTCGAGCAACAGCACCTCATCTTTCGATTAGGCACTTTACAGCCTTCTGGACTCAACATTGAGTTCATCAATTTCAGATCATAACCTCTGCCCCCATTTTTTTGGACAGCAATTGTTGATGATTCTGCTATTGCTATTTAGACCTCCTCTAGACCCATTTATTGTTTCTTTACTTGTCCCATTACCATCCCCTTTTGCTTTGCACCATCATCCCTTTTGTCATTTAATCACTCCTGCCTTGCACCCTATCACAGACCTTCCCTTTTGTTCTTTCCTCCCCTCCCCCCTTTCCCTGCCTCTGCACTTGCTTAAAACCTGTTACATCTCTAACATTTTCCAGTTCTGACGAAGGGTCATCGACCTGAAACGTTGACTCTGTTTCTCTCTCCACGGATGCTGCCTGACCTGCTGAGTATTTTCAGCATTCTCTGTTATTATTGCTCAACACTTTCTAGTTTCAGTCCGTAGGTCACATTCCCATCCCTCCATCAGGACTGGAAACACAGCGCTCCAACTGTGCAAATACTCCCAAAGGTACATTTTGTGAGACTCCGCTCCCAGTGTGGAGCGTCAGTTGACGGGAGCGCGGATTGGAGATTCTGGCTCAGGGTGCCTGATTCGCAGGGCATGAGGAGCAGAAATTCGGGAGCGCTGTGCATCAGGGCCACTGACCTCTCCGACCCGCATTCCCGGTGAGTGATACTCCTTGCAGGAGGCCGAGTCCCACCTTTGAGCTGACCCTCTAACTATTCTTAACTTATCTGTTCAGGGATCAGCAATCGAATGGGGGAGCGGGGGGGGCGGGGGGGGCGGGGGTGGGGGGGGGTCCTTCCTGGTCTGTGGGGATCAGTACCACAAATGGTGCATTTACTCAGCAAGCAACATGGGTAGGCGTGACACTCAATAAAAGTTATTTATAGAAGCTAACAGAAACTGTACTCCTGCAACCTGTGTTCCTGCTTAACCATGAGAATGCTTACAGGAGTCACCAGACCACGCTGCAGTGAGCAGCAAGAGAGTGAAGGCTGTATTGATCAGCTGCTCAGTGGGCATGGAGAGCGCTCTTTAGAAGAAAGAACTTGCATTTATATAGCGCCTTTCAGATCTCAGGACGTCCCAAAGCGCTTTAGAGCCAATTAAGTACTTTTTTGAAGTGGAGTCACTGTTGTAATGTCGGAAACGCAGCAGCCAATTTGCACACAGCAAGCTCCCACAAACAGCAATGTGATAATGACTAGAGAACCTTTACGTACTGTTGTTTTTCAAATGTTTGGTCAGCTAGGGAATAACGGGAGAAAGAATTTGAAATGAAAGAGAACTTGAGGAGAACCATGCACAGGCACAACCACCAACACAGCGATGGTAGACACACTGCACACATACATGACCCCCATACATCATTTAACTCTCCATTCACCAAATTAAAAAAAAATATTTATTCACTCACAGGATGTGGGCGTCGCTGGTAAGGCCAGCATTTATTGCCCATCCCTAATTGCCCTTGAGAAGGTGGTGGTGAGCCGCCTTCTTGAACCGCTGCAGTCCGTGTGGTGAAGCTACTCCCACAGTGCTGTGGGTAGGGAGTGCCAGGATTTTGACCCAGCAATGATGAAGGAACGGCGATATATTTCCAAGTCATGATGGTGTGCAACTTGGAGGGGAACTTGGAGGTGGTGGTGTTTCCATACGCCTGCTGCCCTTGTCCTTCTAGATGGAAGAGGTTGCGGGTTTGAAGAAGTCTTGGCGAGCTGCTGCAGTGCATCTTGTAGATGGTACTGCAGCCACGGTATGCTGGTGGTGGAGGGAATGAATGTTTAAAGTGGTGGATGGGGTGCCAATCAAGCGGGCTGCTTTGTCCTGGATGGTGTTGAGTTTCTTGAGTGTTGTTGGAGCTGCACTCATCCAGGCAAGTGGAGAGTATTCCATCACACTCCTTACTTGTGTCTTGTAGGTGGTGGAAAGGCTTTTGGGAGTCAGGAGGAGAGTCACTTGTCACAGAATACCTAGCCTCTGACCTGCTCTTGTAGCCACAGTATTTATGTGGCTGGTCCAGTTAAGGTTATTGCCCAGCTGATAAGCACAGTTCTCTGTGAGCAGGTTCTTTCAACAATTTGTATGTGCAGGTGCAGTACACAATCAATTTAGAACAACAAATATCGAGTGGAAGAATGTCTCGAACTGGATTTTGACTTGTAAACACTCTGCAGCCAGTCTTCAGCCGGTCCACAGACCCCAATAGCCAGCCACCAGCAGCTAACAGCAGCCAATCCACAGCCAGCCACCAGCAGCCAATCCGCAGCCAGCCACCAGCTGCCAATCTGCAGCCAGCCAACAGCAGCCAATCCGCAGCCAGCCACCAGCAGCCAATCCGCAGCCAGCCAACAGCAGCCAATCCGCGGCCAGCCACCAGCAGCCAATCTGCAGCCAGCCAACAGCAGTCAATCCGCAGCCAGCCACCAGCAGCCAATCCGCAGCCAGCCAACAGCAGCCAATCCGCAGCCAGCCACCAGCAGCCAATCTGCAGCCAGCCACCTGCAGCCAACCACCTGCAGCAGAACAGGATGGGAAGGAAGGAGTGCAGGTGCCTCAGATTATTGGAGAAGTAGAAAGTGAGAACCAGGACTGGGTGGATAGCTGCCACAATAAGGAGTGGGGTGGGCTGCCAGAATAAGAAATGGGGAGAGAATCAGGAGCAGGAGTGGCGACAACGTCAACTTGCATTTATATTGTGCCTTTAATGTAGAAAAACGTCTTAAGGCGCTTCACAGAGATGTAAACAGACAAAAATGAATGCCAAGCCACATAAGGAGATATTAGAAAGGCTTGCAAATGCTTGGTCAAAGAGGTGGGTTTCAAGGAAGGTCTTAAAGGAAGAGAGGGAGGTGGATACGCAGAGTGGTTTAGGGAGGGAATTCCGGGTCGTGGGGCCGAGGTGGCTGAAGCTGAAGCTGCGGCCGCCAATGTGGGGCGGGGGGGTGGTTATAGTTTTGTGCTCGAGCCGCCTTCTTGGAGATCCCAAGAATAATCCTCTTTTGCCTTTCCCTCTGTCGCTCTATTCAGTACCTCCGCCTGACAGCAGGACCAAGATCAGGAACTCGGTGTTTGAGGAATCGCAGATTTGAACCTCTGTCGTAACATTACTTGACAAAATTAATATTTTATTACTGAGAAAGCTGGTTTTTTTTGGGCCACTCAGATATTTGAAATACATGGAAACCCAGCACCATGTTTTATAATCTCAAAGTTAAGCTCTGGAGAAATCTGCAGCCACCTATTGTGTTTGCCTATTAAGGGGGGCGCACTCTCTCTCACATAGCTTTGGTGCAAGTTGGCAGACTCGAGGCTCGGGACTTTCAAGTGTGCACAGGGGTACTTTTGGAGTTAAACGGATAAAATCATAGCAGCCTATCAGAGTTGTTTCCTGCTGATTGTCCAACTAGCACCGCCCTATCCATTGGGGCAAAGGCTTCCAGCATCACCTGGAGCCACGTGGGCGGTGATGGTGCCACGATCTGGAAGATGAGCATATCACATAATGCATTCGGAGTTTAGCAGGAATATGAGAAGTTCAGGAAGCACCGATGATGGTCGTGTTGATGACATAGAAAGAGAGAAGAAAGATTGTGATGGGGGGGGGTTGGAGGCTTGATGTGAGGGAAGAAATGATTATTATCTTGACCCAGAGAATGGTGAGAATGTGGAACTCGCTACCACATGGAGTAGGTGAGGTGAATAACATAGATGCATTTAAGGGGAAGCTAGATAAGTACATGAGGGAGAAAGGAATAGAAGGTTGTGCTGATAGGGTGAGATGAAGTAGGGTGGGAGGAGGCTCGTGTGGAGCATAAATCTGTTGGGCCGAATAGTCTGTTTCTGTGCTGTACATTTTTTGTAATTCAACAAGCTTGAGCTTCGCAGCAAGTTAGGCGTTGTTGAGGGGAAAGGAAGCATTTGGCACTAGAGGAGCTTGTTGGAGGCAGCATTAGCAATGAAGAGGATGTGGGAGTTCCACTTGTGATTAGAGGAGATATTGAGGCCAAATTGGAGCTCAAACATGCTGCACCACCTCCTACCCCAATATCATGATCTGGAGAACCACAGACCCATCAGCCTGACATCTGTGGTGTGAAGAATACTGAACTTTAATATAAAGAAAGCTATCCAAGACCATCTAACAAGAATGAGGGCAGTAAATCCAAAGTATTATGGGCTTATGAAAGGCAAGTCACGCCTAACAAATATATTGGAATTCTTTGAGGATGTAACACAGTTAATAGATGGAGGTAATGTGGTAAATCTACATCTTAACTTTCGAAAAGCATTTGATAAGGTCACTCACCACTGGGTCTGCTCATTTGTTAAATTAGCTCTGTCATATAAGGAGTCCCAATTTAGGAGTAATTAGCTTCTGGAATAGACTGCCATTTGGTTGAGTAAAGGTGGATTCAGCCTGAACATTCAAAGTGTCCGCTTTCTTGATTTAACAGATACCAGAGGGAAGTGAACATTGGTACCTGGGTGGTGAAAGATGAAAGTACGTTTGGCTGTTGATTTGAGCGATGGGGCAAGTTAGATGGGCTGTAGGCTCTTTGCTCCTTTCCACGCTCTTGCCATCTTCTTTTAGTGTTCCTAGATTTTCCTGTTGACTCCACACACTTCTGCTTCCTTTATTCCCAAACACACGGACATATGTGCGAACCGGGCCAGGGAGAGTATGAAATGAAATGAACTTGCATTTCTGTAGCACCTTTCACAACCCTCAGGATGTCCCAGAGCATTTTACAGCCAATGAAGTACGTTTGAAGTGCGGTCACTGTTGTACTGTAGGGATGAAAACAAATTGCTGAGGAACAACAAATACAGCGATGAAATATTAGGACAAATAGAAAAGGTACATCAAAAAGTCAGTTCAATATCACCTTGATAACATGTGCTGACTGTTATCTCATTGTAATGAGCTGTTGATTATCACCATTATTCATCTTCCCGTGAGATACCAGCACACATCAACTACAAGAAACACACTGGCTGTCGAACCCTGACAGACCATTCTCTTCCAGCAAAATTATCAACTAAAACAGAATAAAACCACCCCTTGCACACTTGCTCTCTCTGTCACTCTCTCTCTCTCATATAAATATTGATGGAAATAGATGTAATTCCTGGGCAGTGATCGCAGCGAGGGGCTGAAATAATAGGTACAATTGAGTTCACGTTGGTTTATTATGGCTGATGATGTTGTTTAAATCCTTCAACGCCATTAGCCCCCAAGTTATCTATTATTCTCTGTCTAACTTACTTTGAATTTCTCTCTCTTTCTGCCTCCTCCCAACAGTGACTCCACTTCAAAAGTACTTCATTGGCTGCAAAGCGCTTTGAGACGTCCGGTGGTCGTGAAAGGCGCACATAAATGCAAATCTTTCTTTTCTGGCTCTCTTCCTCTGCCTTGCATTCTGAGCAATCTCTTACACTGAAAGTAAAAGGGTGGAGCAGTGGGCCATTGAAGCGAACTGGTGCCCCCCACCCCCCATCTCCTTCAGCGAGGTTCAGTGTGTCACAGTGCAGAAAATGGCAGTTTGGACAAAAGATAACCGAAGAATCAAAATTCATCAGTATTCCAAGCGCAACGAGGATGCTTCACACAGAATATTCAATCTTATTTAAACATTAAAAAGCAAATCCTCCTACAAAGGCCTGTCCTCACCCATGGGATGGGAAAGTGGCACAAGAACAAAGTTTATGCAGTGATTGTGGACTATTTGAAATAAGTTGAGTCGGACATTTTCGCTGTGATCGTAACGTCGCTTTCAACTGACAATAAGGCAAGTCCAGAAAGAGTGAAATATCACAGGAGAAATGAGAGGAGGGAAATTAAAAGTGCCTTAAAGGGAAGGAAAGTCTAGAGGGAGAGGGCTTTTTGTTGAGGACTACTCCAAAAGTACCAACAAATCTGAATGATACCTTTGGGTAAATTTTCATCATCAGCACTCACTGCTGCAGAGCTTTGTATGCTGGGGGGGGGGGGGGGGGGGGGCATGTCGGGAACTCAAGTCCGTGCCCCCCACCCCCGCCCACGATTTCCCATCGATTAACGACTCTTAGGTATTTCTTTGGATTGTCGGTGATACTTTGGAGGCCCACAAAGTCATTAAAAAGGAAAAGGCTGGATTTCGGATCTTGCTCTCATAAGGAATGCATGGGCAGGTTATGCATTTAAATGAGAATTGTGGAGTGCTGTAACACTCGCGGGAGATCCCAGTATTACCTTTATCAATTTTCAAAAGGTTTTCAAACCTAATGCCTCACACAGCACCCCATGAAGAAGCTGGGAAGCTATTGGAGTGCCCGGGCAATTCTTGGATTTTATGGGGGATGCGTTCTCCAGCTCCAAACTCTGTGTAAGGGCAGGTGGGAGACTCACTCAACCCATCTCTCTCAATAGACGATGAGGCAAGCTTGTCCACTATCACCCATTCAGTTTAGTGTCTTCATTAATGATGTGCTGCAAGGGATGGCCTTGGAGTCTCCATTATGGATGTTTCTGAAAGTTTTGCTCCACTCCTTTTCACCGAGATTTTCTCGCTACCCTTCAAATAGCTTCTGGACTTCACTCGCCTGCTTCGGACAGCGGTTCGTCGATGCTCCGCGCCGGCTCCATCCTGCTCACGTCGGCTTTGTCCCTCCATGGGACCTCTGACTTTGACCCTGGTCTCCCTACTATTGTCCCCAACCTATTCCCTGCTACCAGGAAATATGTATCCCATTAATTACTACACAACCAGGCCTATGTAACATGAGCTTTTTCCCTGTGTCCATTCGCGTGCGCACTTGGCTGCAGCTCCAGACCTGAGCCGTTCATTTCTTTTTCCACTTTCCCCCCCCCCCCTTTTTCCTTTTCTCTCTATCCCTCCCTGACCGCTCTCTCCTGTCGTCATGCCTCTTTTCATCTCTCCTCTCTTGGATACACTGCCCTCCCAAATCCCTATCCCCAATCCTTCATTACTCTTCGACCTTCCTACTCTCCTGCCGCCGTCCCAGCTTGACTCCCTCTTAGATAAGCCCACAGCTTCCCTCTGTGTCTCTCTTGGCATCCTACGAAGGGCCCATCGAGGCACTCGTCGCTGCCTCCTTACGAGCAGCAACCCCAACTGTCCCATCCTACTCTCTCGCCGCCCTTCCCGCTCAGCGCGCCCACTGGGGGAAAATCTTACCAATCTTCTCCCTGTCCAACTCATCCCCCCCAGCGCTGACCCTGTGGACGCTGGCAGTGGGTCAGCCATCACCGACCCTCTCCGCATCTCCCTCCAGAATGTCCGTTCACTTGTGAACAAGGCCTTTGCCATCCATGAGCTTATCGTGGATGATTGCATCGACATCATGGCCCTGACGGAAACTTGGTTGAGGGGTGATGACACCTTACCCTGAAATGAAGCCTCCCCGCCTGGCTATACCTTCCACCACTTGCTCCGCTCAGACCGCCGTGGTGGCGGTGTGGCTCTCATCACCAAATCACACCTTGGTCTGTCCCCCTACTCCTCCTGCACTTTCTCCTCCTTTGAGCATCTCACCTTATTCCACCCCTCTCACCTCATTTAAAATCCTCGTTCTCTGCCGCCCACCCAAGTACCATAACAATTTTATTACCGAGATATCTTCACTGCTTTCCTCCCTCAGCCTCTGCACCGAGCGACTTCTCATCCTCGGTGATTTCAACCTCAATCTCAATTCATCATGCTCGCTCTCCTCTGAGTTCACTAACCTCCTATCCTCCCTTAATCTCTCCCTCCATGTAAACTCCCCAACCCATATTCATGGCCGCCCCCTCGACCTTGCCATCTCGCGTGGCCTTGCTGCTCCCATCGTGTCAATCGCAGATACGGCCATCTCTGACCACTTCCTCGTATCGCTCTCCACCCACATCCCCCTTCCACCCCCCACACCCCAACCCTACTTCCTTCTGTGACCGCCCCTGGAAAAAGCTCTCTCCCGACTCTCTTACAACTGCACTTATGAAATCCCAACTGTCCAGCCTTTGCCCCTCCATTCACCATGACATTTCTGCAGCTACCGATCTGCTCAACCACACCCTCACCACCACCTTTGATGCCCCAGTCCCTATTAAAACAATTACTCTCTCTCACCCTGGTCATTCCCCCTGGTGCGGCCTTCAACTTCACTCCCTTAAGTCCAAGGGACGTAGACTTGAACGGATATGGCGGACGACTGGTTTAGCCATTCACCGCCAAATTTGATTGGACCACATAAAGCATTATCAGGTCCTGCTCTCGTCTGCCAAAATTGCTCACTATTCCAGAATCATTCTGGAATGCAAAGATAAACCCCGGCTTCTATTCTCCACTGCTAACCGTCATCTTAAACCCCTCTCCTCTGTCTCCTCCACCCTCACCTCCGATAACAAGTGTGAGGAGCTCATGGACTTCTTTGTCTCTAAGATTGAGACCATCCATTCAGCTGCCTCTGTCACTTCCCTTCGTTCCCCTAGCCCACTGGGTCAAACTTCCTCCAAGGTTCCCCCCTGCCCTAGCCCTGAACTCACATCTTTCTCCAGTTTCTCTCTGATCTCCCCTCATGACCTCTCCGTGCTCATCTTGTTCATGAGACACACTTCCTGCTCTCTCGGCCCTATTCCCACCAAACTGCTGACCAACTTCCTTTTCTGGCTCCCATGTTAGCTGACATTGTTAACGGTTCTCTCTCCTCAGGTACTGGCCCTCTCCCTCAAATCTGCCGTCATCACCCCTCTCCTCAAAAAATCAACCCTTGACCCCTCTGTCCTTGTAAACTACCGCCCCATCTCCAGCCTCCCTTTCCTCTCCAAAGTCCTTGAACGTGTTGTCACCTCCCAAATCTGTGCCCATCTTTCCCGCAACTCCATGTTTGAATTCCTCCAATCAGGTTTCTGCCCCTGCCACAGTACTGAAACAGGCTCTCATCAAAGTCACAAATGACATCCTTTGTGATTGTGACAAAGGTAAACTATCCCTCCTCATCCTGCCCAACCTGTCTGCAGCCTTTGACACGGTTGACCACTCCATCCTTCTCCAACGCCACTCCACCATCGTCCAGCTGGGTGGGACTGCACTCACCTGTTTCCATTCTTATCTATCTAATCGTAACCAGTGAATCACCTGCAACGGCTTCTCTTCCTGCTCCCACATTGTTACCTCTGGTGTCCCCCAAGGATCTATCCTTGGCCTCCTCCTATTTCTCATCTACATGCTGCCCCTTGGCGACATCATCCGAAAACACAGTGACAGTTTCCACATGTACGCTGACGACACCCAGCTCTACCTCACCACCACTTCTCTCGACCTCTCCACGATCTCTAAATTGTCAGACTGCTTGTTCGACATCCAGTTCTAGATGTACAGAAATTTTCACCAATTAAATATTGGGTAGATCGAAGCCATTGTTTTCAGTCCCTGCCACAAACTCCGTTCCCTAGCCACTGACTCCATCCCTCTCCCTAACATCTATCTGAGGCTGAACCACACTGTTTGCAACCTTGGTGAGATATTTGACCCTGAAATGAGCTTCTGACCACATATCCATGGTATAACTAAGACCGCCTATTTCCACCTCCGTAACATCGCCCGTCTCCGCCCTTGCCTCAGCTCGTCTGCTGCTGAAACCCTCATCCATGCCTTTGTTACCTCTAGACTTGACTATTCCAACACACTCCTGGCTGGCCTCCCATGTTCTACCCTACGTAAACTTGAGGTCGTCCAAAACTTGCTACCTGTATCCTAACTCGCACCAAGTCCCATTCACCCATCACCCCTGTGCTCGCTGACCTACATTGGCTCCCGGTTAAGCAACGCCTCGATTTCAAAATTCTCATCCTTGTTTTCAAATCCCTCCATGGCCTTGCCCCTTCCTATCTCTGTATTCTCCTCCAGCCCCACAACCCCCCCGAGATATCAGCGCTCCTCTAATTCAGCCCTCTTGAGCATCCCTGATTATAATCGCTCAACCATTGGTGGCCGTGCCTTCTGTTGCCTAGGCCCTAAGCGCTGGAATTCCCTGCCTAAACCTCTCCGCCTCGCTACCTCTCTCTCCTCCTTTAAGACACTCCTTAAAACCTACCTCTTTGGCTAAGCTTTTGGTCACCTGCCCCAATTTATCCTTATGTGACTTGGTGTCAAATTTTGTTTTATAACGCTCCTGTGAAGCGCCTTGGGACGTTTTACTACATTAAAGGTGCTGTATAAATACAAGTTGTTGTTGTTGAGATAGTATTGGTGTTGTTGGTGGACTCTTATGGGGACTCACTGTGCTCTGGAAGCTCATTTCCTTCCCACTCAGCTCCAAATAACCTTGCAAGCCGATTCCCAACAGATAAGATGGTCCTAGCAGCAGGAAGCACACCAGTGCTCTGTGCTGATAAGATATGCTGTTTTAACTGGTTCAATTCTAGCAGTATCCCAGTGCATACTTGGGGAGGGAGTTACTAAGATTTGACTCTGCACCTAAGCTCTGTAGTAAGTGGAATGTGTCCCTATAGGGAGAGAGTGCTCACTCTATATTGATCAAACAGAAATACTGTGTGGATTTCTCAATAGTTTGAATCATAGAATCATAGAAATTTACAGCACAGAAGGAGGCTGTTCGGCCCATCTTGTCCGTTCTGGTCGACAAAGAGCTATCCACCCTAATGCCACTTTCCTCACCTGGTCCATGGCCCTGTAGGTTACAGCACTTCAAGTGCATATCCAAGTACTTTTTAAATGTGATGGAGGTTTCTGCCTCTACCACCCTTTCAGGCAGTGAGTTCCAGACCCCCACCACCCTCTGGGTGAAAAAAATTCTCCTCAAATCCCCTCTAAACCTCCGACCAATTACTTTAAATCTATGCCCCCTGGTTATTGACCCTTCTGCCAAGGGAAATAAGTCCTTCCTATCCACTCTCTCCAGGCCCCTCATAATTTTATACACCTCAATTAAATCTCCCCTCAGCCTCCTCTGTTCCAAAGAAAACAACCCCAGCCTATCCAATCTTTCCTCATAGTTAAAATTCCCCAGCCCAGGTAACATCCTCATAAATCTCCTCTCACCCTCTCTGGTGCAATCACATCCTTCCTGTAATGTGGTGACCAGAACTGCACGCAGTATTCTAGCTGCGGCCTAACTTGTATTTTATACAGTCCAAGCATAACCTCCCTGCTCTTATAGTCTATGCCTCGGCTAATAAAGGCAAGTATCTCATATGCCTTCTTAACCGCCTTATCTACCTGTCCTGTTACCTTTGGTTTGAAAAAAGAAGAATAAAACACTTCCATTCATATAGTACCTTATCACATTACTCAGGATGATCCAAAGCTCTTCACATACACTGAATTACTTTGAAGAGCTGTCACTGTCATCATGTAGACAAATGTAACACAGCAAGATCCCACAAACAGCAATGAAATGAATGACCAATTAATCCATTTTTTTGATGATTTGGAGATTCTTAAACATGGTAAACCTGCTTCCGTGTGTGTCAGACACCCGTCTGACCAAAAATAAAAATTCAAAGCTCTCCCTCTTTTTACATCGTTCAGATAACGCCCCGGGAAAAAAATCCACTAGCTTCCTTCCTCTAAAGCCAGCTTCTTTCCATTATCAGTAGCAAATATGGTCCCAACTACCGATACCATTCTCGCTTATCATGGACAGCCGCCTCTATCAGGCAAATGGCACTAACCATTTGTCATCACACAAAAAAGTTCTTTGATATTTTCATTACGGCAATTTTCTTCCAGGCCTGGAGGGCCACAAATTGACTCACCCTCCTGGCCAGGCCTGTATGGTGACACCATTGACAGAAACTGAGAGCCATTCTGAAGCCACCTGACACCTACACCAGGAGCTGGCCTCCAACAACCACAACCATCTTCCTTTGTGCCAGGTATGACTCCAGCCAGTGGAGAGTTTTCCCCCTGATCCCCATTGACTTCAATTTTACTAAGGCTCTTTGGTGCCACACTCGATTGAATGCTGCCTTGATGTCAAGGGCAGTCACTATCACCTCACCTCTGAGGTGATAGTGTCCATGTTTGGACCAAGGCTGTAATGAGGTCTGGAGCCAAGTGGTCCTGGCGGAATCCAAACTGAACACCAGTGAACAGGTTAATTGTCCATCACTATTCATGACTGGATGTGGCAGGACTGCAGAACTTTAACCTGATCCATTGGTTGTGGGATCGCTTAGCTCTGTCTATAGTATGCTGCCTCCACTGTTTAGCACGCATGTAGTCCTGTATTGTAGCTTCACCAAGTTGGCATCTCATTTTTAGGTATGCCAGGTGCTGCTCCCAGCATGTAGCTACACTCCTCATTGAACTAGAGTTGGTTATCTGGCTTGATGGCAATGGTAGAGTGAGGGAAATACTGGGCCATGAGTTTACAGATTGCGGTGCAATACAATTCTGCTGCTGCTGATAGCCCACAGCGTCTCATGGATGCCCAGTTTGAGCTGCTAGACCTGTTCTTAATCTATCCCACAGCACAGTGGAAGTACCACATGACACAAAGGAGGGTGTCCTCAGTGTGAGATGAGACTTGGGGGGGAAAAATTTGGTTGCTTTGCGCCTAGCGTCCGGGCGCGGCGCCGCAAATGCCTCCCGTGAAATTCAGCGGCAGGTTAGCGGCGGCGGTAGCTGGTAGCCCCCTGCGGTGCTGTGCCTCCGGCGATGACGTCATCGCCGTGCGCAGCGCCCCACTTGCGCCCCCTGACCTACCGCCAGACACTAAGTCCGACAGGGTCAGGGGGGCGTTTTAGCGGCCGGGGTGGTGAAAATTAAAGGGCAGGTGCCGGATGGCCATTTTTTGGGGGTCCGCCAGCCAGTACCTGCCCCCTCTCACCTCCTCAGGTGGGGTGCCGGTCGCGATCGGTCAGCCTGGCACTCCTCTTGAGTGCCGAGCTCTTTTGCCGGCACCCCGCTCCCCGATGGTCCAGCAGGGCCCCGGTGCACGCTGCGCTAGGCCCCTCCCCTTTAATCAGGGGAGGGAGGCCTGCAGTACCGCGGCGCTACGTGCCGACGCACGTGGCGCTGTTGTACGTAGAGCCGCGATATTCAATGGGAGCGTCCCAAGAGGGAGGGGGAGCGCTTCCAGTAACGTCCTGCCTCCTGCTTGGGGCGCTACCATTGAATTGCGGGCGCGGTGGCGCCAACTTTTTTGGGGTGCTAAAAGTAATGCCCTGGTGAAGTTAGTGCCCCAAAGGGGGCGTGACCCAATTTTTCCCCCTTGGTCTCCACAAGGACTGTGCGGTGGTCACTGCTACCAATGCTGTCATGGACAAATGCATCTGTGACAGGTGGATTAGTGAGGATGAGGTCAAGTAGGTTATTCCCTCGTGTTGGTTCTCTCACCACCTGCTGCAGGCCCAGTCTGGTGGCTATGTCCTTCAGGACTTGGCCAGCTCAGTCAGTGGTGGTGCTACCGAGCCACTCTTGGTGATAGAAAAGAGTGCACGAGTGTAAAAAAGCTGCAGAACTTGTGACTGATGATAAGCTTCTCTATGACTCAAAAATAGCTAGCCTGACATCTCCCGATGGGTCACTTGTTAAGTACATTGGTCAGCGTGGATCTGAGTTATACACACCAGGCAAGGCGCAGGTTTAGTCGCGAGTGCATGCCCAGTTAGCTGATCTCAGCAGCAGGGTCTCAGAACCGCTGGATTGAGAGGGGGGAAAACAGTTATGGTTCTGTTTCCTGATTGCTATCCAGTGACTGATGCTGGGAGCATGTGTGTGGCTATCAGGTGAGGGCAGGGTTGAACTGTGATTCCCCTCATGGTCGAACAGACTACTAATGATTTTAACCCTTCCCGCAACTTACCCGAGTGTTGCTGACTGTTTCGTCTGTCCCGGCCGGCAGCCTTCTGCCACCCGAAATTCCACTCCCGCCCACCGCCCAGCTGCCGAATTCTGCCCATTTCAGGTGGGCAGCTGACCGGGAAGGCATGCAGATGCAATCTGGGAGTTCAAAGCGCCTGGGCCTTATGTTGCCAAGGTCAGGGAGGGGTTGGCGCTCACTTAGCCCCCCCTGCTTGCCTGATTCCTGCTCCGGGTTACAATCAGGTCTTAATTGTCTAGGCACACCTGAAGAATGGCCAATTGGGAGGGCAGGAACTGGCAAGAGTCAGTGCCTTTTGGGACAAGAGGGGAGAATATTGAAAGAAAGGAATAAAGAATCCTTGGAATGTACTGACATCCATTAGGAATCTATTTATTAAATGAGCACTCACTCAGGAGAATATTAAAGTGCCTATGTGGGACATGGCATGTTGCAACACATCTGTCAGGCCTGGGTTTGACTCCTGGGGTTAAAATCTCGTTACTGGCTGTGAGGGGCTCTAAGTGAAATGAATCTGCTGCGCTCAAAGCTCTGGCTCCCAGTCGGTGCAAATCCAGAGCGCTGCACTGCCATAACTCACCACTAATTGGCACCAAATTGGCAATCGCATTCGGATAGGCCAGGAGGATGACTGGCTTGGGAAATGAAAATGTCACGCTGGTATAGCAGGGAGGCGAGTATACTTGATGCAGACACTGGTGCAAAAAGAAAGAGAAAATATAGCATTTTGCAGTGATGGCATCTTTACCTTTGTAAGCATGCGTCTGAAATGTGAACACTACCCAATGTTAAGTGTATTTTTTTCTCCATTCCCCTGCCCCTTCTTCTTAAGGTGCTTCACAAACGGATCTAGACAGTGAGGGTCAGCAGGCTATCCAGCCATGGGGGGCAGCAACAAAGCTGAGTTCGACCCTCTCCTTTCCTAATGTCCCTCTGCACGCACACAAATTTTTCATCAGAGGCACTGGATAACAATCAGGATCAGGAATCGTGGCTGATGTTCACTTTCTCTAGTCCAAGGGCACGGAAAGGAATTGTAAAACCCTCGCCCTAGCTGTGATCAGCTAATTCAGCACACTCGAGGGATCAACACTGAGAGTTTCCTGATTTGTATGGCTCAGTACCACAATATCCTTGCCAAAGTGAGCAATCAGGAGAGCCAAGAAACAAAATGTTTTACCAAAGATTAGATAATTGTAAATTGAAAGAAAACAGAATGGTGGGAGGAGAACTTATAAGAGCAGCATCCTTAAATATGCATTTGTCCACATCATAGGGTGGTTGTACAATTTCAGGAATACAAGTGCAATTCTACGAACTAATAAAGTATACATGTAAAAATGTAAGGAAGTTCATGTGTAATACAATGGAGTAAAAGTGCTCTTGCATAATAATATGCTTGTGTAATATTATATTTAGGCGACTGGATCTAGGTGTTTCTTATGGTGAGTCAGAAGAAGCTAAAGGGTGATGTCTTAAGTGTGACAGCCAAAGTGTGACGCTTACAGGAAGTGTGTGCTATATGCAAGACTTTTAATATATTTTTAGTTAATCTCCTGTGGCATTGTACAGGGGAGCCAAGACTGAGTGGACTCCTCAGGAAAAGTGGACGGGGGATAATCGATTGAGGGCTGAAGGAGGACTGACACTAGAGGTTAGAAGAGGTTACATGGGTGTCAACCATGGCTCAGTTGGTAGCATTTTTGCCTCTGAGTCAGAAGGTTGAGCACACAACCTAGGCTGACGCTCCAGATGTAAAGCGAGTTGGGACATCCTGAGGTCATGAAAGGTGCTATATAAATGAAGTTCTTTCTTTCTTTTTAAGCGGAAGCTAAAGCAGTTTGGGAAGGTAATGCAGGCTGTGGTGAGGGAGAAAGTAGAGTGGAGAGGAGGGAGGCAGAGTAGGATGGGGGTAAGAGGAGTGAAGGAAGATAGAACAGGGTTAGAGGTTGAAGGGAAAAGATAGAGCAAGTTTAGAGGTTCCACGGGTTCATTGGGGATTGGGGGGGGGGGGGAGGTATAGCAGGATTAGAAATGGAGAAAGTAGAACAGGGTAACATTTGGGTTAGAAGCTGGAGATGGGGACAAGAGCATAGTAAGAGGCTAGAGGAGAGTTAAAGACCCTTAGTGCTATAGGAGAGAATCAAAGGCCACTGTATTATTCTGGAGTGTAGCCCAGAATAATTGGCCACACTAAAACCCGTACGGTAAGCCGAGGCAGAGTGAAGTTGGAGGAGAAAGGGGGAAGGGAGTGCACAGGAAGAGGAGGAGGAGAAGTGAGTAAAGGGGAAAGGGCAGGAATGGCAGGCAGGGAAGGAAAAGGAATTGGGGAAATGAAGGGGTAAGATAGTTGTCTACAAAAAAAAAGACAGAGCTGGCTTTTAGAATGAGATTCTGTGCCCTTTAAAAAAAATTGGAACAGGTTAAATCAACTGGGGAGGCTTTTTAAATGAAGGAAGTTGATCTTTCATGGCCTTGCACATGGGGAGTACGCTTACCTGTTCCTTCCCATCACGCATGGTTTCTGCTGTATTCTGTCCGTGACCATTTCTGCTGCTGTCAAACTAACTCTGGTTTGCTCGCCAACATTCTTCTGTTTCTGAAGATTCAACACTTTCTTCTTAGCTCAGGTGTTGTTTATTCATTGCCACAGCAATGTTTTCACCACAATCTTACCTCAAATCTATTGCTTCAAAGCTGAGTGGCCTTCTTCAGTAGATTGAGGGCCAATCTTTGAAAAGCCAGGACTTACCTTCGGGCACTCCAAATCATTTAAAGGTGAACGCTTAATAAATTCTGACGGGACAGGTTGTTTTACACTTTCAACTGTTTGACGAGTGGTTACAGGGAGACAGCAACTATGATTTTTTTTTACTGGGGATCACTGAGAGTGCAATCTGGGCTGTCACATAACGTTGAGGTGCTGCTCCATTGCAATCAATTAGTCACATAACGTTACATTCACAGCACCACCTACAGGTGCAGTACAGGAGTGCGCCTTTGGCGCAGTGGTAGCATTCCCGCCTCTTGGGCCAGAAGGTGCAGGGTTCAGTCCCGGCGAGTGGAGTCGGAGCTCTGGCTTTGAATTCTGGGTTGACATCTAGCAGGATACATGTGTCCAGTGGGTGTGGGTGGTCCCCCCCCCCTCATCTTGTGGGAGCCCATAAAACCCTCCCACCGTATAGAACTAACCGCCCTATCAGCTGGTATTAAGATGGTTGCGGCCATGGAAGGAGCATTAATGTGGCTAACCAGCCTGTGAATCTTTCCACTACTTCACTCTGGTCCCCAAAGGGAACAGTGAAAAGACACAAAAAACAGAAGGTTGAGTGTTGTGAGACTGCTCCCTGTTTTTAACATGTAATATTATATATGTATGTAAAAATGTACACACATGGGGTCCTTTGATGGTTCAGCTGGTTAGGGCAATTAATAGTCCAGTGGTAGTTATTTGGGTGCTACAATTAGCATCACCCCGAGGTTATAGAGGAGAACATCAGCAAGGGTTGCTGCTCCTGATCACGATGCTGCACCAGCTGTTGGGAAGTGTGTGTGAGTGGATTCTGACTGAGGTCAGGAAGGGGCAGGTTTTGTTATTTTTGGGCAATAGCACTTTGTGCACATTCAACGGTATTAATTTATAAAAGTGTACTTACATACGAGTGTACATATGCGTCAGCGTTCATAATTAATGGTGTTGAAGTACCAAGGGGGCTAAATTCGGCTGATTTGCGCCTCCCGTTAACGCCCTAGCGTTAACACGGCACGAATCAACTAGCGCCTGGGCGCGGCGCCGCTAACGCCTCCCGCGAAATTCAGCGGGACGTCATCGCCGTGCGCAGCGCCCCGCTCGCACCCGGCTGTAGTATTGGGTGGTGCCCCCCGACTTACCGCCGGATGCTATGTCCGCCGGGGTCAGTGGGGAGGGGCCTACCTGCGGCCGGGGTGGCGCTAGTTAAAGGGGAGGTGGCGGGCGGCCATTTTTGTTGCTGGCCGCCTGCCAGCACCTGCCCTTGTTGCCTGTCCCCGGCCCCCGTGAAGCCCCCCCCCCGCGGGGTGCCGGCTGCTCTCCGTGAGCCCGGTACTCCGCTTGAGTGCCGGGCTCATTTGCTAGCAGTCCCGATCCCTGGTGGCCCAGCTGGGCGCTGGGACGCGCTGTGCCAGGCCCCTCTCCTTTAATAAGGGGAGGAAGGCCTGCAGTACCGCGGCACGTAGCGCCGCATTATAGGCTTGCAGCGCCCCAAGAGGGACGCGGGGCGCTTCCAGTAGCGCCCCTCCTCCCTCTCGGGGCACTACCTGGGAAAATTGGCCGCGGGGGCGCTAACTTTTTCGGGGGCGCTAAAATTAGTGCCCCAGCGAAGGTAGCGCCCCAATTTTTACCCCCAAGAGCGTAAGTGTGAAAATCATAAGAACATAAGACGTAGGAACAGGAGTAGGTCATTTGGCCCCTCGAGCCTGCTCCACCATTCAATAAGATCATGGCTGATCTGATCTTGGCCTCAACTCCACTTCCCTGCCTGCTCCCCTTAACCCTCGACTCCCTTATCATTCAAAAATCTGTCTATCTCCACCTTAAATATATTCAATGACCCAGCCTCCGCAGCTCTCTGGGGAAGAGAATTCCAAAGATTCACGACCCTCTGAGAGAAGAAATTCCTCCGATTTAAAAGGGTGCCCCCTTATTCTGAAATTATGCCCCCTAGTTCTAGATTCCCCCACGAGGGGAAACATCCTCTCTGCATCTACCCTGTCAAGCCCCTTCAGAATCTTATATGTTTCAATAAGATCCCCTCTCATTCTTCTAAACTGCAATGAGAAATCATGATGATGTGCAACAGTTAAGGTTCTTATTTTAGGGTCAAGCCCAATGATAACCACCCAGGTCAAACCAGATAAACCTTACTGTACAAATCCCACCTTCAAGCTGCCTGAAATCAGAAGATCAATAGACTGTGCCAATGCCCCTGCCATAGAGAGATGGAAAACTCGTGACCTCCACCACCTAGAAGGACAAGGGCAGCAGGCGCATGGGAACACCATCGCCTGCAACTTCCCCTCCAAGTCACACACCATCCTGACTTGGAAATATATCGCCGATCCTTCATCGTCGCTGGGTCAAAATCCTGGAACTCCCTCCCTAACAGCACACGGACTGTAACGGTTCAAGAAGGCGGCTCACCACCACCTTCTTCTCAAGGGCAACTAGGGATGGGCAATAAATGCTGGCCTTGCCAGCGACGCCCACATCCCAAGAACGAATAAAAATTAAAATTGGATGGTCCGTGTCACAAACTATTAGTACACTAAACACTTAGTAAAAGCTAGATTCCCACGCAACGACTCAGTTCATTGCCCGCTGTTTTAACAGAGAGTGTTTTCCAATTAAACCTGAGGATTTCTAATTATTATCTTTGACATGTGTTCAACCAATTATTTGACCCAAATTCAGGTATGAATAAAACTGAAAAATCAGAGGTGTAAAAATGCCTGTACCTTGTAGTCTTGCTGCAGCCAATGTGCACGGCAGGACGCAGAGGTCACTCTGTGTGTTCTTTGTCCACTTAGAATTAATGGATGGAAAATTGCGTGGGTTTAAAAAAAATGAGAAATTTATCTCAATCACATTGGACATTTGGACAGCACTGATCGGGAATATACCTATACACTTCTACGCCTGAATTCCTCATTGTGTCAAAGACAGCGGCAGGAATGCTAACTAAATTACCTCCTATAAATGTGCAAAGATGTCCATGTGTTGCTCGTATATAGGGTGGGTTTCCGGGTTGGAGAGTGACCATTTATGTCCCCTGTCTTAATTAAAAAGGAAAAACCTGATTTGTAAACGCAGTCGGTTAGCGTTAGAGAAAGTAGTTCCTGTAAAGGAGGCCAATGGCGTTATACATTCATAGTATGTTTGTGAGGAGAAGCATATTTTCCAATCGGTGCTGTTGTCACCCAAACACTTGGTAAAAACCTCTTTGCTTTTAACCACAGGCACGCTATAGGACATGTGATTTAAAAATAGAGCCAAGAGGAGCTTGATGCGAGGGTGATAAGTGTTCATCTGGGAACAGCAGACAATATTAATATCATTACGTCTGGTACTGTCCTTTTGTAGCAGGGTGCTTGTGCAGTAGTATTGATGTATGGATTGACATTTCTAATGTGGCTTAGTGTCTGCAGTCCAGACTTCATGACTGGGAACAAGATGACTCCGGTGGTGAGCTGATAACTTTTTACATTAACCGGTGTATGTTGGACACGACCTCATTGCTGCAGGAGATTGTCCTCCCCTAGAGCAAGGGAAGATAGTCAGGGAATAGCTCCTCAGCTGGTAAGGGCAGCGTGGAACTGAGCAGCGCAGACCAGAGCTAAAATGAATTCCCAAGGTGATCCGATTTGTCTTTAGGCAGGGGAAAATCAGTCCAAAGATCCATGCTGGAAAGTGCACGTGTGTGGGTGAGGAAAGGTTCGGCCTCAGCTGTGATAGCCCACATGGTTGAATTGCCTGCCAACAGTCACCCATAAATAACGGCCGTTTGGGTGAAGGAACCGAGGGTGTCAGGCCTAAATTGGAGCAGGAGAAAATGGGAAAATGGCCAGGAGAAAAGCAGGCACGAACTGAATGTAATAATTTATGCAAAAGAAAATACCATCGCCACAAAGGAACAGAACAGCAAAAGGAGCATTGCTGAATTAATAATTGAAGCAGCACTCCTACTGTGTGCTGAAGGTTCTTGTTATATCTGTAGGTCCTGAGAAAATGGCAGTTTGGAAATGACTGTTTCAAGCTAGAAAGAGCAACACAATTGTTATTGCTTTGAATTATTGACCTGTACTGAGGCTGCTCCCCATTCTCAGGAAATAGTTGTGCTCTTTCCAACGGAAACTGTTCCAAAAACTGCAGATCGGATGCGGCGATGTCATGTGACACAAATTATTGTCATTGCGTCGTTTGTTTCTAAGTAAGTGAGTCGAGGTTTGCCAAACATTTTCTCTCAGAGTTGGTACATGTTGCTCTACCAACGGTTTAATGGGTGAGTGCACTGGCCAATATGGTTCAATTCTCAGTCTACGCACATGTGCAGGAAAAGGCCAAAATCACATTGGGTTCCTTGTCCTCATCACTATTTAGTGAATCCCCAAATGAAAATGTATGTCTGTGGACATCAACTAAAATAAGATGGGGATTGACTATGATGCCACCCACTTTTGAATAGCTTGCTTGACACTCACCTTCTAGGCTCACTGTGTCCTGCATGAGTCAGGACTTCTAGGGACACCATTTTCATGGAAAAGTATTTGACAAACCTTTTGTGTATAGGAAGGGAGAAGAACCAGAAGAGCCTTGTGCCATTTTCCTCACCATGACGCCTTGCACTAGTAACACAGGGATGTATTTGCAAACCCCGTGTCCACCAACGTTTTTCATGTGGATAGTACCCCTTTAAGGAAAGGTTTTCAGAGGGAGTAATATTGCCTTTAAAACTGTTGAAAGCAAGCAACATGTTAGAGTGATTCACAACAGTCAAATAAAGGTTTGCTTCTGCAGCTTGTTGATGAATCATATAAAAAGAAACTGTCTGGATGTTACTTGTTACACCTGTAGAGAATCGGGCTCCATAGTTGTAAGGTGAAGGGGCCTCCTTTCGTGTAAAGAAAGAAAGACTTGCATTTCTACAGCGTCTTTCACGACCTCAGGATGTCCCAAAGCGCTTCACAGCCAATGAAATACTTTTGAAGTGTAGTCACTGTTGTAGTGTAGGAAACGCGGCAGCCGATTTGCGCACAGCAAGCTCCCACATACAGCGATGTGATAATCTGTTTTTTTTAGGTGTTGGTTGAGGGATAATTAGTGGCCAGGACGCCGGGGAGAGCTCCCCTGCTCTTCTTCAAAACAGTGCCATGCGATCTTTCACGCCCACCTAAGAGGGTTTAACATCTCATCCAAAAAACGGCACCTCTGACAGGGCAGTACTCCCTCAGTAGTGCGCTGGAGTGTCACCCTAGATTTTGTGCACAGTCCATCAGGAGGTAGTTCTACTGGAGGGCAGCAGGAGGGGGCAGATTTTATGAAGAGAAACAAACTCATGGAGTCTACGAGAGTCTTTCATATTACTTCAGAGAGTAGGAAGTGAAAGGGCAAATTATTTTGCAAGGAATTAGTTAGGGATTTGTACAAGAATTATTGAGGAACCAAGGTGAAGGGCCAAGACCTGTAGGGCAGGACGCAACCAGGGTTGAAAAGAGCAAAAGAAAAGAAGAGATAAATTGGGAAGTAGTGACGAGGTGATGCCACACTTGGTTTGAAACACCTGAAGGTTGTAGGAGAAAGGAATCAGGTCAAAGGGTAAATCCTAAAGTCGAGCATAGGTTCATTTGACAGTTAGTATTGGAACTGAGGTTGTGATAGGAATGGATATTTAGACTATTGCAATTGCTTTCAGTGCCCATGGACTAAGGAGAGGAAGAGGTAGTCAGTGTTCGTGCTGCTGATCACAATCTCGTGCCGCCTGCTGACAAGTATGCACGTGTGAATGAACAAGATTGGACTTGGATGTGATGCCCTCCATGATCAAACAGTCATCTGACATTCAGTGCCTAGGTTCGTGCATGAAGAATGCCCACTTGGGTGAGGTATTGAAGACTGCTGAGGCCCGAGGAGGTATAACCAAGCAAAGGTCAGTGCCTTCGGGAGAGAAGGGCAGAAAATTGGGGGTGGGGGGGGTGGGTGGGGGGGGGAGGGGAAAGGTAGGAATAAGAGAGATTTTTTTGATTTAGACTTGGTATAGTAAGAACTCCCCTCATTTTTAGGTGCTGGATATGATACAGGATGAATCTTGATTAACAGGACTTGGTGCTACCCATAACAACTTTGCACAGTTGACACATTTTATAAGAAGTGCAACACCATTTATTATTCTTAAGCAATGTAACGCAGGATTATGTAACCGTGAACTTGGATGTGCTGTAGCTGCTGTGATACTCTGGTATTTGTTTGGGACGCTGTAGTGTATGTAAAACAGCCCAGGATCAGGTGTGAATGGATGGCTAATTATGGTTTAATGAAGCTAAACTTTAGCTGTTCACATCCCTCACAGAATCAGCCTTCAGCCTCAGGCTGGTACATGGGGTTCAGCTGGGTACTTGTCTTTGAGCAGAACTTCAGGCATGTCAGTATACAACGGGTTGGTGTTAAAGTATTGGTTCACACTTAAGTTTCTTTCCACATCTTGGATGTGCTTTGGTATTTTTGTGGCATTTTAAGGACAAAATCATCTACTTCACCCTGCTCCCACCCCACCAAGGGGCCTCTGATGATCTCCATACAGAACTCCTTAATACTACTCAGAATTTATAAGATTTACATTCCTAAGTTTCCTTTTGAAGGATTAATGGATGATCTCTATGGACTTGTTAATACTGTGTTTAAAGTAGATTTTTTTAACAAGGGGGCAGCTTCAATACAGTAACAACTCAAGAGGTTACCATAGCAACACTCAGTGCTTCTTGGCTCTGTGTTATCTCTTTAAGTCCTGATTCGCAACGTGCTCATTGCTTACTTTCAAATAAGAGCTATCTATTTACTGAGATTAGGCAGAGTTGATGAATCAGCATCAGAAACAGAGAAAACAATTTGATTCAATTACTCTCCAAGATTCATTAAAATTAGAATTAGGGGTTCTGAGTTATTGCTGTCAGTTTATGTTTCAACTAATCTCATTTACACATACAAACGCAATATAATTAGCATTGTTTGTTACCGGTTTATCCCTAATAATACGATGTTTACACTCTCCAAGATTTGTAAAATTAGGACTTTGTTGCAATAAAAGGACTACTTGTTAAGTGGATGCATATGTAAATTACTTTTAATTCAGCCTAATTCAATATATTACCCATTGTAGTTAAGGTTATACTGAATAAGAATTTATAGGTACGGACCATAGGGAGCATAAATAATGCTAAATAAACTAATTGCCACATTGCTTGTATTCACTTTTTTCTTATTAAGAGACATCGGTGAAAGGACAAAGCCCATAGTGCATGCAGCACAGCGCCAAGGTTGAAAAGAGTAGGACAGAAGACAAGGGGCGCGAAATTCGGCTGCTTTGCACCTGCCGTTAGCGCTTCCATGGGGCGCCTCCACGGGGCGCAAACGTGTTTTTGCCCGGGCGTGGCGATATTAGCGCCCCGCGCTAAATTGGGCCGGGTTTTTGCGGAGGCGCTAAGAGTTAGCGCCCCGCTCCTGTAGGTACCGCCCCGCTCGGCGAAGATGACGTCATCGGCGTGCGCAGCGCCCTATTAGCACCCCAAATGCAAAAATTCGGCCGTGCCCCCTCACTTACCGCCTGGCGCTAACAACGACAGCATCAGCTGTCGAGTCGCAGTCGGGAGTCGGCTCCGCACGCGCTATTTAAAGGCGCCATCTTGGGGAAACATTTTTGTCAGCCATAACCTCTGCTGAGACATTGTCAGACAAGCTGCTGAGCATATCCAATTCCATAGCGCTGAATCGAGTAGCAGTCTCCCTCTCCCTTGCAGCAGCCATGGCACAAAGCCGTCTCAGTCGCTGAGAGGTCGCACTCCAGTGCAGCAATGCTGATAATAAGCAGCTGCAGCTTGAAATGACCTCCCCTTTAAGAGCTGGAATAAGCGAGAGTCACGGCTTGAAGGCTGATTGCTGAATGCAAGTCAGCTGAAATTGGGTAGCGCGCTGGCAATAGCGCCCCTGCAGCGCTCCACTGAGGCCATTGGCGCCTCATTTACCGCCCCGCTTCACTCCTGGGGCGAAAACGCCCAAGTTTTGCAACATTTTTCAATGGATTTCGCCGGGCGCTAACTTTTCAAAAAGTTAAAAGTGAACATAAACGGGGCGCTACCGAATTCTGCGACCAAGAAGGTAGAAGTTACTGTGAGCAGTGCTGTCATATGAAAGGAAGAAAAGAAAGACTTGCATTTATACAGCGCCTTTCACAAAGCTTCGGATGTCCCAAAATGCTTTACAGCCAATGAAGTAGTTTTGAGGTGTAGTCGCTGTTGTAATGTAGGAAACGCGGCAGCCAATTTGCGCGCAGCAAGCTCCCACAAACAGCAATTAAATAAATGAGTGGATAATCTGTTTTTGGCAGTGTTGGTTGAGGGATAAATGCTGTCCAGGACACCGAGATCATAGAAAATTCCTCTCTCACATGAAGAGTGGCCACTTGGGTGAAGTACCCAGGAATGTAGACCCGCACCCAAAATTTGAACGGGAGGGGGGGCGGGGAATGGAATGAGAAATGGCCAAAAGAAAAGCAAGAATGGACTGAATACAATGATCTATGCGAACGAAAATGACCATCATTGTGAAGAAACAGAATGAAATGGGTTAACATCTCCATTAAATTAGGTGCAGAGCAGAATTCGATATGGGCACATTAAACATTTATACGCATCACACACATTCATTTCTACCTTTAGGTGAATCAGATAATAAGTGAACAGATGACACCGAGCTTTGATTTGAAAATTCTAATGGAGGAAGAAAAGACTAACGCAATTAATTTTAAGCTAATGGAACAGAGTGAGCTAGAATACAATATGATGTGATGAGGTTTGAGTTCAATCTGGTGAGGCTACCACAAGGAAGAAGAGTGTGCAGGGCAAGGTATTTGGAACTTAGCTGAACAAAAGAGGAAAGTTTGGGTGAGCAATGAGCATTGCTGTACTGGTAAAGTAGAGACAGATGAGAAAGGTTGCCTTAATTGATAAAAATTGATGCTTTCTAAGTTTTATAAATTAGGGATGATTGTTCTTAAGTTGTTAATAGAGAGCTGTACTGTCCATGAGAGTATTTATAATACATCTCCATTCATCGTGAGTATTGAGGAGTTCATTATCTTGACTGTGTCCAAGAGGGACATTTTGTCAGTCATTGAGCATAGTTACTGAACAGCCATTATTATTGGCATTTTATATATTTTTTTAAGCATGGTGATCACCATGAAGTGAAAAATAATGTTCAATGTTTGCCTCCACAACTTAGTAAATTAAGATCAGTGGATAGAACTCTCTCACTTCTGGGTCTGCAGGTTATATATTCAAGCTGCATGTACGACTGAAATGCATAATCTAGGCTGACAACACTCCAGTGCAGTACTGAGAGAGTGCTGCATTGTTGGAGATGCCATCCGTCAGCTTTGATGTTAAACTGGTGGTTCATTGCTCGCTGACCTACACTGGCTCCCGGTTAAGCAGCGCCTCATTTTCAAAATTCTCATCCTTGTTTTCAAATCCCTCATGGCCTGGCCCCTCCCTATCTCTGTAATCTCCTTCAGCCCCACAACCCCCCGAGATATCTGCGCTCCTCTAATTCTGCCCTCTTGAGCATCCCTGATTATAATCGCTCAACCTTTGGTGGCCGTGCCTTCTGTTGCCTAGGCCCTCAGCTCTGGAACTCCCTGCCTAAACCTCTCCCCCTCGCTACCTCTCTTTCCTCCTTTAAGACGCTCCTTAAAACCTACCTCTTTGACCAAGCTGCCTAAATTCTCCTTATGTGGGCTCGGTGTCAAATTTTTTGTCTCAAAACACTCCTGTGCACCGCCTTGGGACGTTTTACTACGTTAAAGGCGCTATATAAATACAAGTTGTTGTTGTTGTTGTTCAGGTGGATGTAAAAGATCCCACGGCACTCTTCAAAGAAAAGAAAGGAGCTTTCCTGGTGCACTCGACCTCCGTATACATCCTCTCTCAACCAACATCGCCACAAACAAATTAACTGGTCACTCACCTCATTGTTGTTTGTGGGATGTTGCTGGGGCTCAATGACCGCAATGTTTGCCCACATAACAACAGTAAACGCACTTCAAATGTGTGACGTGCCTCGAGACATTTTGACGTGAGAAGGCACCGTATAAAGGCAGGTTAGTCTGATTAACAGCCTGAGATGTGAGCTATTTCCAGGTTTTTCATCCTTCGCCACTCTGCAAATTGTGGAAACACCTCAGCATTAGGTGTTCGTGCAAAGGATGGCATGCGGTGCAGTCTGTGAAGCTTAGCAACTCCCTACCAGTTAAAACGAGCTATTTATTCCAGTTTCCAACACATTTTCCAAAAGTACTTCTAATCGATGCCTGGGCAACAATTTACAGATTCAAGCCACAGTTTCCCAGACATTCCTTTTTAATTCTGAGTTTGAAGCAGCAGAGGTGTAGATGGAAATGGGAATTGATTTTTCTGGTTTGACTTTAACTGTTGAACGCATGAAACTAAAGGGCTGAATCAGAAATATAATGTCTTGGAAATTACTATTAGACTCTGTAGACTATTCAGCATCCATTGATTTGTCACATAAATGTTTTTGGAGGAATGAGTAACTGATTATAACCATCAACATATATAAAGTTCACTTTAGTTTAGCAAAATCACAGACAGCGAGTGAACTTGGCTACGATTGCATATCTCTTGACGTATAACATGGAGTTGTAGCAGAATGTGTCTGCATTTGTGGACTTTGTACATGTACAGTCTCCGGCAGGAGTCACTGGGTAGCTGTCGGAACGAGTGGTAGGTGGTAGGAGCAGTATTATTGGCTTCGTCGGCCCTCTCCCTCCCCCAGATCTGCTGAAGCCAATCACGTCACTCCTACCACCACCCCAGTGAATCTGCAAACTCAGCGCAGACTAAAGACCAAACCTGGCACCTCCCTGATCTGTTCGTCTCTTTTTTCCAGCTCGTGCGGGACTGCCCTCGCTTGGTTCCACTCTTATCGATACGATTATAGCCAGAATATCTCTAGCAATGGCTTTTCTTCCCATCCTCACAATTCGGGAGAACCCCAAGGATCCATTCTTGGCCTCCTCTTCTTCCTGATTTACATGCTGCCTCTTGGCAATATCATCCGCAGACATGGAGTTAGTTTCAATAAGTATCACTGACTACATCCAGTTCTACCTCTCCACTACTTCTCTTGGACCCTCCACTGCCTCCAAGCTGTTAAGCTGTATGTCTGACATTCAGTCTTGGATGAGACATAATTTCCTGACTGTACTTCCACGACTGTATACCTCCCTCCAGTCTGAAGAACAACCGTTCACCACTACTCTCTGCTTTCTGTCCCGTGGCCAATTTCGTATCCATGCTGCCACTGTCCCTTTAATTGTGCTAACAAGTCTATTATGTGGTACTTTGTCAAACGCCTATTGAAAGTCCATATACACAACATCAACCTCACTACCCTCATCAACCCTCTCCGTTACTTCATCAAAGAACTCGATCAAGTTAGTCAAACACGATTTGTCTTTAACAAATCTGTACTGACTTTCATTAGCCCATACTTTCCCAAATGTCATTTAGTTTTGTCCCAACATAATTGTTGAGAATGGTACAGTTTTCCATCATTAGTACCTAGTCATAGCACTGTCAGGTCTATGATGTAAGCAGAGAAGAAAAAGAACTGGCATTGACATAGTACCTTTCAAGTCCTCAGGATGTCCCAAGGTGTTTCACAACCAACGAATTACTTTTGAAGTGGATTCACTTTGTTATGTAGGCAAATGGAGCAGTCAATCTGCACAGGTCAAAGTTTGACAAGCAGCAAATGAATTCATAGTTTTCATTGAGGGAAGCATGTTGGCCAGGTCAGCTCCTTGTTCTTCTTCAAAATGTGGCATGGGATCTTGTACATCCACCAGAAAAGACAGACTGGGCCTCAGTTTGTGGCTTCATCCAAAAGACAGAACCTCCAGCTCTGCACTGAAGTGTCAGCAGAGATTATGCTCTGAAGTCCTAAAATGGAGCTTTGACCTACAACCTTCTGACCCGGAGGTGAGAGTGCTGCCAATTGAGCTAAGCGGACACTGTGATATTATATATGCAGAATAAACTGCAGCTGGAAGTAATTATAATGTGAGGAGGTGACTGACATGTTTTATCTCTGTAGTTGCTGAGAGTACATACGAGTCTCTTTCTGCCAATGGACAGCAGACATCGGCAATTGGAGACCTCACTTGTCCATTGATAACTCTACATTTGGACTTCTTCATTCACTGTCTGTGAGAGAGCTCCATAGGCTAGAGAAGGAGGGTGTGAGGCATTGCCACTTGTATTCTGTATAGAACCTTTGAATTAATACTCAATTTTGAGGTACAGTGTAAATATCACAGTGTTGCTGTGCTAAACAGGTAGGTCTGCCTTCACTGCCAACACATGTTAACAACAACTTGCATTAGTATAACAATATAGCATGAGAGAGAGAAAGACAGACCAAGTGGTAGAGGATCTAGGACGGAGAGAATGCCCAATTGGTTGTAGATTTAGGAATGGTACAGGGTTTAGGACAGAGGCAGACTGAGTGCTGCAGGACTTGGGAGACAGATAGACTGAGTGGTAGAGGATTTGAGACAGAGATTGCAATGGTAGGGGTGCTGCATTTGGCTTCGATAGTCCTGGGTTGGGGAGAGGAAAGTCAGCCAGGGTTCAGTCATCAACCGTGAAGAGCTTTGACCCATCTTGATGAAGTGAAAGGTGCTATATAAACAGAAGATTTTTCTTTAAATCCCACAGAATAGGCGGAAAGATATCTCCTCACAGCTGCTTAGGAACTGCTGCGGCAGTACTGAAAGTGTTGATCTGACAGGCAGTATGTGCGACCCTGTATGGTTATCATCACAATTGTGACACCTGCATCTTTATTACCCATTAATTAGCAGTGATCTCCAATCCGCACAGCATCAGTTCCCATGATAATTCAGCTAATAATAAAATATGCATTTACACTGGATTAATTCTGCTTCCCAGCCATTGTACATGCATAGTAAGCATTTATTTAACAAGTTAAGGATTGCACAGTATTTCACAGAAAGTCTACTACTTCATGGATCAGTGGTCATGCAAGGATGTCAGGATATTTCAATTATAGGACCATATTGTGGCAGATCACTGCTACAACAACTGCCCAGATTTCTTTTTGAAATGGAAATCTCTTCTAAAGAGAATAGCTTTAGGCTTTCTGTGGACAGAGAAAATGGAGCTTTTTCTATTTCTCTAAATTCCATTTTCTGACTAAAACTTGCCCTCTGGTTAAATTTTAAACCAAACTGCTAAATATTACAGATGGTATGGGCAAGAAACACATGTTCCCACGCTAACCTTTTGTTAAAGGGCTCTAGACTAAGGCAGGCTTTCTAGAACTTGACTAGTAACTTCAACAGTGTACCTGAGCAACCCTGGAAAGGCTAGCGATAGAAAATTACAAGACCAGGCTCTTCCTCTCTCCATCGCCACCCACCAGATAGCCAAAAATCCCAACCATGGCTTTCGCTAGCTCAATAGACCTGCGCGCTCTTTGCTCCGCTTCATGATGGAGCAGTCCACCTTAGAAGAGGAGGAGAAAAGAGAAACCTTAGGTGGGCCTATCTTGCCCCGTAGCAGTGCAACTCTTGTCCAAAGGCAGGGCCGTGTTGAGAGTGCCTGTGCAAATTGTTGGCTTTCTTGCCCCACAGGGGCTGAGAAACATGGAGGTGTGAGGCAGCACTGGGGACACCCAAAGGAGGACAATAATTGGGGATGAACAGTTTCAACATCTAACACTAATTTTCAACTTTGAGTTTCTGAAAACTACAGTTGGCCGTAGCATCCCTAGGCAGTGAGGAGGAAAAAAGCAGCCGAGGCTGCTGCCCTTGATTGCCACCCAGTGCCCTACCCCATGTGTTTCAGTGTATGTATATATATATACATTGGAGAAGACAGGATTAGAATGCCCTCCATGGTCAAATAGCTTGTTGACGCTGTCTAGATTCACATTTGAAATATATGTGAAGTAACTGAAGGCAGCAGATGCCCATGGAACCATAACCAATTATTTTGCAGTGGAAAGGATGAAAGAGTCTCCCTATCTACAGATCTCCCCTCACTCTATTCCACTAGCACAGGCTTTCTCAGTTAATTTGAAATCAGATTTCCAGCTAGATTTCTACCCATAATAGGAATCGTGCGTCTCGCTTTAGGTCCATGGTTTTGCTCAGCTCAAAGAACCCATTCTGTACTGCTTTCTCCACACTTCAATCCATAAATACTAATCTCCCAAACAAAATATCAATGCTGGGCTGTTTGCAGTGAAGTGATTTGGTCTCAAATTGCAAATAGCACTTAAAATAAGGTTCCAAATGAAAACTAAATTGTTGAATTTTCTACTAAAAATCAGTCTAGGGTTTGACACTCCATCAACAGTAGACCAGACTTGTAACTATCTCATCACCTATTATGTTATATGTGGATGCTGGACTGTTAAAATTTTAAGTATTTTACATAGAACCATTTTCTCTTTGAACACTTTCACAGCAGGCCTCAGAAGAAGACCGTAGCCCCTATTTCCGTACTCTTTCCTTGCAAAGTTGCACAAGCCTGAGAGTGAGCATTTACTCTCTTTGCAATGAATGGATGGATGGAAAATGGCCCTCAATGTGCCCGCAATTTCCCAATATGCAGAGCCAACAGGTGAGGCTCCGTACCTATAATTCACATTCATAAAAATCGCCCCCTAGTACGAGATACATTTTCATCTGCATAGCTTCACTCCATGCACATTACCAAACAAATCACAACCGGTCCCCACTCCATTCACTCTTTCAAGAAAACACGCAATTCTGCTGTTCCCATCAATATAGCCATTAGTAGCCCAAATGTTCAAACTATATTTTAAACTGACACAAGCAAATTCATACATTTACAAGGTCTAAAACCATTCAATAAATGTCAAATTCAGAATACTATAAAGGTCAGAGCGAACATTTCTTAGTTTACAATGTGCTCCGAATAACTAATTATTTTTAATTATAATGCAGGCGATAGTGGCTTTCACAGAAAGTACAGGTCCTGACACCTTACAAGTCTTGCACATTATGTGCAAAGAGGCCATAGTAAATCATGCCTCTCAATCCATGGATCTCTGAGCAGGCCACTGTACCCAACATATGTCTAAAGGGCACAGGAGATTTGCTACCTTGCGGCGCTCGCACCCTGAGAGTAAATGCAGACCCTGGATTAATGGTTTTCTGACAGACAGCCCTGTTATTGTATAGATATCACCTGAGTACGGGTAATTAAAAGGCAGGTACTCTGGTGGGTTAAAATGAGCCTCCCCTCTTTTATCTTGAGGGGGAAGCTGTAAGTACGTTTAGGTCGCGGTACATGGTATTCTGGAAACGGTTCAACTTTCTTATGGTAGTCATAGTGATGGAACTCCTGAAAATGTATCTGCTCCCTGTAGTCTGGGTTTCAAGCCAAAGGAAAGCGGATGACTATTTCTAGGTTATTGTGAAGTGTATAAATAAAGTCTTGCTGCCACGTTGAACATAATAGATAATGAGAGAGTTACAAGTCTGGTCTACCATTGATGGAGAGTCAAACCCTAGTCTGCTTTTTCGGAGACAATGTGACAAGTTCATTTTCATTTGGTCCCTTACTTTAAGTACTATTTGCAATTTGAAACCAAATCACTTCACTGCCAACAGCCCAATATTGTGTTGTGTCATATGGTGATAGATTAGCAGGGCAGTAACTTGATTAGTTGATATTGGAATGTTCCATCAAGGGTACCAGTGTGTAACTGTGTGAAGTGAATACTCTAGTTCTAAGTTGTGTGTGAAGATATAGGCAGGGAGGGCTGTTACTGCTTGGAATAGGCAGGGAGTGACATACCAGCTTGGTATTAGGCAGGAGGTGAGGTGCCTGTTCGGAATAGGCAGGTAGTGACATCCCTGCTTCTGGGCTGAGGCAATAGTTATTTTTTTTAACTTTCTTCTTGTACAAAGAATGATAATTTCAGCAGTGGAAGGTTATATGTAGCTACGTGTAGATGGGTGTAGGATGTTCTGATTATGGGCTGCATCAGTTAATTGCTGGAATGCATCTGTTTTAAGCACAGCCAGTATATAGCGTGCTGGGGCTGTCAGTGCTGTGGATTCCGCCCGATTAACATTGCAGAGTGAAGTCCACAGCACCAATGGCAACAAAGCAACAACAGCACAACACAAAAGAAAAGTACCGCGGATGCTGGAAATCGGAAATAAAAATAGAAAACGCTGGAAATGCTCAGCAGGCCAGGCAACATCTGTGGGGAGAGAAACAGAGTCAACGGCACCGATATTTACTGGGCCGGGATTTCCAAGCGTGGGGGAGGATTTCTGGCCCCCGTTCCCTGCAGCCTGATTGACAGGCTAGGCTCCCTGTCGGGTGGAGCACACTCCAGAAGAGGCCACAGGTTTCCTGCTCCTCTGGGTAGAGATCGCGAGGGGCTGGGATACAGTGTGGTTTGGAGGGTTGGAAGGGTGATCGCGGGGGTTCGGAAAGAGATCGGGGCAGAGATGGGGATTTGGGGAGGGGGGTCCGATCGCGGACAGGGAAGCAGGTTAGCTTGGGGGACTGGGAGAAGCACTCCTGCTCCTCCCGGCCCACAAGCAGTGCTGGAAAGGCACTTAACCTCATCCACGCAGCTGTCCTTGCCCCTCTTTAGCTGCCGGGTTTCCCAAGGGAAATCCGGTCGGCCAGCATTAAAGCTGGAAAAGAGAATAAAATCTGGGGCACGTAGCCTCATTAAAATATTTAAATGAGTGACCCGCCTCCTGAGAGCGGATTGGTTGCCCGGCCCATCCCGCCTCTGTTAAAGGCGGAAGTGGGTAGGTTGGAGCCGGGTTGGGCTCGGGTTTGAGGTCCCAACCGGTCCAAATCCACCTGCTTTTTGGGAGTTAAAATTACCCCTTACATTTCAGGTCGACCTTTCGTCAGAGCTGGAAAAAATTAGAGATGTAACAAGTTTTAAGCAAATACAGAGGCAGGGAAAAGAGGGGGAGAGGAGGAAAGAACAAAAGGGAAGGCCTGTGATAGGGTGGAAAGTAGCAGTAATTAAATGACAAATGGGATAATTTTCCTTATAGCCAAGATTGAGCTGCCATTGGCTGCAATGCTCTAATGCAAAGGTGGTATTAATGTCAATAGGTAGCTTGATGAAACAAATCCGAGAATAATAAGATGCCCAGCTTGTTGAATCTGAATGTTCAGCAACAGATACCTGTCCAGTGTTCCAACCATTTGTCTGTATAAAGCTTTTCGATTCACTCGGTTAATTCCAGAGATGAGGGGGTTGACTTATGAGGAAAGGTTGAGCAGGTTGGGCCTATACTCATTGGAATTTAGAAGAATGAGAGGCGATCTTATTGAAACATATAAGATACTGAGGGGGCTTGACAAGGTAGATGCAGAGAGGATGTTTCCCCTCGTGGGGAAATCTAGAACTTGGGGGCATAATTTCAGAATAAAGGATCGCCCTTTTAGAACTGAGATGAGGAGGAATTTCTTCTCTCAGTGGGTCGTAAATCTGTGGAATTCTCCGCCCCAGAGAGCCGTGGAGGCTGGGTCATTAAATACATTTAAGGTGGAGATAGACAGATTTTTTGCAAGATAAGGGAGTGAAGGGTTATGGGAAGCGGGCAGGGAAGTGACTTTGAGCCCAAGATCAGCCATGATCTTATTGAATGGCGGAGCATGCTCGAGGGGCCAAGTGGCCTATTCCTGCTCCTATTTCTTATGTTCTTATGTTCTTACTGATCTACACCCAAACCGAACTTGGGAACAAAAGAAGTATGGCCTTGCAATCAAAGCCTACCCTACACTAGAGAACCCCATTCTTCGTTATGCTGTCCCCAATCCCTGCCTTTTACCTGGTACACATTCAAGACTGTTGCAGTAAATAAAATCTTGTGACACTGAACCAATATATTTTGTGCTTTCAAGATGAGGGATGTTAGTATAGTATAATGCACTCTCAGGTCAGGTTAGATGCAGAGTAAAGCTCCCTCTACTCTGCCCAATAATGTGCCTCAGAACCAACTTCGGAAGACTGCCCCCACTACACCATTGTGACAGTTTTTGGATTTCCCACACCAGCCATCTTTATGATCTGTCTGTGTGAGATTAACAATGTGCTAATTAGTGTCAGTTTTGCACTATCATCCCATGCCCGTTAGGAAAAGGATTGAGATGGTCCAAACTACTCTTTCCACGTAGACCTCAACCAACTAGCAGAAGGAGGAGACATTCACGTATCAGCCTGGATTGGATTTGAACACAGCTCCTTGGGTGAAAGAATGTACTTAATCCATCCCACCCACTAGGCCTCCTTTTGCTAAAGAAAATTCTATCACAAGGTGAATATTGTGTCAGTAGGAATATGTAAAATTTGACCAATGCAATCAGGCCAATGACATCCCTGAGCAAACTTGCCTTGTTCCTTCCAATAAAATATAATGGGGGAAAAATTCAGTATCGCCCCGTTTGGGGCGCAATTATAGGCCAGGCGCAAAGATTAGCGCCTGGCGCTAATTATCGCCTCCGACTGCAAACTTGACTTTTATCGCCCCTGGAGGTGATTGGAGCGCTAAATCAGGCGCTACACATCTGTCTTAAGGTGCAAAGGCCGAGGAGCGAGGCGCTAACTCAGAGCGCTGGCGAAGCTCATGTGATGTCAGTCAGCAATGGAACACAGACACAATGGCGCGGCCAGTTCTTAAAGGGGAGGGTTGATCTTGCTTTCCATCCACATCCTGCTCATTGCAGCCTTGAATCGCGGCCTGGAGAGACCTGTACATCAAATCTGCTGGAAAGAACAATGGAGAGAACCAGGGAAAGAGCTCAGAGTGCAGCCCCAACAGTCTCTTCTAAATCGATACAAGGAAGGGCAAATCAAAATGAACCTGCAAAGTGCTGCTCAGTACCCAAAACTCCTTCACACAGAAGTCTCTCTCTCTCTCTCTCAGAATGCATGGTTCAAAAATGTCGCCAACAAAAAAAGGCAGGAAGCGGTCGCCTTTAAATAGCGCTCCTCCAGTCCCTTCCTGACTGCAAAACGCTCCCCTTAACCTGTCGTTGCTAGCAGCAGGCAGTAAGGCAGGGGGCGCCACTCAATATCCGCTCTGGGGCGCTACCGGGGCGTTGCGCACTCGACTGACGTCACGATCTACCAGCGCAGGAGATCGTGGCGGTAGTGTTTAGCGCCGCTGCAAAATGTCTAGTTAATTTCACGAGCGGCGCAAACATCGCCGCGCCCGGGTGCTAGTTGCTTTGCGCCCCATTAGCGCCCTCTTAAGGTGCTAACGGGAGGCGCAACCAACTGAATTTTTCCCCCTAAAATTCTTGACAAAAACAGGTGCTGGCAACTTGACACAAGGCCTGGCTTTCTCACTGCCAGTCAACCAGGGGAGAGAATTTGTCATGTCAGGTTTGGGTTTGGTGAGCCTGGCTGAGAATAGATTGACACTCTCAAGAAAGGAATTGGGGACTGGGCGGTACCATGTCTTTTACTGAGACATAATAGCCTTTCTTTTGAGACATGGGTTCAAATTCATGCCAGGCTGAATCAAATTCTTGTCTGTTGAATTAGCTTGCACAGTCTCTATCCAGTACTTAGTGAGCATGGGCCCACAGAACATAACTATAATTGAACTCATTTAGCCTGGGAAGTAGGATAACATAAAGCCTTTAGGTACACTTAATGTCAAAAAAGCAAAAGAAGCACTATTGAAACTGCATAATGATAATAGGCTGTGACACAAGGGACTGTAACAGCGATATCTGAACTAACAAAGATTTTATTTTACTTAGTTGCTTGTGAATCTACAGTTCATCTCACACCAGTTGGCACAGAGCTATGCAATTAAATGGGTTAGTTGTTAAATACACCAATCAATGTGGTACTGAGCCCAAAAGTTAGGGAAAGTCATAGATTTTGATTTCTGATCTGTGCTGAGCTCCCTGGTATTGAAGTGCTACTATTCCAGTGCTCTCCTGGCTGGCCTCCCATCTTCCACCCTCCATAAGCAAGCTCATCCAAAACTCTGTTGCCCGTATTCTAAATCGCACCAAGTCCCGTTCACCCATTACCCCTGTGTTTGCTGACCTACGTTAGCTCTCAGTCCACCAACACCTAGATTTTAAAGTTCTCATCCTCATGTTCAAATCCCTCCATGGCCTCAGCCCTCCCTATCTCTGCAACCCCTTCCAGCCTTACAAATCTCTACGAATTCTGCGTTCCTCCAATTCTGACCTCTTGTGCACCTCCCACTTCCTTCGCCCAGCATTGGCGGCCGTGCCTTCAGCCTAAAGGGTCCAGACCCCAAGCTCTGGAATTCCCTTCCTAAACCTCTCCACTTCTCCACCTCTCTCTCCTCCTTTAAGGCGCTCCTTAAAACCTACTTCTTTGACCAAGCTTTTGGTTACCTGTCCTAATATTCAGTGCGTTTATCCATTAAATGACTGGGAGAAGTTCTGTTGGACTTTTTTTAACATATTATTAATGTATATTGATATACAGTACACGAGTGACTCCACGTTCACTCACAGAGAGGCCTGGATTGTGGCATCACCCATTAATAATAATCATACAGACCATTAATCTACAGTGTGGGGCAGTAATAGCGTTTTACAGATCCATACAGAGATTGAAAGTAGCAACAGTAGTTGCATAGGTTAGCAAATGTTGTCAATACTGTATTAATTAGCAATAGTAAAATGCTCATCTGTATTAGTTGGTAATAACAAAAGAGTATTATTATATTTAATCAAAAGCTTAGTACTAATGCACAGGTATTAGCAACATAGTTAATCAGTACAGGCTAGCAATAAAACACATATATTGTTACTATAGTTAATTAGTACAGGTTCGTAATAATGCACAGATATTTTTACTATAAATCATCAGTACAGGTATTGTTACCAGTTGATCATTACTGGTTAGTAATGATGCACAGGCATTGTTACAATAGTTAGTCAGTAGATGTTGGTAATCTGCACAGGTATTTTCACTATGGCCAATCAACATTCATTAAGATTCTGTACAAACACTGTTAATTGAACATAGATTACTAATCTGTTCAAGTCAGATAGAAAGATGGTTGTTACTTGGGATGAGTGCAGAAGAGCTGGACGACATTTTGCGGTGATGTTTCTGTAAGACAATAATGTATGTTGATGTGAGTGGCATTGCCATACAGAAGAAAATGTCATTGCATCTCATGTTTACAAAGACTTCGATTACCGACCCTTCAGGAGCCGTGTCAAATATTCCTGAAAATGATCAAGAAAACATATTTTCTTTAATTGGTTGTGAAAACATATTATTTCCTTCCGTACGAGTTGCTTCTGCTGCCTGTACAAACCGCACAGTGAAATCCAGGCGGTGTGACCTCGACTACTATGGGTGCTTGGTTGTGAACTCCCCAATGATGTCCTGATTGACGGGCTGGCATTTGGGAAGCATGAGAAATAAAAGGCAGACATTTAGAATTCAATCTTGCAACTGTTCCATCGCATGAACACTGCACTTTGAAATTTGACTGAGTGGAAATCTAGGAGATTCTCAGGAGATGCCAGAATGCAATCAGATGTTGGTACCGTTATTTCAACCCTACTTGTAGCAATGAAGTGCTCCCCCTAAAGATCACGTATTTCAAAGAAACTGAGTAATTTGCCAGTACCAAAGCGAGTGCCACATTCCCGATATGTGATGTCTAATTTTCTCCCCTACCCCTTCTGAGAGCACTGATTCCTGCTGGAGATCATTCTACCTTCTAGTATGTTGCTCAAGTGTCCGTCCTCCATGTGGGAGGGTCAGCTGCCCATTCAACTGTGGAAGCGTCACAGTTGAACTAATTCTGTCCTTTTGATGGACACGTGCTTTCAGTTTCCAGCATGGGTCACCAGAGTGGGATCACGGGTGGGAATTCAGGCTGTTTTTTCTCCTCCCTAGCCCAGGCCGAGTGCGGTGCCACAGCCTGGCTGAGGTCTGTTAACTCAGCCCTGGTCTGGGAATGAAACCTCGGGCCTCCCTCGTCTGTACGTCTCCTTTCCACACTGGGCCACCAGGGGAGCTATTCTCAGCATTTCCTTTAAAGATTCTTATTCTGATACATTTATTGAAAGTCCGCCTTTGGCACAAGGCAGCACTTCAAAGGAGAAGCCCTTTGCTTTTGTTTGTTGGTGAATTGTTGGGCTCATCGAGGTGAATGATGTTAGTGCTGGGGAATGGAACTCATTCCAGTCAACATCAATCGCGTCCAGGTCACATGTACCACCTAGGGTTGCCAACCCTCCAGCATTGCCCTGGAGCCTCCAGGAATGAAAGACTAATCTCCAAGATGCTGCCGCTGGCCACCCAGGAGAAAAATCATAGGGGACATAAAAAATTGTGTTTTAAAAAACAAATTATTTGAACACTTTTGTTTACTAGTTATAAAAATATTGGCGATGGGAGAAAAGGCTCTTTGATTGACAGTCAAGAATGATCCAATGGGGTAATGAAGAGTCTGTTCGCTTTCCAATTGGTGCGGGAAGGCGGTGCATCACGAGGATGGACATGTTGGGTGACCAATGGCAGCAACGTTCCTGCTAAGCCGTGTGGCCGCACAGCGGTCTGGGGGTCCCGTGCAGGCCGCACACCGGCTTTTCAATGCAAGAAATCGCGCATGTGCGAAAATTTGAATGGGCCGCACAACCAGTTAAAGGGACCGCGAACCCCCCCAAAAAATTCAGAGGGAACACTGGTGTGGGGGCGGGGCAGTTGGAGGCAGGAGGTCATGTGATGGCACCTCCAGGAATATGTCCAACCAAAGTTGGCAACCCTAATGCCACAGAGCAAAAGTCTCCCTCGTCTCCTTCAACCAGCTGTGTTAGCATCAACCTCAAAAGAGGTTGCACCAATGAGAGTGTTTTCCGTTTCCCACACCAACCATTCCTTTAGCTTCTCTGAATGGAATGACCAAAGTTGGCCAGATTAGGGACAGTTTTGTGTTGTGGGCCCATGACCACTTGGAACTAGGTTCCCCGAAATGGGAATCCCACTGTTAGTGCTCCCTGTGTGAGTTATTCTGAATTGATTCCTACATGGGGAGGTGGGACTGGGCTGGGCTGCAAAGTGTGGCGAGGCACTGGCCGCGTGTATCCACACACAGAGAGACTCTGCGCGAGGTTGTGGAAGTGATGCAGTCAAAATCCAAGGGGCCGCAGAGTGTCACAGGTTTGTGTGGCAAACCTCCACACTCATTAACCGTAATAAATGTGGCTTTCGCAGCATTGTCCCCGTCTCAAGAATAAATAATAAAATAGGCGTGCGATGGCTTCCCACGGGGAGAGAGAGGTGGAAAGATTCAGAGGACAGAGTCCTCAGACCGTGTTCCTGGAACATCCCAACTGCAGGTTTCAGAGTGGCGCTGGCAGAGGATGTTGATTGGCACTGGGAGACCCAAGGAAAGGGAGGAAACCCATAGAAAGGTGGAGTCGCATCCTCGATTTTATTTCATTAAAAGTTCTTAGAAATGCAACACATTTTATACTAAGCATAAAATTCAGCAGTAACATAGCCTGAAGGGACAGCACTGTATCACAAAACTTGCCAACGCAGAACAAAAAAGTTTACTTATTCTCTCTGACCTCTCCACCCCTCACTTGCACTGTTACTTAAAGTAAATCCCAGCTTGAATTGCTAACAATAAACGACTCTTTTTCATTATTTTCCTGCCGCCCAGTTTCCCCCTTCACTCCTGAAGGTGATGATGACTCGAGCTGGGGGACCATCCACAGGAGCTGGCTCTGATTTTTGGGACCTCACCCAGGAGCCAATTCTTCGTGAGTTTGTCTCATGGTGATGCCTCCGAATCACAACATAGTCAGTAGTTTTTTCACTATGTGGTGGCATTTTTTTTTCTGCTTCAAAAAACATAAAAACTCAGTATTGGGTTAGATTCGCAACTTGCCGCCTGAGTGTAAATGTGGCACTGGTTCGGTGTTGTGGTTCGGTGGTGTTGTGGTTCAGTGTTGTGGTTCAGCGTTGTGGTTTGATGGTGTTGTGGTTCGGTGGTGTTGTGGCTCGTGGTGTTGTGGTTCGGTGGTGTTGTGGTTCGGTGGTGGTGTGGTTCGGTGGTGTTGTGGCTCGGTGGTGTTGTGGTTCGGTGTTGTGGTTCGGTGGTGTTGTGGTTCGATGGTGTTGTGGCTCGGTGGTGTTGTGGTTCGGTGGTGTTGTGGTTCGGTGGTGTTGTGGTTCGGTGGTGTTGTGGTTCGGTGGTGTTGTGGTTCGGTGGTGTTGTGGTTCGGTGGTGTTGTGGTTCGGTGTTGTGGTTCGGTGGTGTTGTGGTTCGGTGTTGTGGTTCGGTGGTGTTGTGGCTCGGTGTTGTGGTTCGGTGTTGTGGTTCGGTGGTGTTGTGGTTCGGTGGTGTTGTGGTTCGGTGTTGTGGTTCGGTGGTGTTGTGGTTCGGTGGTGTTGTGGTTCGGTGTTGTGGTTCGGTGGTGTTGTGGCTCGGTGTTGTGGTTCGGTGGTGTTGTGGTTCGATGGTGTTGTGGCTCGGTGTTGTGGTTCGGTGGTGTTGTGGCTCGGTGGTGTTGTGGTTCGGTGGTGTTGTGGTTCGGTGGTGTTGTGGCTCGGTGTTGTGGTTCGGTGGTGTTGTGGTTCGGTGGTGTTGTGGTTCGGTGGTGTTGTGGTTCGGTGGTGTTGTGGTTCGATGGTGTTGTGGCTCGGTGGTGTTGTGGTTCGGTGGTGTTGTGGTTCGGTGGTGTTGTGGTTCGGTGTTGTGGTTCGGTGGTGTTGTGGTTCGGTGGTGTTGTAGCTCGGTGGTGTTGTGGTTTGGTGGTGTTGTGTTTCGGTGGTGGTGTGGTTCGGTGGTGTTGTGGCTCGGTGGTGTTGTGGTTCGGTGGTGTTGTGGTTCGGTGTTGTGGTTCGGTGGTGTTGTGGTTCGGTGGTGTTGTGGTTCGGTGGTGTTGTGGTTCGGTGGTGTTGTGGTTTGGTGGTGTTGTGGTTCGGTGTTCAGGCTCGGTGGTGCTGTGGTTCGGTGTTGTGGTTCGGTGGTGTTGTGGCTCGATGGTGTTGTGGTTCAGTGGTGTTGTGGTTCGGTGGTGTTGTGGTTCGGTGGTGTTGTGGTTCGGTGGTGTTGTGGTTCGGTGGTGCTGTGGTTCGGTGTTGAAGCTCGGTGGTGTTGTGGTTCGGTGGTGTTGTGGTTCGGTGGTGTTGTGGCTCGGTGGTGTTGTGGTTCGGTGGTGTTGTGGTTCGGTGGTGTTGTGGTTCGGTGGTGTTGTGGTTCGGTGGTGTTGTGGTTCGGTGGTGTTGTGGTTCGGTGGTGTTGTGGTTCGGTGGTGTTGTGGTTCGGTGGTGTTGTGGTTCGGTGGTGTTGTGGTTCGGTGGTGTTGTGGTTCGGTGGTGTTGTGGTTCGGTGGTGTTGTGGTTCGGTGGTGTTGTGGTTCGGTGGTGCTGTGGTTCGGTGTTGAAGCTCGGTGGTGTTGTGGTTCGGTGGTGTTGTGGTTCGGTGGTGTTGTGGCTCGGTGGTGTTGTGGTTCGGTGGTGTTGTGGTTCGGTGGTGTTGTGGCTCGGTGGTGTTGTGGTTCGGTGGTGTTGTGGTTCGGTGTTGTTGTGGTTCGGTGGTGTTGTGGCTCAGTGGTGTTGTGGTTCGGTGGTGTTGTGGTTCGGTGGTGTTGTGGCTCGATGGTGTTGTGGTTTGGTGGTTTTGTGGTTCAGTGGTGTTGCGGTTCGGTGGTGTTGTGGTTTGGTGGTTTTGTGGTTCAGTGGTGTTGCGGTTCGGTGGTGTTGTGGTTCGGTGTTGAGGCTCGGTGGTGTTGTGGTTCGGTGGTGTTGTGGCTCGGTGGTGTTGTGGTTTGGTGGTTTTGTGGTTCAGTGGTGTTGTGGTTCGGTGGTGTTGTGGTTCGGTGGTGTTGCGGTTTGGTGTTGTGGTTCGGTGGTGTTGTGGTTCGGTGGTGTTGTGGTTCGGTGGTGTTGCGGTTTGGTGTTGTGGTTCAGTGGTGTTGAGGCTCGGTGGTGTTGCGGTTCGGTGGTGTTGTGGTTTGGTGGTGTTGTGGTTCGGTGGTGTTGTGGTTCGGTGGTGTTGTGGTTCGGTGGTGTTGTGGTTCGGTGGTGTTGCGGTTCGGTGGTGTTGTGGTTTGGTGTTGTGGTTCAGTGGTGTTGTGGTTCGGTGGTGTTGTGGTTTGGTGTTGTGGTTCGGTGGTGTTGTGGTTCGGTGGTGTTGTGGTTCAGTGGTGTTGTGGTTCGGTGGTGTTGTGGTTCAGTGGTGTTGCAGAATAAAACGTTTTCACTTCCTCTCTAAAGACTTTGAGAAAAAATAGATACAATTGTCACTAAACTAAAGTCTAAATCACATTCCACACGCTTTTCACAGACCCTGACAGCTAGTGACGCCTCTTATGCGGCCTGATCTAGCTTGGCATTCTGCAGGGGCTGGCCCCATTTACCACTCTGTGCAAGGGTAACAATTTATCTCATTTAGGTAAAAAAGAAAGACTTGAATTTATATAGCGCCTTTCACAACCACTGGACGTCTCAAAGCGCTTTACAGCCAATGAAGTACTTTTGGAGTGTAGTCACTGTTGTAATGCAGGAAACACAGCAGCCAATTTGCGCACAGCAAGCTCCCACAAACAGCAATGTGATAATGATCAGATAATCTGTTTTTGTTATCTTGATTGAGGGATAAATATCGGCCAGGACACCGGGGATAACTCCCCCGCTCTTCTTCGAAATAGTGCCGTGGGATTTTTTACGCCCACCTGAGAGAGCAGACGGGGCCTCGGTTTAACGTCTCATCCGAAAGACGGCACCTCCGACAGTGCAGCGCCCCCTCAGTACTGCACTGCAGTGTCAGCCTAGCTTTATGTGCTCAAGTCCCTGGAGTGGGGCTTGGACCCACAACCTTCTGACTCAGAGGCGAGTGTGCTACCCATGGAGCCACAGCTGACACTTAGGGCTGGATTTTCATTGACCCGTGGAGTTGGGTTTGGAGTCGGGGGGGTTAAAGTTGCAGATTCGGGGGTCCCGCCCCCATCCCGCCTCCATGCCAGTTTCTCTGGCGGCGGGTACCCGACCTGTGCTGAGACCCGACTCCCCGAGACGGGAAGGGATTAGTGACAATTAACTGCCTGTTAACAGGTAGTTAACAGGCAGTTTTTTGGATAATCCCTATTTTAAAGGGTGAAATGTGGGCTTCCCGACAGGTGGCAACCACGCCAAGTTATCGGGGCGGACCGTGGATCTGCAGGGGTTGGAGGGGTCGATATGTCCGGTGGGCAGATGAGTGATGGGTGCATGTGTGCAGAGGTAAGTGTGTAAGGTAAGTGCTAAGTGTGGGAAAAAGTTTTACTTACCTTAACTTCCTCCTGCAGGTGTCAGCCCTTCAGTTCTTGGGAGTCAGAAATCTCACCGGCACAGAAAGCAGAAAAGCCGTGGTCCTGTCAAAAACTGCAGCCTTCTGTTTTCTGTGGTGGAATGATTTCTAACTCAGCCTGAGAGGAAGGACTGAAGTTAGAAATCATATTGTCAGTGTTTGACAGCTTCACAGAGCTGTCAAACGCTGATATTTCATCTGTCAAAAGCTCTTGACAGATGAAATGTCGATCTGTGATGTCACCTGTTGCCGGGTGGCCCTTAAGTGGCCTGCTGAGCCCACTGGGCGGGCTCAACAAGGTCAATCAAGGGAAAATACAGTGGGTTGGCCACATCTCGATGGAGGCGGGTTTACAAGCCAGAATGTGGGATTCACGACACCAACCCGACCTGAGTATCAAAATCCAGCCCTTAGGTAGGGTTGCCAACTCTGATTGGCCATATTCCTGGAGGTTTCATCATATGACCTCCTGCCTCTGACCACCCCACCCCCCACTCTCCCGCCATTGGTCGCCTGATGTGTCCATCCTCGCAGCGCACCGCCTCCCACGCCATTTGGAAAATGAATAGACTCTTCATTACCCCATTGGATGACTCTTGACCGTCAGTCAAACAGCCTTTTTTCATATTAGCAATATTTTTATAAATAGTAAACAAAAGTTTTTTGTTGCCCCTATGATTCTTCTCCCGGGTTTGCTCACATCAGTGTCCTGGAGATTAATCTTTACTCCTGGAGACTCCAGGACAATCCTGGAGGGTTGGCGACCCTACGCTTAGGCCTTCCAATGCACATTCACGTGCAGCAATCTCCCATTTTCTCAGTTGCTACATTTTCCGGCCAGCGTGGAACCGAGCTACACCAACCAGTGTGGCTCAATTAGTGGTGGGAAAGTTAAAAGAAATCAAACGCAAACAGGTCCCCTTCTGGAGAAATGAAAATTGGATTCGCGTTTCTGATCTGATGCTCGTTGTGTACCACGTGACACTCTGGTCTTGACCTCATACTTTGTGAAGCGAAGGGAGAGGTTTGTTAATTTATATGCCCCCTGGCTAGACATGCATTTTTAATAGAATTCTATACCACAAAAACCAGTTAACATTCCCTTGACGAGAGCAGGAGACAAACTGCTAAAAGCCATGATGGCAAAGTAAGGACTTGTAGGAGGGATTAGATCCAATCTTATCTGAAATAATATGATTTCCATCTAAATGCTTGGAATGTGTACACAAATACTCGATTAGACTGCAGAGACACAGCTTTTATATTCTCCTTCCCCGGCACAGGATTCCGTTTAGTTCAGTGCTGAGTATGAATGTACTATTAATGATATTGCATATTCACATGCATACAAAATGCTTACAGTCTCCCCAGGATTGTGCCTAATCTACTAAGAAGTATTATTGTCCCCATTTCTGTTTTATAGTGTACTTTCTCAATGGATCCATCACTCAATCTTGGGTCTCAAAATGTGATGTGAACCCCTCTTATCATAACTAACTAGTTTCCCATCCATGACATCACCCCAATGAATCTATCTTGTATGTTCTCTATGGTTTTAATGTTTATTCTGTACTGGGATGTCCAGGGCTTCACACGGTACTCCAACTGTGGCCTAGTCAGTGTCTTGCAACAATTTATCATCAACTCTTTATTCTCATACTCTATTCCCCTGTTTGAGATTCCGTCAGAGATCAGGTGTAGTAGCGGCAAGAAGGGGCAGAGTTATGTGGGAGTCATTCAGGCCAAATATATGGGGGGGAAGGGAGCAGAGGTGAATAAACCCCCAAAATATCAACTTATAGTTTGGTTCAATCGCACAAATGGAGTAGGAAGTAAGGCCTGTTTCTCTCTCCACAGATGCTGCCTGACCTGCTGAGTATTTCCAGCATTTTCTGTTTTTATTTCAGATTTCCAGCCTCTGCAGTATTTTGCTTTTGCATTAGTGTCTAGATCCTACTAGGTTACAGCTGCAGTTAGTTTTACTTTATACACATAAGGAAAGATTAGACTGCACACAACCATACTTTAGACTGCCCGCCCATTGCTGGTATGAGGGGAGTGGAACGTGAGCGTTAGTGTCTCCACATTTGAAAGTCAAGGTAAGCTAATAAATACCAGAGGCTAAAGATCTGAAATATTGCAGACAGTTAATTGGGATATGCAATGAGCTCCTATAAACTTTCATTTTAGATCTCGTGTTTGAATTCTGACTCGGTAAAGCTGTGTTATTTTCCCCCCGGAGAACAGTAAGGAGGCATCTGAAAAGATTTTCTTCTTTAAGTGTTTGGCCGGGGAGGCGCTTTCCTCTTCTGAATAGTTTGTCAATGCTTTTTATCTCTCCTATCGCATTTCATTAAGGAATATGTCACTGATTTTTGTTAAAAAGCTAATTTAAATTTATTTCCATAAAATCAACAAAATGGAGCCTGGTTTTAAATCTGTTCCAACAAGCTGCAGATTTGCCTGTGAAGATTACATTGCAGGAGTGTTTATGATGTCTGTCTGAGTGTGCATGCCTCCTACCCTCTCTCTCTTCCCCCCCCCCCCCCCACCAATTTTCTCCCTGGCTTTCCTAAAGACACTGACTGTTTTCTTTAATTTGACAAAGCCACTGTACGTTTTGATTATATGTTACACATGGGAGAGGTACACTGGTGAATTAAAGCTCATTGGCACGGCTACCCCAACACCGGAGAGTGCTGACTCTTGCCGGGGTACTGTATCCACGAGTCTACTCGGGGGCGGAGGAGAGAAAAGTGGGGGGGGGGGGGGGGGGGCGGGAGAAGGAAAAATCTGCCAGTGACGTCCCTCTGCCGCAAGGACAAAAATCCCACTCACCCCCCCTGCCCCAGATTTTCTTTCTTTACGAGTTTAAGAGAGCTGATAATGTGCCACGGCTGTCGAGTGATTAGTGGGCGTGGGGGTCTCTGGAGAATAGTTGTCAGTGGCTCCGTGCAGCAGCCTGCCTGCAGCAATGATGCGCCTCGCTGTATTTATTTGACTCTGTGTATCTCCAGTAAATTATCGCCTTCGCAGGCAGGTCGAACAGCGGTGCAGTCTTAAGCAACGATCAGAAGCGCTGAGGTGCAGGAGGCTCCAGTGCGGCTCGCTCAAAGATTCTGAGTTATCTGAAATAAAAACAGAAGGGAAAGCGCGGAGCCAAAGCATTAGTGAATGTGAAAGGCAGATGTCTTATATTTGCTGCTTATGAATTCTTAAACAGCTGAATGGATTGTGGTAGATGTTCTAAAATATAAATCGTACAACTGGTTTCATGCTCTGAAGTAAAAACAAGAATAAGGCTTGAATGGGCGATATTTTATTGTTAGGCATTGAAGAAACTTCTTGAATATATGTAATGTGGAAAGTGAAGGATGTGGTCATGTTGGGTACAAGGGAAAATATTGTGTGGTACAAGAAATGCTATTGATCTTCCTCCAGCACAGAGGTGATTGCAGCTTCTTGATGGATTAGTGGGGCGGAGAGGTTTAGGGAGGGAATTCCAGAGTTTAGGGCCCAGGCAGCTGAAGGCACGGCCGCCAATGATGGGCCGAAGGAAGTCGGGGGATGTGCAGGAGAGGCCAGAGTTGGAGGAACGCAGAGTTCTATAGGAGGTTACAGAGATGAGAAGTCGCACAACACCAGGTTATAGTCCAACAGTTTTATTTGAAATCACAAGCTTTCGGAGCTTACGTGGCCCCTTCCTCAGGTGAAGTAAAGAAATACAGACTGGACAAAGCATATATAGATAGAGAACAATGCATGTGTAACTTACAATGGCAGACGACTACATTTAAATCATCCTGACTGTTTATCTGCCGAGGTGTGACAAAAGGCAATTAGGTCAGCCAGGAAGGTACCACATCAAAGACAGAGATGGGGAGGGATGAGGCCTGGGAGGGATTTGACCAGGAGGATGAGAATTTTAAATTCCAGGTGTTGGCGGACTGGGAGCCCATGTAGGTCAGTGAGCACAGGGGGTGATGGGTGAGCGGGACTTTGTGTGAATTAGGATACGGCAGCTTTAAAATATGTAGCGCTGGTAATGTTTTTCAACATTGAGATACAGAGCAATCAGTTTTCTATTGGAACCACAAGTGAGTGTCACTTCACATGAAGGATATGTGGGAGGACTGAATAATGAATTCCATAGGTCATTGAGATCTTAAGGGATTCATATCCTCCTCGTCACACATTCAAACAGTAAATCAATGGGCGATGTTGCCCACAAGAAAGTGGGGCAGAGGTTTGATTTGCCCCATTGCTGAGTCCCCAGTTTTGTTCAGCACTAAGGGGAGAGGGTTGGAGATGCTGAGCCGGCAGTTTTGCTCAGGGAGGGGGCACAACGCAGAGGGAGAGATGCCCCTGGGCAGCTGGTTCAGCGCAGCATTGGTGGAGGTCTGGAATTGACTGTCAACATGCCTTCTTGACCACATTTGGTGTGTGGCCAAAGGAGACATGATTGGGCGGGGGGGGGGGGAGGGGTTGGGGATTGGGAAGAAAACAAAAGCATTAGGAAATTCGTTGATGCAGTACAGAGGGATCGTCCACTGATGCCATTTCTGAGATTCAAGCCTTCAGTGTTAATATTGGGGAAAGGCCTCTGAATAAAATAAAGGGAACTGTGTAAATTCTTGATTCAGGAAAAAGTAGGATGAGGTGGGTTTGAGGTGGAAAAATGGGATTGTGAAACTGGACAACAGAATGAGCTGACTTTCCTGATTACGATATCCTCATATTCTTAGAGAAATCCCTTTGTAAGTTATGATTTTTAAAAAAAGACTTCAAGAGCGAGAGCTTCCCAAAAGGTCAGCCAGGTGGCGTGAAGGGAGGTGGGCAGAGCGCCAAGCACCACATTGGTCATCCCACGATCAGGCGACTAGTGCCGCAAAAAAATACATTGACCTGACCAGGGCAGGCAAGGTAAGCATTCTCTGGGCTTTAATTCAGAACTCAGAATTAAATTATAAGTAATAGATTATCAAAACTTGTCTGTCTCTATAATAAAGGTTTTTTTTATATATGGAAAGGCTTGAAAGGGGTTGTCCTTCTAATTCAGTATTTGTAGTGTGGAGGAAGGATAGATGCTTTCGAGATGAAAAATGTTTGTTTGCTGAAGGCAGCACCCAAAGGCAAGTAAGTCATAAAACTCTCTTGCCGGGGAGACAGATTTTTCAGAGTGGGCTGATGAATTTGACAGCTCCATATGTCTCTGCTGAAGATTCCAATGCCTGAAAAGAATCCTGTCAGTTCAACACCTGAACTGAACGCAAGACAACTCACCTAACCTTTTCTCTGTTTTCTTCCAGCAGAGGATATTGGCGGATAATGCGTGGGAGCGCACTCAGGTTGGAGGCAGAATCCCTCTTTTTAAGAGCGCTCATGCACCATGAGGACAGGGCCCTACGGCTGCAGGGTTACCATGGCGCTAGGCCTGTGGGGCAGGCCAAGATTGGCGTCGTATTGGCTTTGCAGCCTCTTGCTGCTTTGTCTCCTGGGCTGTGATCCACCCAAGGATGAGACTACTCGGAAGCAACGAAAGAGATCTTTGAAATTATGCATGGGTTCAATAGGCTGGATGTGGAAAAACTGTTTCCACGTGTGGTAGCATGGTGGGAAGAGGAAATTGAGTGGGGACTTGCTCATGCAGTGAATGAACAGCGGCGTAGACAGCTTGGGTCGAATTGTCTATTTCCTTGAGTGTTTCCCAACTATGTAATCCGATGAACAAACATGCTGCAGCATTCTTCCTTCCCACAGTTCCACATCAAGCGGAGGACACAAAGGCAAAGGGCACTGAAGCAGAGACTGAGTAGGAAGAGGAGGAATGGGGGAAGCAGGATGAGGAGCCTGAGGACCCCAGGGAGGGGGGTGTGTGAAGGTGGGAGAAGTGGCACAGACATTCCTATCCCCACGCTGCACTGTGAGGGGGAGGGGACCACCTTCCTCATCCCACCCACCCCTCCTTCCCCGGGAGTGCCGCCGCCTTACCCACCCCTGGCCTCTCCCGCTCTGCATCAGATACGCCCGCCTCCCCTCTCACGGACAGCCGTGAGACTCCAACCACCACCGTGGGGCCCGTGAGACGGGAGGGATACAGTCTGCGGTCCGAGTCCGACCAGTCGTGGGATCAGGGAGCATTGGGAAGGGGTGGGAAGGTGCAGCCTGGTCCCCTTTCAGACAAAGTTCAGCATTGGGGCCCAGCGTGTGAAGGACTGGGAGCAGGACTACGGTGGTCCACAACTGTGCAGGAAGACAATGTGGGAGCACCGCGGGTATCTGTGGCGGGCTGGACACCATTGGGCAGAAGCTGGGCAACCTCTGCCAGGAGGTTACGCGGGGAGCTGAACTGATTATGGAGGAGCCACAGCCGCCCTGCAGCTGACGTCCACGTCTCCCCCACCCCCATGCAGCGCCCCCTGCTAGAGCGACAGTCGTGGTCCCCGAGGGACATGCTGCTGACGAGCAGGACGGCGACACTTCCCAGGGCCACGTCCTTCCACCACCCGGGCTGTGGGCCAGACGCACCAGGCTGCTGCGCATCGCCCTCTAATGATACAGCCAGTAGAAGCCAGTAGTGAGATCACACCTGACCCCCATGTCCCCCTCGAAGCAGCATCAGGAACAGCCCACTTCCCAACTGGCGGAAATCCAGCAGATTGGCGATGGCCATTAACTGTACTGGTGGGCCGAGTGGCCAGAAGGAACTTTTATTGGTTTAGACAAGGCTATCGGTGCAAATGTCCCAACAATTTAGGGTGCAACGCAACTAATGGCGTAACTCACTTACTCCATTATTTCTTGGCACTTTTACGTATTAATAATGGCACACGCTGTTAATGCGTCGTTACTCTGGTGCAAGTTTCCAGCAAATTCAGGCCCATCGTATTTCTCTGTCACCCAACCTGGGATTCAGAACAAGTGCCAGCAGCCTCAGTATCAGCTTACAGGCCCTGTTGACTTTCTTTCCCAAGAGGACAAAATAGGAATTTTTACACAGTAACTACAAGAATACCCTGACTTACACTTTGAATTAAATTACTCCGGCTATTTGAGCTAACACACATTTCAATGTACGGTGAGGTGTAATAATTTTGAATGTTAATAATTACAGGCTCCCAAAATTCCTTTGGGGAGTAAATATCTTCTGACCAGGGCAAGAGCATAATACAACAATAATTACAATTATAGTCTACCTGATCAGGCGACATTACAAAGAGGTTGGGGGATTTGAATACTAAACTTGACAAAATCCCATTCTGAAGAAGAGGAGGATGAGGAGGAATTTGTTAGAGGTCTTTAAGATTTTTGTGGATATGAACAATTTGGATTCAAGAAAATTCTTCTGCCGGGCATAGGATTCGAGGACTAGAGGACACAGTATAAAGTTAAGGATGCCAAAAGAAAATAGGAATTGTAGCCAAATTTTGAAGTAAGAGGGTTATAGAATTGTGGAACAGAAAATCATGGACTGGATAGATTCCCTTTAGGAACAGGATACAGGACGATTAGTTGCAGAATCATAGTGGGGTTTGGAACTTTAGGCTAAATGAACCAATGGGGCACAAATTTGGACTCAGTAGCACCCGTTGTTTGGGCACGTCAGCTGCCATTTGGAGACCAAAATGGCGTCTGATGCACGCACGCACACTTCTTCAGCAAATCATGCCGGACGCCATCTTGGTAAGGGCATTAGCTTGCGCACAGCTAACATCCACCAAAAGTATGCGGAGTAGGCAGATCATGATGTCAATCAGCGTCCAACGCTGACACGACACCAGCAGTGCCATTTTGGAGCTCAACGCTCCAGCCGATGCCCTCTCTTAACCTCGCACAGCTGAACACGCATCAAGCAGCAGGAAGGAACGCCCCCCTCCCCACCACCAGCGCTATTTAAAGGGATCATCAACTACTTACAGGTTAGTCGCAGGTTGATTTCTTCTGGCTGTTGCGACAATTCTACAAGTGTTTGGTGCTTTCCATAGTTCTTTCAATTTGCAAAAGTCTACAGGGAGTGATGTGACAGGTGCTGACGGACCTTTTGCTGACTTCAAGGCTTCTGCACAAACCAGTTGCTCCCAGACATGGGTGCACTGGCAGGCACTCCCCCTGGAATACAACATGACTGGGAGAATGAGCAGAGGCCACGCAGAGCAGGACAAGCTGCTGGAAGAGGGAGGAGGAGGAGGAAGAGGAGAAGGGCTCTCAGCAGGAGGCTATATGTGCCAAGGGTGTTAAGGGAGGAATTCTCTTACCTGAACCTCAGCGGGGAACAATGTGTGAGACGTCTGCGCTTCAGTAAGGACGTCCTCACTGAAATCTACCACCTGCTGCAGCCACAACTGCAACCTCAGAGCAGGGCAAGGACTGCATTGCCAGTGGCTGTGAAGGTGACCGTGGCGATGAACTTTTATGCGTCTGATTCTTTGCAGGTTGGAGCTGGAGATATTTGCCGTCCACTGTTATGTAAGGGAGGTCACTGAGGCTCTCTATTCAAAGACAGCTAACTACATTTCATTCTCTCTTGCCAGAGACCAGCAGGCTGAGCAAGCATGCAGCATTGCTAGAATTGCAGGCTTCCTCATGATGCAGGGTGTCACTGACTGCGCGCACGTCGCTTTGCAGGCGCCGCGTGCCAACTCTGCCATATACTGGAACTGAAAGGGATTCCACTCCAGCTGGTGTGTGACCATAGACAACGAATCATGCAGGTCAACGCCCGCTATCCTGGCAGCAGTCACGATGCCTTCATTCTGCAGCAGTCCGCTGTGCCAGCTGCATTTGAGCCACCACGGCAAACCAAAGGGTGACCACTGGGCGACAAGGGGTATCCGCTGACGACATGGCTCATAAGAACATAAGAACATAAGAAGTAGGAGCAGGAGTAGGCCATACGACCCTTCGGGCCTGCTCCGCCATTCAATAGGATCATGGCTGATCCGAACCTAGACTCACGTCCACTTCCTGCCCGCTCCCCATAACCCTTAATTCACTTATCAGCTAGGAAACTGTCTATCTCTGTTTTAAATTTATTTAATGTCGCAGCTTCCACAGCTCTCTGAGGTAGCAAATTCCATAGATTTACTACCCTCTGAGTGAAGAAGTTTCTCCTCATCTCAGTTTTGAAACGGCAGCCCCTTATTCTAAGATTATGCCCCCTAGTTCTAGTCTCACCCATCAGTGGAAACATCCTCCCCGCCTCCACCCGATCAAGCCCCCTCACAATCTTATATGTTTCGATAAGATCGCCTCTCATTCTTCTGTATTCCAATGAGTAGAGGCCCAACCTACTCAACCTTTCCTCATAAGTCAACCCCCTCATCTCCGGAATCAACCGAGTGAACCTTCTCTGAACTGCCTCTAGAGCAAGTATATCTTTTCTTAAATATGGAAACCAAAACTGTACGCAGTACTCCAGGTGTGGCCTCACCAGTACCCTGTAAAGCTGAAGCAAGACTTCCCTGCTTTTATACTCCATCCCCTTGCAATTAAAGCCAAGATTCCATTGGCCTTCCTGATCACCTGCTGTACCTGCATACTAACCTTCTGTGTTTCATGCACCAGGACCCCCAGATCCCTTTGTACTGTAGCACTTTGCAGTTTCTTTCCATTTAGATAATAACTTGCTCTTTGATTTTTTTCTGCCAAAGTGCACAACCTCACACTTTCCAACATTATATTCCATCTGCCAAATTTCTGCCCACTCACCTAGCTTGTCTATGTCCCTTTGCAGGTTTTTTATGTCCTCCTCACTCACTGCTTTCCCTCCCATCTTTGTATCGTCTGCAAACTTGGATACGTTGCACTTGGTCCCCTCCTCCAAATCATTAATATAGATTGTAAAGAGTTGGGGTCCCAGCACTGACCCCTGCGGAACACCACTAGTTACTGATTGCCAACCCGAGAATGAACCATTTATCCCAACTCTCTGTTTTCTGTTAGATAGCCAATCTTCCACCCATGCCAGTATATTACCCCCAATCCCGTGATTTTTTGATGACTCTGGTGCGCAACCCATGCACACATGGGCAGCATGCATACGATGAAAGCCATGCTGCCACACGGAATATGATAGAGCAGACCATTGGCATGCTGAAACAACAGCTGGGACCACTCTGGAGGAACCCTGCAGTACTCGGCAGAGCGGGTGTTAAGAGTTGTGTCGGTCTGCGACATGCTGCACAACCTCCCCATCATGAGGGAACAGCCCTTGCCACCAGCTATATGCCAAGCAGCTGACGAGCAGGAGCATGAGGAGGAGGAGGAGGAGGAGGAAGAGAAAGGGAGGAGGCAATCTAGACAACCCCTTTCTGCACAGGCTATCCGTGAAGAACTAATTTGAGTGCGATACCAGTAACCACAACCCCAATTCCCCATTCACCAACAGTCCCACACCTTACCTTCCCTCTGTCACTGACCATCACAGCGTCCACTTGGCTACAATGCAAAAATAAAAGCCACCACAAAATAAACATTCCAAACCACATTTATAAATGAAATCATGCCATATTGCATACAAACGCAAACTAATCATCCTTGTGCATTCCCTTAGTGCCTGTCTTCCGTGGGCCTTTGCCTGTCCGAGTGCTCCTATGCAGTGCTACCCCAGTGGCTGCAGCATGGCTGGTGGAAGGCTGCTGACTTTCAGTGGGGGGGGACTGCAGATGGCCTTGCAGGATGACCTCAAGCAGCTCTGGGCCTAGAAGGCCTGGTTGTGGACTGCACCATCTCGGCATGGGCGGCAGCAGTCCGGGCTGGCTGGCTGACCGGCAACAGCAAGGTCACTGGTGGAGTGGCGGGGTGGGAGGACGAATATTGTCATCCTGAGAGAGAACAGCAGGTTTGTGCTTCACGGAGCCACTGCCACTCTCCTGGGGCGGCGCCTCAGCAATTCTAGTAATCTGTTGGAGGACGGATTACTGAACTGCTGTGACACCCTGCAAGTCCCTTTGAACACTGTAATCCAGAGCCATGATGCCAGCAGTCTGAGCTTCCACTGCAGCACTCTGACGTTGGGTGGCTGCTGCTTGTGCTGCAATGGAGGTTGCAACATCGGCCATCAGACGCTGCATCATGGTTGGGTCCACAAGTGTGCGAAGAGAGTTGGTCACCACTTCCATGCTGGAAAGGATGGGCTCCAAGCTCTGTGTAAAGGCCAGTGCCACGTTGATACTGGATTCCTTCAAGCTCCTTGACATTGAACGCAGGTTTGCTGGCAGGCTTCCCAATGAACCAGGCATTTCATTGTGCATACCCACCAGCGTTCTTCTGTAGGCTGTCCCATGGAAGTCCACATCTGAGTCCTCTGCAGCAGGACCGTTGTGCGACCTCACCTTCTGGCGAACTGGCACCTACACTATCCTTGCCCCCTGCCCTGGCTGCAGCACACTCATGCCTGGTGTCTCACCACATGCAGATCCCACCTCTAATCTATCCTCTAAGATACGCACAGTGTCAGTATCTCAGCTGGTGGCTGCGAGTGTGAAATCAAATGATGATACTGTGTCTTCATCATCACTCTCTTCTTGGTGTTCCTCCACTGCCTGGCCAGGTTGCACCTCTTGGGTATCTGAAAGGAAAAATGCACAAGGGTAAGGATGTGGTGAGGGATGGTGGGGAAGTAAGAGGCGCATGCTTACACCATCTGCAGCTTGTAAATCATAAGAGATTGTGGGATGAGGGGGAAGTGGGATGTGAGAAGGAGCATTAGGTATGAGGATACCATCATCGTCGATGGTTTCAGCCCCGCCGCTGGCCACAACCTCAGCAATGGCTGTTCCAATAATGGCCAGTACCGTCTCCTCCATGGGGGTTAGAACATGCAGGCGCACCTGTCCCCTCCCGTTAGCTCCTGCTGCCTCCGGTTGTGCACCACCTTGTCCTGCAAGAGAGAGGGAAGTGTGTCTGTGAATGTGGTGCAATCTGTTTGGGTGATGTGGCTGTCATGGTTGAATAACTGGCAGTGTTTGCAAGCTGTGAGATGTGGGTATGAGGTTTGCAGGGTTTTTTGCTAAATGTGTGAGGGTGAGGCGAATCATACAAATGTTAGGTCTGAGTCCTGATTGATAGAGATTGTTGGTAGGTGAGTGATGGGGGTGTGGTGAATTGAACAGTGGCTGAGGCTAGTGGTGCAGTTGGTAGGATATGGCATTTGAAGATGCATTCACTAACCTTGACCACTCGCGTGAGGTCATTAAACTTCTTGCGCCACTGCATCCAGGTCCTCGGTGCTTGACTCCTGGCATTGACCTTCAAGGCTATCTGCTCCCATTGCCTTTTGACCATGTGTCTAGAGGGCCACCTGCCCCCCTGCAGATACAGGACATCGCTCCTCCTTTCCACCTCCTTCACCAAGACCTCCAGTGCAGGGTCCAAAAACCCTGGAGCTCGCTTTCTCCCATGTTGTGCCATTCCTTACTGTTTCCCAGGACAGATTCACTTCCTGCATGACTCCCAGCGCCTGCTGCAGCCACAATGCACCTCCCCTTTAAGAGGTGCAGGCGAGCTTTAAGTGGTGCTAGGAAGTTATGATTTTGGGCCCCCTGCTGATGCGTGCAGCCAATGAACAGCGTGGTTAGCGCTGGTTGCATGCAGCGATCATTATAATGAGCATTTCAATCCACAGGCGCAGGTTAATCACGCATCGTGATCACCGCGTCTGTTTTCGGGGGCTATCCAAATTAGCCCCCATGGTCTCCTCATGCCCAACTCATTCCTAACTTACTAATAATCCAGCTCACTGCATGTTATAACACAGACATGGCTTGGAAATTGTTTTGCCTTGTTAAGCACTAATTAAGGGCAAACGTGCAAATTTGTTCAAGATTGCCTTCTACATTACAAGAATGATACTTGCTGTAAGTGGATTTAAGGCAGCAGCATGAGTTGGCAGAGGTCCAGCACTGAGTGAAGCACTGGGGTGCACCGGATTCTCAATGTGCACTCTTGGAGCGCGAAGCTCAATGCCAAGAGCTCTGAAGATGAAAATGTATCCCATTATGAAGAGTGACTCACTTGTTTCAGCCTGTTTCACTTTGTGGATATGTTGGAGGAGAAGATCGAGCAACAACCGAGAAGGCCCAGGGAGGTCAAGGCCATAAGAAATAAACCATAAAGACCTGGTATTACCCCAAACAAAGTATGCATCCCAGGTGACAGAGCTACCCCACCAAGGTCATGTGGAGCAGTTGAGTTGTTGTGCCTAACAGCCGTTGCTGTTATGAACAATATTTTTAATAAACATTTATCTCTATCACCTTCTCCATCTGGGATTTGAGCAATATATGAATGTGAGCCTAACCAAAACTCTAAGAAATTAAATTATCTTTCATTCTGTTGAGTAGGCAGCCTTTCCTGCATAACTGGCTACATGTTTGACAGCCTGTGAAAAACATTAAGCGGAGTGCTGGTTAATAACGTTGGCCTTCAGCCTCTTCTACGTACTGGCAAAAGTTAGGTACAGTCTTTGAGGTGGAGACTCATGTTTGCTGAATGATTTCCCGGTGTACTTCACAGTAAACTTTATATCTGTGAGGTGACCCTCTCACCTAATTATTCCCAATGTCCACACAAAGGATAATGCTATTAAGAAAGAAAGACTTTGCATTTATATAGCGCCTTTCATGGCCACTGGACATCCCAACACGCTTTGTACTTTTTTTGACGTGTAGTCACTGTTAGGAAACATGGCAGCCAATTTGCACACAGCAAGGTCCCACAAAGAGATAATGACCAGATAATCTGTTTTTGTTATGTTGATTGAGGGATAAATATTGGCCAGAACACTAGGGATAACTCCACTGCTCTTCTTCGAAATAGTGCCATGGGATCTTTTATGTCCGACTGAGAGAGCAGACGGGGCCTCGGTTTAATGTCCCATCCGAAAGACGGCACCTCCGACAGTGCAGCACTCCTTTGGTATTACACTGGAGTGTTAGCCTAGCATTTTTGTGAGAAGTCGCACAACACCAGGTTATAGTCCAACAGTTTTATTTGAAATCACAAGCTTTCGGAGCTGCTGCTCCTTCGTCAGGTGAAGTGAAGGAATACGAATCGGCAAAGCATATATAGACAGAGAACAATGCCTGTGCAGCGTACAATGTCAGACGACTACAGTTAATCTTTCTGACTGCCTTTTATCACACCTCGGCAGAGAAACAATCAGGTCAGTCAGGAAGGCATTATATCAAAGACATAGCAAGATACAACTAAGACAATGAGGTGGGGTCACAGGGGGTCTAATGTGTCAAATGCAGTCTGTATGGAAAACCATAAACTTTTTACTTTTTTTTTACTGGAAATCACATCTGTGAACAAGCCAACGACGACTCGAGTCTGGATGACTCTACGTCATGTAGCGTGACGTGAACCCAAGATCCCGGTTGAGGCCGTCCTCATGGGTGCGGAACTTGGCATTTTTGTGTTCAAGTCTCTGGAGCAGGACTTAGAAACCACAACCTTCTGACTTCCGAGGTGAGGGTGCTACCAACTGAGCCACGGCTGACACTGTTAAAAATGGCACCAGTTAGGACTGTTGTAAGCCGTGGGATACAGTGCTGAGGTTACATGAGACAGAGGGTGAAAGATGCTTTGTTTAACCTCCTGAGGTTTCCATTCCCTAAAGAATGTACAACTATCAGGAAAGACTGAACAGGCTGGGGCTCTTTTCTCTAGAAAAAAGGAAGACTGAGAGGTGACCTGATAGAGGTCTTTAAGATTAGGAAGGGGTAGATTATAAGGTAGATGTAGAGAAGATGTTTCAACTTGTGGGGGAGTTCAAAACTCGGAGCCATAAATATAAGATAGCCATGAATCCAATAAGGAATTCAGGAGAAACTTCTTCACTCAGAGAGTGATGAGAATGTGGAACTCGCTACCACATGGAATGGTTGCGGCAATTAGCAGAGATGCATTTTAGGAGAAGCTAGATAAGTACATGAGGGAGAAAGGAATAGAAGGTTATTTTGATAGGGTGAGGTGAAGTAAGGTGGGAGGAGGCTCGTGTGGAGCATAAACACCAGCATGGACCTGTTGAGCCAAAAGGTCTGCTTCTGTGCTGTAAAACTCTATGTAAAGGTTGAGTGTATTGTGGAGTATCTGTACAACAACAACATAAGCCTTGGCGTGGAATGGAAGCACCGACTGGACAGTGCAGCATATCGGATGCACTGACCTCTCTACCTATTTCCTCGATCGGTCCGCCTGTTGAGTGAGACCCCCTGCTGAAAACAGAGTCTTGCAATTTTGCTACCATATTACCTTTAACATAGTGAGATAGCCCAAAAGTGCTTCGAAGAGGTGCCAACAGATGCCAAACAGTGGTGGGAGAAGAGTTATGGGAGACAACTGAAGGCATGGTCAATGAGGTAGGCTTTGAAGATGTCTTTTGAAGGAGTCTGAGAGATAACAAGGTGGAGGAATTTAGGAAGTGTACTCCAGAGTGTGGGGCCAAAAGAAAATAGGAAGAGCTGTGGAACCGGGTGGGTAAATACGATTAGGACTATTTGCTCGTGTGGAGGGTAAACGTCGCCATGGACTCGGCAAAATAGCCTGTTTTCTTGCTCCTGTTACTCCTACTCCACAGAAACTTGTTTTTTAAATAATTTTTTATTTCAAAACCTACCCTTGGTTGACAGCCCCTGGGGCCACGTAAGATTCTTGAGCAGAGCAGGTGTCGGGTCCTGATCTGCTCATCGGAGACAAATTATTGAAAAGGGTCCTCAACAGGCGTTAGGCCCCTCATTTACGTATTCAAGAGGCCTAATGCCTGTTTAGGCGTCCGCCGGGGACACCTACAAAGCAGGCCCCACGAATTTAGCAGTGGGACCAACTCCTGTGCAGATTGGGCGCAGGCCGTCCCACTGCTAAATTGATATGCGTCGCAGCCGTTTTACAATCAAAGAAAAGGCACAACACGTGCCAAGTTCTACCCAGTGACTCCTGTTGGAAGTAACTCTGCTTGGACATCGTCAGGATAGGATTGGGTTTGGCCGTGATGCCATTTCTGCTACCCTGAATAGCCCACTGACACTGTCAAAGATCAGGCATGACTATAGCCACTATGCCCAGGTACAAGTGTCCATTAAATTGTATCCAACAAGGAATCAATGACTTCAGGAGCCTGTGGAACTGTACCCATTGCAGAATCAACAGTTTCAGGGGCCCGTGGAACTGTACCCATTGCAGAATCAACAGTTTCAGGGGCCCGTGGAACTGTACCCATTGCAGAATCAACAGTTTCAGGAGCCCGTGGAACTGTTTCTAACAAGAACTGAATAGGTTCTGGAGTGAAGAGGAAAATTGATGGCGAAAGGAATTGCAAGTACTTAGCAATAAATAACACCAGCAAATGAGTCTGCTGCTTTTTCCCCAATCAATCATTGATAATAATTGTAGTTACAGCACTATTCTACCGACCCTGTGTTAATCTATTTCAAAGCACAGAACATGCTAATTAGCTGCAATCCATCTTTGAGTAAGTACTAACAGTGCTTAGTACTTCACCCTTACCTTTGACCTCAGCAGCTGCAACATATCCTTCTCAACGTGAGACCGGACATGTAATGCATTCCACTCAATAGTTGATTCAAAGATGAAAATACAGCCATTCTGATTTTACAACTGTTTATTCAAATGTGTACTGTACTCTAACTGATCCCCTCAGATCGCCAAGGAACAGATCATAAATGTAACTCAATCCAATGAAAGTTACACCAACGTCAAATTTTTAGAGCATCAGACATTATACTTGAAGCATTTGATAGTTAATATTATCATTTATTTACTTGGGACGCAGAGGCAGGTCTGCTGTGCTGAATAGTTTTAAATGAGTCTCGACGGCTGGTGAAATGTTGGGGTGGACTTTATTTAGTCGACGGGCTTGGCTACGTGACATGTGTTGAAGAATGTGGAAAGTAAGATTATCTTTTGCTTGCACTGGGTCCCTCTAGCACAGCACTAGGTGTAGTGCCACCTGATTAGCATGCCTTCAACCAGATGGCAGTGAGCCCGCACAGCTTGTCCCTGTAACCAACTAAGTTGCTGTTCAGTGGCTTTGGCAGATGAAAGGAAGAACAGATGTTTTCAGCAAGCATCAAAATATTAAGAGATTCCTTTCTGGAGCTCTGCGTGTTGTAGTCTGTTAGCGAACTGTCGTTTTACCTCAGGGTTCCTGGTTCAAATTTGGGCCCGACTGATGGGATGAGAATCTCCTCTCTCTGTTGGCTGTGAGGGTCTCAAGGGTATGAGCCCAGACACAGCGATGCAGAGGACTGAATCAACGAAATGTGTTGTCAAGCCGTGAGAGGAAGGGTTGTGCCTGTGATCTCCCATATCCTAAATGACCAATCTCAGCCAATCACTATGGGGGGAGGGGGGAGAGGGGAAGAGGGGGGAGAGGGGAGGGGGAGTGAGTAGGCAGCAGTTTCACCCTCACAGGAGTGAGGATGAATTGAAAGGAAAGTAATCCTTGGACCTCTCTCACAAACTTTTAACAGGGTTGGACATGTTGTGATCAATACTCCTAAATCTAAGCCAAAAGAGCATAGTACAGCTTGGTTGCAAAACAAATTAACAGCCTTTGAAAGATTATGTCCTTGTCTATCATGTAGGATACTAGGCACAGCACAGCCATCTCCTAGATTAAAAAAGCAATTTTTTTCAATAATGGGTTGTTGGCTGAGAAAGCATCTCCTGACCTGTGCTGCATCTCATACTATATTTGGTTTTGCTTTTATTCCGGGCGCCTCCTTTAGGCTGAGAGCCAACAAAAGGCCACAGCTCGGGCATGCTCCAGCTGCTCGTGTTCAGGATCAAGAACGAGCTGCCACTACCATCACTTTTACTGCCATTGATGATGGGCACACCTGCATCAAGCCTCGTGACCATCTTGGTCTCCAGACATTTGTGTGTGCAGCATGATCCCATAAACTGGAATTTAGATAAGTGACAGTTAATCAGTTTTTGGTGATGTTGCTCGAGGGAGAAATGTTGGCCGGGACACCATGATATGCCTGTACTTCCTCAAATAGGGTCATTGGATCTTTGCTGTCCATCTGAACAGGGCCTCGGTTTAATATTTTATCCAAAAGACAGCACCTCGGTGCTATCCTGAAGTGTCAGTCTAAATGAGACGGTCAAATACTGGAGTGCCGGTGTTGAACCCACATCCCACTGACTCAGCTCTGAGAGCACTATCAACTGACCAAGTCTCCTTTTTCCTATCGGCTCTTCAACAGGCTGCCCACAATCACTGGTGAGATGCTGTTGTTTGGAGCCTGGATAGCCATGTAAAAATGGCATGTGATGAGAATGTAGACCTCCTAAACTGAGCTGGGTTTTACCCAACTGAGCCTGAACCAGATTGTCAGCAATAATGTGTGAGCCCGTTCCTACTATAATGAAACTCCTAATACATTTACACTACTCTAATAACCAATGGGGTTTCACAAAAAAGGTTTCTTGCTGAAAAATATCCCAAGACTACAAGTTGAAAGATTATATTTCATAGCACGTCTACGTTGTAATATCCACTGACTATCTGTTAATGAGCCACTTAAAGAGCCCGTTAATGGGCTATTTAAAGGTATCTACAGTGTGTCAATGAGCTATTTAAATACACACCTACAACCTGGTAATGGCTTAGTTAAAGACACCCCTGTATTAGATGAGAAGACTTCCATTTAAATGTGGGTATCACAGAGGAAAATGGGTGCCGAGCAGTAAAAGAGGAGTTAGCAGAGGCAAGCAAAGTGGTATGGATCAGGCTTTTGAAGAGAGAAGTAACAAGGAGGTCTTAAGGAGGGAGATCCAGAGAGTAGGGCTGTGGCGATTGAAAGCTATACCACCAATGGTGGGTGAGGGAAGGGTGGGTATAAATGAGGATTTTGAAATTGGTTTGTTGGGGGAACAGGGAGCTTGTGGAGGATGACAAGGTCAGGGGTAATGGGCAAGGAGGAATTAGTGTGGGACAGGATGTGGGCACCAGTTATGGGCAAATTAGAGGCTGTGAAAGGTGGAGCTCAGGAACATAGGAACAGGGGCCATTCAGCCCCTCGAGCCTGTTCCGCCTCGAAGGTGAAATAATGGGTATCAAGTGGGATTTAGAGTAGGGTGCCCTCACAATATAGCATCACATCATCATCTCTCAGTCCTTCCTTTCTCCTTCAATCCTCAGGCTTTTAAAACCAAGGCTGGCTGTCACCTAATCCCTACTTCTTGATTTGTCTCATTTGCTCTCCTACTCTTCTCAACCTGGCTATGTCCTGCACTATGGACCTCAGCTTTTCACCTGCATTTCTGAAGCAAAGTAAGTAAATCAATATGTCTGCTCCCTCTCTCACACATAGTTTATTTTTGCCAGCAATCTATTCCTCCCGAAAACCGAGTTTTCAACATTTGAAATGTCAAATTCTTAATATGACAGACACACCGGGAGTAGGGTAAAATACTTGCAGGCAGTGTGGCTATTATCTGCTTGGGGCCTGCGCCACCAGCACACAGCAAGGTGCAACACTTAATACTGGAAAATGAGAAGGCATTAACTTCAAAAAAAATCCTCCCCTGCAACTTTTCCTCCTCCTATCCTGGAGACTGACCTTTGCTGCGACACAATTCCACAGGTGTCTCACCTAAGCGGCTATGAATGAATGAACTTGTGTTTATATCGCGCCTTTCACAACCGCAGGATGTCCCAAAGCGATTCATTACTTTTGAAGTGTGGTCGCTGTTGTAATGTAGAAAATACGGCAGTCAATATGTGCACAGCAAGCTCCCACAAATAGCAAATGAAATAAATGACCGGATGATCTGTTTCAATGATGTTGGTTGAGGGATAAATATTGGCCCAGGACCCCGAGGGTCTTCTTCAAAATATTGCCATGGGACATTTTACATCCACTTGAGAGGGCAAATGGGGTCTCGGTTTAATGTCTCATCCAAAAGACAGCACTTCTGAATGTCAGCCTAGATTTTGCGCTGTGATTATCTACACGAACATTTTTGCGGCCTTCTGCACATGTGCGCTGTTTACCAAGGCCGTGCATGCGCAGTACCCAACAGTTGCGGCATGCAGTGGGCCACGCTTTCCCCGGCTCCGTGGGAGGAGGTCGCTGGATCCGTTGGTGGCCGGGAGGGAAGAGAGGATTGAAAAGGGAGAGCGAGCGAGGGAATCGGAGGGGGCAGAGAGGAGGGAGAGAGAGAGAGAATCGGAGGGGAGGGGAGAGGAGGTCAGGAACTCGAGGGAGAGAAGGTCATGAACTCGGGAGGGGAGGGTAAATAGCATGGAGAGCACAGTGGGCATGGGGGAAGAACGGGATCCAGGTCTAAAGGGGGGTTGGGGGAGATGAGAGCGAGAATGTGATCCAGATGGTAAGACGGATCACGTTCCTCCAACCCCACCCCCTTTACACACGTACCACGTTCTCCCTCTCCTCCCGCTTGACCTGGTAGAGTTCTCGGAAAGCTCGGTGCGTGTATGGCAAGTGATATCATTGGACTGGATGAAATCTAGAAGTCATGACACTGTCACTACTCACATCATAGCCAATAAACCTGTTAACAATCTGTGACCCACGCACAATGCCCCATCTATGGGGGGTGGGGGGAATGTCAAGAGCTTGTTGGGGGGACAAGGTCAGAAACTTGGGGGGGTGAGGAAGGTTAGGAACTTGTTGGGGTGAAGGAACTTGTTTGGGGGGGGGGGGGAGTGGGAGAAGGTCTTAACCCGTGAGAGTGAGCCCTGTCCGTTCTATGTGAGCTCTGTTCTGTCTGGAGCAAGGCAGTCAGAATGGCTCGAATTACACTTTGCAAAGTAATTGATTACTTAGGCAGGTAGGATCTAATTACACATTCCAGATAAACTGCTGGGTGTGTCTTGTCCTTCAAGGTGACCAATCAGAGATCTGGTGTTGGAAATAAACGCGAACTAGATTTTGTGCTTTAAGTACCTGGAGTGAGACTTGAGCTCACAACCTTCTGACTCAGAGGCACACTGAACCACTGCTGACACCTTCACCATAGGAGCCTAAACATTGAACATTAGCAGGTTATTTGTTCACGAAAAGCATCACAGTGAAACCTGTGAACACATGCAATCTAAGCGACCAGGAGTTGGAACTCGGAGTGATTCCCCTGCCTGCCCTCCTTAGCTCTGGAACATTTGAGGTTAGTTGTAGTCTCTCAATCACTGTCCCGGCTGAGGTCAGCGAACACAGTACAGGCTAGAGATGAAACCTTGCTGATTTGCATGGTTCAGTTCCACACTAATCCATGTACTTACCAACTTGTACCATTAGGGAGCTCCAGAAAGGATTGAAATAGTGAGCAATGTTCTTGCCTTTCTTCCTGTTCTAGCCGCAACAGAAGTGGCTATCCATCCTCTTCATCTCCAAGTGAGTTGAGCATTGAGATTAGTCAACTGTCTTTTTCATTTCAGTTTGGCCACAAGCCAAGTATGAAGCTCTTGTACCGATCTATAGAATGTTTAAATCAAATCTACAGCATATCGAGCTGCCCAGCTGGAGTAACATGGTGTTAATGCATTGCTCATTTCAATAAATAAAGTCATTTTGCAATGACTCGATTATCGATAAGCAATAACTGTGTGCAGTTCTGGTCGCCACACTATAGGAGGGATGTGATTGCATTGGAGAGGGTGCAGAGGAGATTCACCAGGATGTTACCTGGGCTGGAGCGCTTCAGCTATGAAGAGAGACTGGACAGGCTGGGGTTGTTTTCACAGAATCACAGAATCCCCACAATGCAGATAGAGGCCATTTCGGCCCATCGCACCTGCACCGACACATATCCCACCCTATCCCCGTAACCCGTAACCCCACGTATTTAATCCCCCCTAACACTAAGGGTCAATTTATCATAGCCAAATCAACCTAACCCGCACATCTTTGGACTGTGGGAGGAAACCGGAGCACCCGGAGGAAACCCACGCAGACACGGGGAGAATGTACAAACTCCACACAGACAGTCACCCGAGGCCAGATTTGAACCCGGGTCCCTGGCGCTGTGAGGCAACAGTGCTAACCACTATGCCACCATGTTGCCCTTAGAGCAGAGAAGGCTGAGGGGGGACCTGATAGAGGTGTACAAAATTATAAGGGGCATAGATAGGATAGATAGAAAGGAACTTTTTCCCTTAGTAGAGGGATCAATAACCAGGGGGCATAATTTCAAGGTAAGGGGCAGGAAGTTTAGAAGGGATTTGAGGAAAAGCTTTTTCACCCAGAGGGTGGTTGGAATCTGGAACTCACTGCCTGAAAGGGTGGTAGAGGCATTCAAGAAGCATTTAGATGAGCACTTGAAACGCCATAGCATACAAGGCTATGGACCAAGTGCTGGAAAATGGGATTAGAAGGGCCTCTTTCTGTGCTGTATAACTCTATGGGGGAGAAATTCAGTATCGCCCCATTTGGGGCGCAATTATCGGCCGGGCGCAAAGATTAGCGCCTGGCGCTAATTATCGCCACCGACTGAAAACTTGACTTTTATCGCCCCTGGAGGTGATTGGAGCGCTAAATCAGGCGCTACACACCTGTCTTAAGGCGCAAAGGCCGAGGAGCGAGGCGCTAACTCAGAGCGCGGGCGCAGCGCAGGTGCTGTCAGTTAGCGATGGAACACAGACACACTGGCGCCGGACAGTTCTTAAAGGGGAGGGTCGATCTTGCACTCCAGCCACACCCTGCTCATTGGAGCCTTGAATCTCGGCCTGGAGAGACCTGTGCCTAAATCTTCCAGCCAAGGACTATGGAGAGGGTGAGAGAACGAGCTCAGCGCTTCAGCGAGCGGGCCTTGGATGCTCTGGTTGGCGTGGTGGCGCGCAGAAGATCTATACTCTTCCCTGAGAGTGGCAGGAGGCCTTTGCTGCACGAGTACAGAAGAGTGTGGAGGGAGGTGGCTCAGAGCGTCTCCTGCAGGAGCATGGTGCCCAGGACCCATACTCAATGTCGAAAAAAGTTCAACGACCTCACTCGGATCGTCAGGGTGAGTGGCTTTTTTTCAATACCTCTCCATCCCTCCATCTCAACCTCACTCTATGGCCAGAGGGTCTTAAAACCCCAATGCACAACACTCATCCAACACCTATGGCCCTCTCATGAAACACACACGCACATTCCACACTATGCATACAGTAAGGGCTATTCACCTATGGGAGGCACATCAGGCAAGACCATGGCTGCATACAGTAAGGGCTATTCACCTATGGGAGGCACATCAGACAAGACCATGGCTGTATATTTACTCAGACGCCGTCCTTTTTCTTGCAGGCCAAGCTATCTCATAATAGGAGACAGCAGCAACGGACGGGTGGAGGGCGGCCTCAGCTGCAACCCCTCAGCGATCTTGAGGCGCGCGTCCAGAGGATTGTGGCAAGCCGGGTGATTGGTCCCGTCGCCACGAGACGCCGACCCCGTTCGGGACAGCAATGGTAAGGTCATCACCTTTTTGTCCTCTGTCCTTCCACTTGTCCCTCACAACACCAGCCTTTGACACTTTCAATCCAACTTACTAAATCGCTGCACTTATTCCTCCCTTACTGCCCCCCTGTCCTCACGCTAAAGCCACTCTTGTACCTCCCTGCTTTCAGATGGTGATTCAGCAGCTGAGGAGACGGGCCTTCAAGCTGCCAGTGGGAGTGAAGCTGCAGCCAAGGAGGAAGATGAAGGCGGAGCATCAGTGCCACCCTCTCCCGAGGAAGCCCATGCCCACACTGGGAACACGCCTTCCCTGGAGGGGAGCAGGGGGGAAGGGTCTGATGAGGGTGAAGCTCCAGGACCCAGCGGGCTGCAGCAACGCCATGGGGGTAGGGAAGAACGGGGGCCTTCTCCCCGGAGGGAGAGTATGCCAGCGACTCCTACTGCACTGGACGCAGAGGAGGAGCGGCTCATCGCTGAAATGAACACCCAGGCGGTGGACATGCACACTGAGCTCATGGGTGCAGTGGGAAGGGTGCCCGAATGCATTGAATCACTGGCAAAGAGTGTGGAGCACTTCGCTGTAGCACAGGCAGATGCCACACTAAAGCTTAGTGCTGCAATTCAGTCACTGGCTGCCGTGATCCCATCTCTGACTGCTGTCATGCAGACTCAGATTGAGGCCATGCGAGCACTGACTGCTGCCAACCTCGATGGTTCGTACACATTTCCCTGGGGCTCTCACCGCGCCGCAGCAGGCCAGCAATCTGTGCTCCAGCAGATTGCTCCGGATGCTGAAGTGCTGCTCCGTGGGAGTGCCAGTGTGTCGTTCAAGCAGGGAGTTGCTGTCCTCTCTCAAGATGACAGCATTCCTGCTGCCACCACTGTCACTTCTCCACTGCACTTGCCACTGCCTGTAGGACAGACTGCTGCCGCCCATGCAGAGTTGGTGCAGTCTGCAGCCGGGCCCTCCAGGCCCAGAGCTGGTCAAGGCCGTCCTTCAAGGGCATCTGCAGTCTCAGGTTCTGACAATCAGCAGCCTTCCACCAGCCTTGCTGCAGCCACTGAGGTCCCATTACGGAGGAGCAGTAGGGTGGGAAGGGGGGAAGTGCACAAGGGAAGGAGATCACCCTCGAAGGGCAAAAAGTAGGAGGTGTGACAAAATGTTGGTCATTTTTTTATTAAAGGCTAAGGTTCGTGGTCAAACTTTTGAACATTATCTCCAGGTTATGAGAACCAGTTATGTTAATGAATGTGTTTTTGTGTTTCTTTCTATTAGTTTGTCATGAGGAAATGACACACACAGAGTTTGTGAAATAAATAAGTTTTTGTATTCAAAATATACATGTTTGGTCTTTGGAATCATTGGTGCCTTGGCCGGCTTAGGGGTTGCGGGTTGGTTTCATTCATGTGTTCTCAATGGCAGAAGCCATTTCCTCAGCAGGGGCCCTAGAAGCGGCTTGCTATCAGCCGTTGACGGACGGCCCTTCCAGTTTCTACATTGTAGGCCTCCCTCCCGCCTTGGTGCTGCTGATGATCATCCTCCTCCTCTTCCTCCTTCTCTTCCTCCTCCTCCTCTGGTGGTGCTCCAAGGCCTGGTGGCATTGGCTGGGTCCTGAGGATTGCCATGTTATGCAGCATGCAGCACACAACTACGAAGAGGGAGACTCGCTCAGGCGAGTACTGCAGGGCTCCTCCAGAATGGTCCAGACAGCGGAACCGTTGCTTGAGCACGCCGATTGTGTGCTCAATGATGTTCCTGGTAGCTTGATAGCTCTCGTTGTACCGCAGCTCAGCAGGGGTGTTGGGCGTACGGAGCGGTGTCATCAGCCAGGTGCTCAGTGGATATCCCTTGTCCCCGAGAAGCCAACCAACTGGCTGATGCGGTGCCTGGAAAAGTTCTGCCACAGTAGTCTGGCGCAGGATGAATGCATCGTGGCAGCTGCCAGGATATTGGGCATTGACAGCGAGTATCAGCTGTCTGTGGTCACAGACCAACTGAACGTTCAAGGAATGGAACCCCTTTCTGTTCTGGAAATCCTCGGCATTCTCATGCGGAGCACGCAAAGCCACATGCGTGCAGTCAATGGCGCCCTGCACCATGGGGAAGCCCGCTATCCTAGCAAAGCCCATTGCGCGTTCTTGCTGCTTGTCTGGGGTCATGGGGAAAGAGATGTACTCTCGTCTCCTTTTAAAGAGGGCATTTGTGACCTGACGGATGCAGCAATGCACCGCGAACTGGGAGATATTGGCGATGTCCCCAGTAGCAGATTGAAATGAGCCAGTGGCATAAAAGTTCAGAGCCACTGTGATCTTCACTGCCACCGACAGAGACGTCCTGGACCTCAGTTGAGGCTGCAGATCTGGCTGCAGCAAGTGGCAGAGCTCAGTGACCACCTCCTTGCTGAAGCGCAGCCTTTGCAAACACTGCTCCTCAGACATATTAATATATGTGAATTGTTGGCGATATACCCTGGGAGGGTAAGGTCTCCTGTACAGAGGCCTGTTGGCCCTCCTCCGTCTGGCCATGATTGCCACTCTCTCTCTGCGTCTCTGTGTCCTCCGATTCTGGTGGCGCAGGACGACGCCCCCAATCAGTGCAGCCCCCAAAGTCTCTTGGCAATCAAAGTTATGAAGGCCAAAAACCAAAGTACCTGCAAAGTTATGATCAGTAGCCAAAACTACCTCACACAGCGTTGACTCAATGCAGAAGTCTCTCTTTCTCTCTCTCCGAATCTCTCTCTCTCTCTCTCAGAACGAGTGGTGCAAAAATGTCAACCACAGAGAAAGACAGGAAGAGTCCCCCTTTAAATAGCGGCCCCCCCCAGCTCCACAGCGACTGGGAGCGTTCCAGTCTTCCGGTCGTTGGTTGTGCCAGGCGGAAAGGATGGGGGCGCCACTCAATTTCCGCTCCGGGGCGCCACAAGGGCGTTGCACCCTCGTATGACGTCAAGATCTGCGTGCACAGGAGATCGCGGCGGTAAAGTTTAGCGCCGCCGCAAAACATCTAGTTAATTTCGCGAGCGGCGCAAACATCACTGCGCCCAGGCGCTAGTTGCTTTGCGCCCCATTAGCGCCCTCTTAAGGCGCTAACGGGAGGCGCAACCAACTGAATTTTTCCCCCTATGACTCTATGACAAATCCACCTTCCTCCTGTACTATTAATTCTGTATATTTATCCCATTCTTTCTGAGGATAAGACTGTGTTCGTTGATCTTCACCACTGCTCCCAGACTTTGGTTAACATGGCTCTGAAACCAGCCCCTAGGAGGTGCTCAGGTGCAGCGCACAGTTGGCTGTCCCTGCGGGAAAGTGCTTGGTACTGCCAAGGTTGGCAGCTTACAGTGAGGGGAATGGCGGGCTTGGAGTGAGGGGACTGTATGACACACCCTGTTGGTGCTCCATCCTGGTATAGCCATTTACCAGGGCTACATAGAGTTACACAGAGGCTACAGCACAGAAACAGGCCATTTGGCCCAACTGGTCTATGCGGCGTTTATGCTCCGCACGAGCCTCCTCCCACCCCTCTTTATCTAACCCAATCAACATCTACATATCCTTCTATTCCCTTCTCTCTCTCATGTGCTTGTCGAGCTCCCCTTAAGCGGACCTTCCTAAACTAGAAGTTAAGAAATAAACGAAAGGCAGACAAAGATGATTTTTTCAATAGCAAAATACTGCGGATGCTGGAAATCTGAAATAACAGCAGAAAACGCTGGAAATACCAGCAGGCCAGGCAGCATCCATGGAGAGAGAAACAGAGTTAACGTTTCAGGTCTGGGACCCTTCGTCAGAACTGGAAAAAGCTGGAGATGTAACAGATATTAAACAGGTGCAGAGACAGAGAGAGGGGGGGGGGGCGGCGGGGGGGGGGTGGGGGGGGGAGGAAGGAATTGAAGGAATATACTGTACTAAGGTAAGAGGCAGGAAAGATAAAATGTTGCAAATGGGGATGGCAAAATCATACATCATGAAAAATGGGAGCAGGGGTTATAGTTTGAAATTGTTGAACTCAATGTCTTTTGTCGCTCCATTTGCAATCAAACACGGGGTGGCAACGGAAAGAAAAATAAGCATTTGCTCGTCGCGCCGACTTACTGGTGTTTTGACGTCTGTTCCGATTACTGGGAGGACTTGAATCCAGATGGCCAGAGCTCCCACCTGATACAGCCAGGAACCTCATAAATAAATGCAAATGGGATCACTTAGACCCCACTTCGTCCCTGCCCACCTGACTGCTGGCACTTCCTGCTCCCGCCCACCAGCCATGGGCAGTGCAAGTTAGGAGGCGGCCATTTCCATTGATATTTAAAGGGGTCCTCATCTGCTCTCAGGTAAGGCTGGATGGAGCTTTAGGAGACATTGGCCCAAAAATTCGGCCGTTCTCGGGTGAGTACTCAGTGCGTACTCACCCGTATTCATTCCCGAAGTGCCGGTTTCCTGCATGCACTGCGCATGCGTGGGAAACCGGCACTTCCGGTATGGCGAAGGGGGCGGTTCCTAGGTGAACCGCGTGCGCACTAGAGGCTGCGCGCACGCAGCACACTTAGTTTTTTTTCAGGTTTCAACGCGAGGGTAAGTATTGAATCTTCTACGCTAGTAAAAAGGAAGCGTAAGACCCCTTTTGAACAAGGTCAGTAGTCAATTAAGTATAATTTTAAATTTTTTTCAACAGGTTTATCTTTTTTAGAGACTTTAAAGAAAGGTAAGTTTATTTTTATAACTTTTAAAAAGTATTTTAATTTTTTCAAAAATTTAAATTTTTGTTTAAAGTGGTTAATTTATTTAACTATAGTTATTTTATTAATGTGATGGTTTTTAAAAAAAAATAATTTGAGGTTTAGCTGTTCTTTTGGGGCCGATTTCAATTCACAGATTTGACAGGTCTCCTGTCAAATCTATGAATGAAAGATGGTCTGCTGCCATTGGCTCTCCATGGCCCACGTGATCCCAGGGGTCGCATCGCACTAACTGCGCCCCTGGAACACGCAAGCACTGCGCGCCGGCACTAGGGAGAGGCCCAGGACCCGAAGTTCCTGCGGGGGCAAACAAGAACGGCAGACACGGTAGGTGATATCGCGCGTGATCCTTACCCCCGCGGCAAGCCTCCGAATCGAATTTCTAGGCCATTGTTCTTGCACTTACTTGTGGCATTTTATTTTGACTTCAATGGAAAGGGAAATGAGGCGGGGTGTAAAATAAACGGCATGCTGGGAACTGTTAAAATCGATCCCCTCATCTTTCATTTTTTTATCAACACACAACGCAATAACATACCTTGTGTTGAGACCCACCATTGCGTCAGTTGTGCGTGGCATCATTGTGAGCTCGCCGAATGCAAACTAGAATTGGCCAACATTTATTTGTGAAGTCACTGCCCCTTTAACACCTGGGCAAATTGTAGGCAAAAAGAGCCATTTCACTCGAGCAGAAGATGTCACCACAACCTTCTGGTATTTTTCTTTATACCCCTTCCTCTTCTGATATTGTTGACTCCTCGCTGGGATACAGTTTCACTGGGGGAGTGGGGTGGGCAGAGTTACTCTCCGGGTACCTAGCCTCTCTGGGCATTCTGCATGTGTGAGACTAGACAGGCAATTCAGCTGCGGGGGAGGGAAAATTCACAGCTGAACCTGATCATGTCCCTACTGGGCATCCACAGTCTGTGAGGTTTTTCAGCAGGAGCTGCTTGATAGAGATCAGGAGCAGGAATCCTGGCCGATTTTCCCTTTCCCTAACTGAGGCGGGAATCTGCAGCATCTCTGCCATTGCTGCTCCTGCCGCCACCAGATAAATGGGCACGGTCCAGGAATCGACCCTGAGGCCTACTTAGGCTGCGTGGCTCAGCTACCTGCTCCCTGAGCCAGCTGGGTTGCCACCTGGCACCGTGGCACTTTATTCTCAGACGTTGAAAGGTTTCTGAATCTGACGGAGCACATTTACATATACAGTACCTTGCGGACTCTATCAGTTCAGTTTACCTTGATAAATTTCATCATTTGACAGTTGTATTCACCGTTTGAATTGCAAGCAATTGTTTCAGATAGATGAATCATCAAGGTTTGGTTCTGGGATTAGCATTGCTGCCTCTGTGGCTAACTTCTCTTTTATTCTTTTTGCTCTCCCCACTATCTCAGCTCTCTGAGGTTCAGGCTACAATTGAAATTATAGCCATGACGTTCCGTCATGAATAATTAAACACTGACTCCATACGATCAGAAAGACATACTTTTTGAAAAAACTTCAATAATATTCAGCCACAGCTATCAATCTCTCTCATATTTATACACGTATATATATTTTATATCTCCTTTTCCATCACACAATTCAAAATGAAATGTCATCCTGTGACCAGGTTGAGTTCTCCTCCAAAATAATGGCTCCCCAATGTAAAGTCTTATGACTAACCGTCTGAAATCCAAACCTTTTTATTCATTTATTTCATCGTTTTTGTCACATTATCAGTTTCCGGGCACAGTACAATTCCCCAGCCGCAATGTTTTCCCAACGTTCTCAATTTTTCTCTCTAGTGAAGTTGTTGACACATCCTGAGCTATGGATTTACAGTCACCCGCTGCCCACCATTACCTTACCCAACTGGCTGTTTTTCATCTGCGGGTCCAGACCGTGAGTGACGACAGGCTTGGCAGCCGAGCCCCATCTTGTCCTCAGACGAACTCCGCACATGCGGTTTCCAGCAGAGGTCAATGGACAGCGATCGAGACCAGAAGGCCTGGCTGCTTTCCCCCTCACCCCCCGCAATCTGGGGACATTGAATTGGAGCAGCCAAACTGGTGCCCAGCTGAAATCAGTTAACTCAGCAAAGACTGTGGATCAAACCTGGAACCTTGCTGGCCATAGGAACAGGAGCAGGCCATTCAGCCCCTTGAGCCTGTTCCGCCATTCATGGCTGATCTGTATCTTAACTCCATCTACCCGCCTTGGTTCTGTAACCCTTAATACCCATACCTAACAAGAATCTATCAAACTCAGTTTTTAAATTTTTAATTGACCCCCAACCACAACAGCTTTTTGAGGGAGAGAGTTACAGATTTCCACTACCCTTTGTGTGAAGAAGTGCTTCCTGACATCACCCCTGAACGGCCTGGCTCTAATTTTAAGGTTATGCCCCCTTGTTCCGGACTCCCCCACCAGAGGAAATAGTTTCTCTCTATCTACCCTATCAACTCCTTTAATAATCTTATACACCTCAATTAGATCACCCCTCAATCTTCTACACTTGAGGGAATACAAGCCTAGTCTATGCAACCTGTCCTAATAATTTAACCCTTTTAACCCATGTGCCTCAGTTCCACATTTGGTAGTAACTTCACCCACTTGTTTTTTTTGTAACATTATTTTATTTCTCCTTCCCAGAGCCTTGCTCGATGACACACACCTCAGCCAAAAGGACTGGCTAATTGTTAGGTCTCCAGTCTTGCAGTTCTATAACTAGCCAATTGGAGGTGCAAATATGATGGGATAGGACTGGGAGTGACTCTCCTTCCTTGTGAAAATGCCAGGTAATTGCTTGATGCTGCCCCATTGGGACAAAGGAAACTGTCTAGTGTGAGATGTCACACATCCAACCCTACATCCTGCCACTCCACAGCAAGGCCAGCTAGAACCTCAACACACTGCATGATTGTGGCACCCACACAAGACCACTTTCAGACCTCTGCCCCTATTTTTTCACATGGTAGCTGTTACATAGAAGATAGGAGCAGGAGTAGGCCATTCGGCCCCTCGAGCCTGTTCCGCCATTTAATGAGATCATGGCTGATCATCCAAATTCAGTGCCCTGTCCCTGCTTTCTCCCCATATCCCTTGATCCCTTTAGCCTTAAGAAATATATCTAACTCCTTCTTGAATATATTTAATGAATTGGCCTCAACTGCCTTCTGTGGCAGAGAATTCCACAGGTTCACCACTCTCTGGGTGAAGAAATTCCTCCTCATCTCAGTCCTAAATGGTTTACCCCTTATCCTTAGACTGTGACCCCTGGTTCTGGACTCCCCCGCCATCGGGAACATTCTTCCTGCATCTAGTCTGTCTAGTCCTGTTAGAATTTTATAAGTTTCAATGAGATCCCCTCTCATTCTTCTAAACTCTAATGATGATTCTGCCATTCCCATTTACACCTCTTCGAGACCCATCTTTTGCTTCTTTACTTCTCCCATGACTATCTCCTTTTGCTTTGCACCATCATCCCTTTTGTCTCTTAATCTCACCTGCCTTCCACCCTTGTCACAGACCTTCCCTTTTGTTCTTTCCTCCCCTCCCCCCTTTCCCTGCCCCTGCACTTGCTTAAAATCTGCTCCATCTCTAACTTTTTCCAGTTCTGACGAAAGGTCATCGACCTGAAACGTTAACTCAGTTTCTCTCTCTCCACAGATGCTGCCTGACCTGCTGAGTATTTCCAGCGTTTTCTGTTTTTATTTCATAACCCTGCGTTGCTGAAGGATTTAGATCTTATGCTAATTGTTCTGTTTGCACAAGAATACAAGGAAGCATGGAACAAGAAAATAACAACCTTCAGCATTTAAACAGCACCGTTAATGTAGAAAAGACACTTTAAAGAGGAGCGAGAAGAAAGTTGGATGCCGAGCCAAAGAAGGAGATATTAGCAGGGGTGGCCAACGCTTCTCAAAGAGGTAGGCTTTAAGGAGGGTCCTAAAGGAGGAGCGAGAGATGGACAGAAGGGTTTCAGGAGGGAATTCCAGAGCGCAGAGTCATGGGGGGCGATTTTGCCAGCCCTGGGGAGGCGGGTATGGAGGCAGGACTGCCGGGAAAATGGCAGAATTTGGGGGCGGGTGCCCAACCCACCTCCGTGCCATCTTGCCAGGAGGCGGGTAGCCGACCCGCGCCGGGTCCCGTCTCCTTGGAGGCGGGAAGGGATTAAAGCCTATTAACTGCCTGTTAACAGGTAGTTAACAGGCAGAAAATAGGATTATCCCCTTTTTGCCCTCACAAGTGCGGGCTTCCCGAAGGCTGCGAAACCCGCCAGGGTCACCGAGGCGAGTAGTGGGTCTGCGGGGGTCTGCGGGGTGCCAAAGTGTGCTGTGAAGGTGAGTGATGGGTGCAAGTGTGGAGAGGTGAGTATGTGAGGTCAGTGGAAAGTGTTAGAAAAAGTTTACTTACCTTTGTTTCTTCTTGCAGGTTTCAATCGGTGGGTATGCGGAGAGTCTCGCGCCTCCGCAGTAGAGATGACAGATGGCCGTTGCATTCTCCAATGCAACAACCATCTCATTTCTGCAGAAGAAAGAGGTTTGATGAGGTCTTGAATTCAAGACCTCATCAAACTACAGAGATGTCAGTGTTTGACAGCTTCACAGAGCTGTCAAACGATGATAATCCATCTGTCAAAAATTTTTGACAGATGAAACGTCATACATTGACGTTCTCTGCAACCGGCTTTCCCTTAATTGGCCTGCTAAGCCCGCTGGGCGGGCTTAACAAGGTCAATCAAGAGAAAATAGCGTGGGTTGGCCAGAAGTTGATGGAGGCGGGACTGAAACCCGACAAGTGGGAGTCCCGCCTCCAAAAGCTCCCCATTGGCAAAATCCAGCCCTAGGTGACTGAAGGCACAGCCGTCAATGGTGGACAAATAGAGGCGTAGATGCACAGAGGCCGAAGACCGAGGAACGGAGAGTCTGGGGGAGGGGGAGCTGTGGGGAGCAATGTTCCTGTTAAGCTGTGTGGCCGCGTGGCTGCACAGCGTTCTGAAGGTCCCGCGCAGCCAGCTCACCGGCTTTTTAGATGGAAAAACCGTACATAGGCGGAAATCTGAATGGGCCGCATAGCCCGTTAAAAGGGCCGCAAAACCAAAACACAATTAGAGGGAACATTGGTAGGGAGGATGATTTCATCTGCTCATTATTTCTAGTGAAAAGCATTCCGAATCTAGAGGTAGTGGGCCTTCGTCTTGAACCGCTGCACTCCCCATGGTGATGGTACTCCCACAATGGTATTAGACAGGGAATTCCAGGATATCGACCCAGCGACGATAAAGGAATTGCAATATATTCCAAATCAGGATGGTGTGCGATTTGGAGAGGGAAACTTGGCGATAATAGTGTTCCCATGACATTGCTGCTCTTGTCCTATCCTCGCTGTTACTTTGTCAAAGAATTCTTTAAGGTTGGTCAAGCATGACCTACTTTTTAGAAATCCTTGCTAGCTGGCCGTGATTAACTTATGTTTCTCCAAGTGCTCAGTGATTTCATCCTGTATTACATTTTCAGTTACTGCTTTTATGTTATGATTTTCTATTTTAATCAATGACTGGGGGTCCTCAATCATACTCTGTGCATTAATTGCATTTTAGTTTGCATTCTCTTGGTTTGGGCAATGTTTCCTTTTCTTGCCTTCCCAGATCCTGATTTCTATTTACTATCTTGACCCGTTTTACTTCTTTCAACTTTTGTACCTCTTTATCCCTATACATCCAGAGCTCTTTTTCCCTACCAAGCTGCCTACACAACAAGAACAACAACAACTTGCATTTATTTAGGGGTAAAAATTAGGTCGCGCCCCATTTGGGGCGCAAATATCGTCTGGACGCAAATATTAGCGCCTGGCGCTAATTATCGGCACTGACTGGAAACTTCACTTTTACCGCCCCGGGAGGTGAGTGGAGCGTTAAATCAGGCGCTGCACACCTGTCTTAAGGCGCAAAGGCCAAGGAGTGAGGCGCTAACTCAGAGCGCTGGCGAAGCTCATGTAATGTCAGTCAGCAATGGAACACACACACAATGGCACGGGCCAGTTCTTAAAGGGGATGGTTAATCTTGCTTTCCATCCACATCCTGTTCATTGCAGCCTTGAATCTCGGCCTGGAGAGACTTGCACATCAAATGTGCTGGAAAGAACAATGGAGAGTACCAGGCAAAGAGCTCAGAGTGCAGCTCCCACAGTCTCTGCTAAATCGATACAAGGAATGGCAAATCAAAATGAACCTGCAAAGTGCTGCTCAGTACCCAAAACTCCTTCACACAACGTTGAATCTGTCCAGAAGTCTCTCCCTCTCTCTCTCAGAATGCGTAGTTCAAAAATGCCACCAACAATAAAAGACAGGAAGAGGCCCCCTTTAAATAGCGCCCCCCCCAGCCCCACAGCGATTGATAGCGTTCCAGTCTTCTGGTCGTTGGATGCGCCAGGCGGTAAGGCAGGGGGCGCCACTCAATTTCCGTTCCGGGGCGCCACAAGGGCGTTGCACCATGGAATGACGTCACAATCTGCGCGCGCAGGTGGTCGCAGCGGTAAGTTTTAGCGCCGCCGCACAATCTCTAGTTAAGTTCCCGAGCGGCGCAAACATCGCTGCACCCGGGCGTTAGCGGCTTTGCGCCCCATTAGCGCCCTCTTAAGGCGCTAACGGGAGGCGCAATCAACTGAATTTTTACCCCTTAGTGTCTTTAACGTGGTAAAACGTCCCGAGGCGCTTCACAGGAGCGATTATCAAACAAAATTTTGCCCTGAGCCACATAAGGAGATATTAGGACAGATGACAAAAAGCTTGGTCAAAGAGGTAGGTTTAAAGGAGCATCTTAAAGGAGGAGAGGCGAAGAGGTTTAGGGAGGGAATTCCAGAGCTTGGGACCCAGGCAGCTGAAGGCACGGCTGCCAATGGTGGAGTGATTAAAATCGGTGATGCGCAAAAGGCCAGAATTGGAGGGGCGCAGAGATCTAGGAGCGCTGTAGGTCCGGAGAAGGTTACAGAGATAGGGAGGGGCGAGGCCATGGAGGGATTTGAAAACAAGGATGAGAATTTTAAAATTGAGGCATTATTAGACCGGGAGCTAATGTAGGTCAGTGAGCACAGGGGTGATGGATGGACGGGACATGGTGCGAGTTAGGACACAGGCGGTAGAGTTTTGGATGAGCTCAAGTTTATGGAGGGGGGGAAGATGGAAGGCCGGCCAGGAGATCATTGGTACAGTCAAATCTAGAGATAACAAAGGTATGGATGACGGTTTCAGCAGCAGATGAGCTGAGGCAGGGGCGGAGATGGGCGATGTTACGAAGGTGGAAGTAGGTAATCTTGGTGATGGAGCAGACATGGGGTCGAAAGCTCAGCTCAGGGTCAGGGTCGCTAAGGGTCGCGAACTGTCCAGTTCAGCCTCAGATAGTTGCCAGGGAGAGGGATGGAGTCGGTGGCTAGGGAACTGAGTTTGTGGCGGGGACCGAAGGCAATGGCTTCCGTATTCCCAATATTTAGTTGGAGGAAATTTCTGCTCATCCAGTACTGGATGTTGGACAAATAGCGTGACAAATCAGAGGCAGTGGTGAGGTCGAGAGAGGTGGTGGTGAGGTAGAGCTGGGTGTTGTCAGCGTACATGTGGAACCTGACGTGTTTTCGGATGATGTTGCCAAGGGGCAACATATAGATGAGAAATAAAAGGGGGCCAAGGATAGATCCCTCTTAGGGCGCTAACGGGAGGCGCAAAGCAACCGAATATTTCCCCCTATGACTCTATTGCTAGGTGCATGCAGGTGGTTGTTGTTGCAAACAGAATAATTTAAAGGAACATCATTGTCTTGGTAAAATGACTTGATACATGGCATAGTTGGTGATGCAATGAAGAAACCAATTGTGCCTGTTAGGAAAGAAAAAGGGTTGGAAGTCACATCAAGATACTTCATGTCACAGCAAGCCCAGCCTCTGCTGCTGTGGCCAATGTAGCACTCTTGAACAAGCAGCCTCAAATCAGAAGACAAGAACATCGAAGGTCTGAAATGAGAAAGTGCCGTCTGGCCCAACAAGCCGACCCCTTCCACAGACCATGTACACACTATCCTATCCCACACCACCTGTTAAACTGCTGCGAGAAGTTCTGTATTAATACTCCCTGATCCCCAAAGGGTGATAAATAAAGCAAAATCCCAGAACATGCAACCGTTCTCGCCACTAAACCGCCCTGACCCTGTGTCCTCCCCACAGGCGAGTGAGAAGTCGCACAACACCAGGTTATAGTCCAACAGCTTTATTTGAAATCACAAGCTTTCGGAGCGCTGCTCCTTCGTCAGGTGAAGTGAAGAAATACATATGGGCACAGCATATATAGTCAGAGAACAATGTCAGACGACTACAGTTAATCTTTCTAACTGCCCTTTATCACACCTTTATCACTCCCCACAGGCAGCATTCCCTTCATTAAGATAGTGGACATGTTCAACGTTCAGATGGGGGTGGGGGAGGCTGTGTGGCGACCTGAGGTTTTCTGATGAAATGTTGTTTCCTTGCCCAAGTCTCAGTGCTGCAGTGAAGGTGATGGCCCCAAATGGACCCACCTGCCAGATTGGTGGGTTCTCACACTCTGTGCTGCCGAGCCCTACAGACCAGAAAGGTCTCAGGATTGATGCCTAGTCTGTGCTGAATGCGCTGATCTCAGCCTGGGTGAATGTAGGGGCCACCACAGTGTCTCTAGGCTAGGAAGGGGAGAAATTAGCCGGGGGGTCTCAGTGGCCATGCTCCGGGGGTCAAATTACCTGCCGATGCTCACTGACTGGACTCCCAGATGAAGAATGCCCACTTGGGTAAGGTACTTTGCCTGTGAAGACGCCTCCCGGCAAGAGTCAATTCCACTCGGAGAGGAAGGAAGAAAACCGGAGGACAGAAAAGAAAATTAAAATAAAACTCAACTGATGTGTTGGGTTCAAAAATCCAAACAATCGCTAACTCTATCAGCTGCCAGATGAAGTACCCAGGAGGTTATTTATAATAAAGCTTCATTCAGAGTGTAACATCAGATAGCATCACAGAGTGAAGAACATTTACTGCCTGCTTCTTTATCGGCTAACTGGGAAGGAGACAAGGAATACAATCTTCGCTGTCCTCCTAAGGCAAGCCCACAATGCAAACCTCTTGAGGAGTAAAGGTTTTTTTTCTGTCTTCTCTGATGCTGTTGTCTGTGTGATTGTATAATGTATATTTCTGAGTTCATATTAAGCTTGTATTGAGGCAAACTGCAGATCAATGTTGTGGTAATGATGGTGGAAGGAACTGCCTGCCAGCCACATTCTGAATGCAGCGAGTGTGGGCGCAAGCACAGAGGTCACTCTCTGCACATCCATTCATGCTTTCTTGTATATGGTCTTCGATCTATGTCAGGCTTGAAAGGCCTGCCCCTGCCCTCATATTACCGTGTCTGTAACAATGATCGAATGCAGGGCCTCAAACATCTCAGTGAAGTTCACGGAGGGTCAGTGCAAAGTTGGAAGCAGAAAAAGAACAAGATTTGGAGTTCAGCAGTCAACGTTAACGTTTAAACCTTTTCAGGTCGGCGCATCCGAAGCTTCCCTGGCTTGGCTGATGGGGTAAACTTCCTAAATACGCGCCGGTGGAAAACAACCTTGCCCACTGCCAGTGCATATTGGAAAAGCTTAGGCGCCTTACTGGGGAATCCACCGAACCATACCCCAAAGTCAGTTAGGAGAGCGAGGAGGGGGATAAACTAGAGGGACATTAAGAAATCTAAATTCCCTACTCCTGCTAGAACAAGTTCTCCGCCTCAATGTTGAAGCGCAGAGCAACAACAACAACTTGCATTTATATATCGCCTTTAACATAGTAACACATTCCAAGGCACTTCACAGGAGTGATATCAAACAAAATTTGACACCAAGCCACATAGTGGGTACGGTAGCATAGTGGTTATGTTACTAGACTAGTAATCCAGAGGTTCTGGATTTTGAATCCCACCATGGCAGCTGGGGAATTAAAATTTAATTAATTCATTAAATAAATCTGGAATTCAAAACTAGTATCAGTAATGGTGACCATGAAACTACCGGATTGTCGTAAAAACCCATCTGGTTCACTAATGTCCTTTAGGGAAGGAAATCTGCCGCCCTTACCCGGTCTGGCCTATATATGTGTGACTCCAGACCCACAGCACTGTGATTGACTCTTAACTGCCCTCTGCGGTTCAAGAAGGCGGCTCACCGCCACCTTTTCAAGGGCATTTAGGGATGGGCAATAAATACTGGCCTTGCCAGTGATGCCCACATCCCATGAACGAATAAGAAAAAAAAATAAGGAGAATTTTAGGTTTAAAGGAGGAGAGAGAGGCGGAGGGGTTTAGGGAGGGAATTCCAGAGCTGAAGGCACGGCTGCCAATGGTGGAGCGAAGAAAATCGGGGATGCTCAAGAGGCCAGAATTTGGAGGAGCGCAGAGATCTCGGAGTGTTGTAGGGCTGGAGGAGATTACAGATAGGGAAGGGCGAGGCCATGGAGTGATTTGAAACCAAGTATGAGAATTTTAAAATCGAGGCATTGCCGAACTGGGATGGATAATATCTCTCCACAGGGAAAATCAAGGGAGAATCATTCTCCCACTCTGGGCTATCCTGGTAAACCACCAAGTGGCTGATTTTAGAGTTGTTTAAGTCAAAGCCTGGGAGCAGGACACCCTCTGGCCTCTGGGTCCTGGATGGTGCATGAAGCAAAGAGGGGATATGCAGCAAAATCCTCAATGCGTCCTTTATAAACAAGTTTTCAATTCTGTTGTAAACATAGGACAGACTGGAAATCATCCCCCCCAAGGCCATCCAAATGGCAAAAGAGAGAAAACAAGGCAGATTTTCTCTAATTGCCCTTGAGCGTAAAGGATTGGCTGGACACGGCACAGGGCACAGGGGAAAATCGGGCAAGTTCCGTTACAGGTGTCCAACCATCCTTGTCCAATATTCCTCTGTAAGCTGCAACCAGGCAATTCTTTATGCGCAAGTGCAATGAGAGGGCAGTCTGCCCTAACGTCAGCTAAAAACAGGAGGCATTTGCCTCAGTCAGGACTAAAAGTTCACTGTAAATTTAGATTTGTTTTGCAATATAAGGACAATGAAGGAAAAGGACAGGGATTTGCATGTTCTGGAGATAATTTTCATATGCTACATTGAACAGGTCATAAAAACACCAATTAGTTTAAAAGTTATATATTAAATGTTTGGTATAATTAGAATGATGGCAGAGCCCACAGTGAAACATACGAGAAAATACACATCCTGCTTCATCGCACTCCATGACAACAGCCTTTGTTTCTTGCTATTAACTTGCTCAAGAACAGGATAACCTAGGACCTTATGAAAGAGCAGCAAGGAGAGGAGCCTATTACGACTTAATTGGCTTATTAAGCCAACAGCCTCACTTTGAACGTGACAGCAGGACCAGCTTGTTGTTCATTTAATTGCCCAATCCATGAGCCTTATGGCCTTCCTCCAGCCTCCCCCCCCCCCCCCACCTACAGGTGGGAGACATGATGTGATGGATGCAGCCTCCTTGTAACAGTTTGACTTTGTGATGTCACATCGGAGTGAGACCATTCAGGCAAACGCAAAACCCCGAAGAATAAATGGTTACTTCAATTTTTCTTGCGCTATTTTACAAGCCATTTTTCCGCCACTACTTAAATTGGAAGGCCTTCCTACAAAGAGGAGGTTAAGCGCATTTTTGAGAGGCTCGTTAGCAGTCGTTATCAATGATCAAAGCAGCCAAAGCTACAAGAGGAAAATTATTAGAGATGGAGCCATAAAAAAAGTTTTAAAAAACCATTTTGAGATGAAAGTTATAAGTGAACCCTGTGGTAACAAATGGCTAGAATTAATAATTACATTGAAGGAATTGATTTTGGCATATAGCAACACAACTGCTCTGTTCAAAATAAACCAATACTCTGACATAAAAGATTTCTACAGTTATACAGACTTTCCTACCTCCTTCTTGTTGGAAGCTGTTTTGATGTTTATTATTGCTTGTTATCTGACTGAATAGTTGAACATCCTTTTGGCTCTGCTCCTGTCCTATACAGTACATCCTGTATCACTAATTGGTTTTGAGGACACCAGCAGTTTTCACCAATTATCAGGTACAGCTGATTTGGAGAATATATGGTATCTATCACACCCAAGTGATATTTTGCTTTTATGTTCGACTCAGTAAGCAGCAGAGTGTATTCTTGATTTATCTTTTCTTCCCTGCTACTCTTTCCAAACTCAGTGCCCTGCCGTGGTCCTTCACTTAGATTTCCCAATTTAAAAAACGGCCATACTGGTTTTAGTCTAAAACTCACCCACTCGCATCCTATTCTGTACTAATTGCAACAACCTATCTCCCTGTCCTCGCCAACAATGTTTAGTTTCCCATGCACCATCGCATTGACCAAAGTCCTTTATCCTCATTTACAACCACCACCACCCACCACATGACCTTGCTCCCTGACCTCTACAACCTCCTCCAATTCTACATCTCAGTTCACTGCCTTGACTCTTCTGACTCCGGCCTACTGTGGATCCCCCTGTACCCTCCACTCCCCAACCCCTCCACCCCCACCACCTCCATTCCACCATTGGTTCTTGCACTCTAGAATTCCTTTCCTAAAACCTTTTGCCTCACTACTTTTCTCTTCCAGTTCAAAACCTACCACTTTAACCAAGGCTCTGGTCACTTCCCCCAACTCGTTTTTTAATTCATTCATGGGATGTGGGCATCACTGGCAAGGCCAGCATTTATTGCCCATCCCTAATTGCCCTTGCGAAGGTGGTGAGCCGCCTTCTTGAACCACTGCAGTCCGTGTGATGAAAGTACTCCCACAGTGCTGTTAGGTAGGGACTCCCAGGATTGTAACCCAGCGGCGATGAAGGAACGGTGATATATGTCCAAGTCAGGATGGTGTGTGACGTGGAGGGGAACTTGGAGCTGATGGTGTTCCCATGCACCTGCTGCCCTTGTCCTTCTAGGTGGTGGAGGTCACAGGTTTGGAAGGTGCCGTCGAAGAAGTCTTGGTGACTTGCAGCCACGGTGCACCGGTGGTGGAGGGAGTGGATGTTTAAGGTAGTGGATGGGCTGTCGATCAAGCGGACTTGATTGGCTTGATCTTAACTTCCGTTCACAGTCTGCTCCCTCCCCCTTGTGTGAAATGTATTAGGATGTGTTTCTACGTAAAATGTGTTACATAACTGAAAGTTGTAGTTGTTATAAAACAAGGCCATTTCTACAGCACAGGCCTGTTATTCTTACAAGGCATAAATGTCTTGTGATAGAGTTGACAGGCCTTAGCCTCCAATAAAAATATTTAAATGGATGCAGTATGTGCCCATAAAAGTGATTGACTAACCCAGAACTACATAGAATCAACCAAGCACAAGTGAAAGAGAAAGTATGTTCCATATATAATTACCCGATGAAACACGCTTGAGAGGGAGGATGTGACGAGATCAAACTGAAATCATAAGTGGACTCTTCAAGACCACAAGAATTCTCCAACTCCTGGAATCACCTTTGTCCTTTTCCTTATTAAAAGCCATAGGTGAAGGGTCAAGATCCATATTCAGAGCATCACCAAAGTTGAAATGTAAAAGTCGTAAAGAGAAGGTAAATCAAGAAGGAATGCTTGGGTGGCACGAGATAGAAGGAACAGAAGGCTGAGGGAGGTAAGGAGTTCCACAGTCCTAGGTAAGGATGAGAGTAGAGATCTTGGTTATATACAAAGGAGAAACAAAAGCATATGACGCTTGGGAAGAGCAAACGAGGAATTTATAGGAGCAATGACCATCGTAGTAGTGACATTAAGGAAATAATGCCCCTATTGAGCCAAAGGGATGACAGCAAGCATTAAGAATTGATGGGAAAATACTTTCTAGTATTCCCAGCTAGACCAAGGAGGAGCCAGAATCTTGCACATGTTCTGTCATGGCAAACAGGGGATTGCGTATAAATTCAGCATTCAAATATCTAACTAAGACTCACTCTACTAATTATGCATGAGGGAGTTTGTAAATCTAAACACAACACGAAAGCAGCTGTTGGATAACTCCATTACATTAAGAAAGCATCCCTGAAAATCATTAAGACTCTCACTGAAGACTGCAAATAGGGTTTTGAACAGCCATCATTGGGTAATAGCATTTGGTAATGGCGGCTGTTATTCTAGTGAAAACTTCAAAACCCCTGACACTTAATCCAGGGAGACAAACTAATCTTCACCAGTAGTTTGAATTATTATCTCGCTGCAGTTTGTCTTTCCACTGTCAATCCCGACACTATGTTGTAATCCTTCCTGACACCATTTCAGTGCTCATTATGATGAAGGATGACAGGGCTTGCCGACAAAATGTATTTCACTCTGCATTTAAAAACAGTGCGAGTAAACAGTTTATTAAAATCTGGTAATATAACCAGCTGGTTAGAGGCACTAATTCATAGTCATGGTCTGCATCCCTCCAGTGTTTTGTGAAGAGACGTAGATGGTTCCACAGCTCTAAACTCTTCGGAGTTTCAAACCCAATAATCAAACCTAGATAACAAACTTGGGCTGCCCTGAAGGCCCAGTGGGTAAATGCAGCACATGGTGCATCAGCTGATCCTAGGAGGAGGTAGAACAATTAAAGTAGATTGCATTGGATAATAGTTTCAGGTGAAAGTCGGAGACTGGGATGGAAAGGGTTAATCAGGATAGCAGCAGGTCTAATTAATTCTCCGAAGAGACCTTTTGGTGCATTATTGCTGTGCTACTTTTATATTGTAACTGTGTGAAATGTTAACCTTTCAGTTAAAAAAAATCAGTAATGTGAGTTTTGAAAGAACTGATTTCATATCTGGAATGTGCTGTGTGGGCATAAAGAAAGAAACAATTACATTTATATAGCGCCTTTCACGACCACAGGACATCTCAAAGCGCTTTACAGTCAATGAAGTACTTTTGAAGTGGAGTCACTGTTGTAATGTGGGAAATGCGGCAGCCAATTTGCGCACAGCAAGGTCCCACAAACAGCAATGTGATAATGACCAGATAATCTGTTTTTTTGTGATGTTGATTGAGGGATAAATATTGGCCGGGACACCGGGGAGACCTCCCCTGCACTTCTTCAAAATAGGGCCATGGGATCTTTTGCGCCCACCTGAGAGAGCAGACGGGGCCTCGGTTTAACGTCTCACCTGAAAGACAGCACCTCCGACAGTGCAGCACTCCCTCAGTCACTGCACTGGAGTGTCAGCATAGATTTATGTGCTCAAGTCCCTGGAGTGAGACTTGAACCCACAACCTTCTGACTCAGAGGCGAGTGTGCTACCCACTGAGCCACAGCTGGGTAAAGCTAAAGGCTGTGGAAAAATATAAGATATTTCCCTTGTGGGAAACACTAAGGCTGCATATATGAAAGGGGGTCTGTACGTTGAATGACTTCTAAAGTTGAATAGTTATCTGAAAGGGAAGGGAATATGCTGGGTGAAAGGTTGTTGATATTTACTAGCGCTGATCGTAAGGACACCAGCACCAGTTTTTGGACTCTAGGGGAATCAAAGGATATGGGGAGAGTGCAGGAAAGTGGAGTTGAGGTTGATGATTAGCCATGATCTTATTGAATGACGGAGCAGGCTCGAGGGGCCGTATGGCCTACTCCTGCTCTTATTTCTTATGTTCTTATGTTCTTAAAGAGGATCCATCTGCACAGACAAGTGTAATAAAGTTCACGTCAAAGCTGAGAAACGAAAGTTGCAGCCGAGCTGTCACGTGGCAGTGAAAGAAAACGTAGAAAGGGAAAGGGCCCACACCTAGACGCAGAGCTACGGGTGAATCCTCCACAGAAGGAAGAAGACCTTGGTGGGTGACGTAAGAAAACTACTTGGCACTTGGTCTAAGCGTTAAACAAAGCTTTAATCAACTGTTTTACAACATGGAGGTCTAGTTGTCCTTCCCTAGTTCCTGTTAAAGAATGTCCTGAGCAAGCTGGGCCCATGCCCGATATTTATACTCTCCCTGGACAGCACCACCAGCAGGCCGCCCAGTATTATGTCATAAGTCATTTCCCATGAATGACAAGATTCATGTCAGTGGGCGTAGTTCCCAGGCCAGCGATAATCACTGCGTCCTGTTGTTACAGTTGCCCCACAGCTGCTATATAGTGCGGTGACTTTTTACCCCTACGGTCACGTTGCTGCTTTGCTGGTACACTTGATGTCTGTCATAAATAAAGATTAAATTGATTTTAAAATATACATGTGCAGCCGTGACTGATTCGACAGGCCTGAACCCAAATTATATTTCAAGACATGGTACATTATTTGGCTAACCATCACTCCAGTTGAATTGACCGGCATGATAAGCTGAATGCCCCCCTTCTGAGCTCTAATTTCTATGATCCAATTATAACTGGCCTCAGTGTGCACGGGCTAGAGAGTGGAAAGCCAGCCAGGGTTCTTACTCCTAACCCCCATTCAGTGGAAAGTGTGAGTCTATACACGCATCAGGTGAGGTCAGGATCAGTCTCATCAGTTCAATAACCTGCCAGTGCTTAGTATCTAGACTGACGCCTGAAAGATTGCAGCTTGGGTAAGGTACAGGAGGGGTGACAGCAGACATGGAGCTGTGGCCCAGTGTGAGCCAATGATTTCAGAAAATGAACAGCGAAGAAAGAAAAGTTTTCAATGCAATAATTCAGACCTCCACTCAACCGTGTGTCATCATTCGGTTCAGAGGACCCTCTTATAGTGGGGGGTGGACCATTAGCTTATCTGCATGTCAATGGAACGGCAAAGTATTGAGTCAGGCTGTAAAATATTGAAACATTAATTAATGACAGCACTGAACAATGGGCCGCATACTCTGCGAGCACAAGAGACTAATTTTCTGGACCCATTGCACAGAAATATCGCATTAGTGAGCAGAAGTTATCATTTAAATTTGATCAACTAATATTACAATCATCAAAGTCTGGAAATAAAAAAGAATTACAAACTAATAATACCCATTTATTATTGTGACAGGGACATGTTTTCTTAAATAAGTACGATTTACCTGCTACTTTTAATTACATCCAAAATTAATATAATTTAACAGTTAATCAGGTGTAAAGGGAGACTCCCCAAAATAATTGTATCCACTGTGGGGCAGTTCATCTAGAACTTAAAAACGAAAAGGGGGCAAGCACTTTGCTGGGAGTGTACTATAGGCCCCCAAACAGTCAGGGGAGATAGAGGAACAGATATGTAGGCAAATCTCAGAGAAGTGTAGAAATAATAGGGTAATAATAGTAGGGGATTTCAACTTCCCCAATATTAACTGGGATAATCAGAGTGTGAAAGGCTTAGAGGGTGCGGAATTCTTAAAGTGCATCCAGGAGAGCTTTTTGAGCCAGCATGTAGAAAGTCCTGCAAGAGAGGGGGCGGTACTGGACCGAATTCTAGCGAATGTAGCCGGGCAAGTGGTAGAAGTGTCAGTAGGAGAGCATTTTGGTGACAGTGACCATAATTCGGTGAGATTTAAGGTAGTCATGGAAAAGGACAAAGATGGACTGGAAATAAAGGTTCTAAATTGGGGGAAGGCCGATTTTAATATGATAAGACAGGATCTGGCCAAAGTGGACTGGGATCAGCTACTTGTAGGAAAATCCACATCAGAGCAGTGGGAGTCTTTCAGAATGGAAATAGAGAGAGTACAACGCCAACATGTTCCCGTAAAGGTCAAGGGTGGGACCAACAAGCCTAGGGAACCCTGGATGTCAAAGGATATAAGAATGGATTAGGAAAAAAAGGGAGGCTTTTGGCAGATACAAAGGACTAAAAACAGTGGAAGCCCTAGAGGAGTACAGAAAGTGCAGGGGGATACTTAAAAAAGAAATTAGGAGAGCGAAGAGGGGACATGAAAAAACACTGGCAGACAAAATAAAGGAAAATCCCAAGGTGTTTTATAAGCATATTAAGGGCAAGAGGATAACCAGGGAAAGAGTAGGGCCCATTAGGGACCAAAGTGGCAATCTGTGTGTAGAGCCGAAAGATGTGGGTGAGGTTTTAAATGAATATTTTGCATCTGTGTTCACTATGGAGAAGGACGATGTAGGCATAGAAATCAGGCAGGGGGATTGTGATATACTTGAACAAATTAGCATTGAGAGGGAGGAGGTACTAGCGGTTTTAGCGGACTTAAAAGTGGATAAATCCCCAGGCCCAGACGAGATGTATCCCAGGCTATTGTGTGAGGCAAGGGAGGAGATTGCAGGGTCTCTGACACAAATTTTCAGAACCTCTCTGGCCACAGGGGAGGTGCCAGAGGACTGGAGGACAGCTAACGTAGTACCATTATTCAAGAAGGGTAGTAGGGATAAACCAGGGAATTACAGGCCAGTGAGCCTAACATCAGTGGTAGGGAAATTATTGGAAAAAATTCTGAGGGACAGAATTAGTCTCCACTTGGAGAGGCAAGGATTAATCAAGGATAGTCAGCATGGCTTTGTCAGGGGGAGATCATGTCTAACCAATTTGATTGAATTTTTTGAGGGGGTGACTAGGTGTGTGGATGAGGGTAGTGCAGTTGATGTAATCTACATGGACTTCAGTAAGGCTTTTGACAAAGTCTCGCATGGGAGACTGGTCAAGAAGGTAAGAGCCCATGGGATCCAGGGCAATTTGGCACATTGAATCCAAAATTGGCTTAGTGGCAGGAGGCAGAGGGTGATGGTCGAAGGTTGTTTTTGTGACTGGAAGCTTGTGTCCAGTGGTGTACCGCAGGGATCGGTACTGGGTCCTTTGCTGTTCGTAGTGTGCATTAATGATTTATGATGCGGAGATGCCGGTGTTGGACTGGGGTGGACAAAAGTGAGAAGTCGCACAACACCAGGTTATAGTCCAACAGCTTTATTTGAAATCACAAGCTTTCGGAGTGGCTGCTCTTTCGTCAGGTGAAGTGAAGAAGGAGCCTGACGAAGGAGCAGCGCTCCGAAAGCTTGTGATTTCAAATAAAGCTGTTGGACTATAACCTGGTGTTGTGCGACTTCTCATTAATGATTTAGATATGAATGTAGAAGGTATGATCAGTAAGTTCGCAGATGACACGAAAATTGGTGGCGTGGTAAATAGCGAGGAGGGAAGCCTCAGGCTACAGGACGATATAGACGGGTTGGTCAGATGGGCAGAACAATGGCAAATGGAATTTAACCCTGAAAAGTGTGAGGTGATGCTTTTTGGGAGGACTAACAGGCAAGGGAATACACAATGAATGGTAGGATCCTAGGAAGGGCAGAGGATCAGAGGGACCTTGGTGTGCATGTACATAGATCCCTGAAGGCAGCAGGACAGGTAGATAAGGTGGTTAAAAAGGCATATGGGATACTTGCCTTCATTAGCCGAGGCATAGAATATAAGAGCAGGGAGGTTATGATGGAGCTGTACAAAACGCTAGTTATACCACAGCTGGAATACTGTGTGCAGTTCTGGTCGCCACACTATAGGAAGGATGTGATTGCATTGTAGAGGGTGCAGAGGAGATTCACCAGGATGTTACCTGGGCTGGAGCACTTCAGCTATGAAGAGAGACTGGACAGGCTGGGGTTGTTTTCCTTAGAGCAGAGAAGGCTGAGGGGGGACCTGATTGAGGTGTACAAAATTATATGGGGCATAGATAGGGTAGATAGAAAGCAACTTTTCCCCTTAGTAGAGGGGTCAATAACCAGGGGGCATAGTTTCAAGGTAAGGGGCAGAAGGTTTAGAGGGGATTTGAGGAAAAACTTTTTCACCCAGAGGGTGGTTGGAATCTGGAACTCACTGCCTGAAAGGGTGGTAGAGGCAGGAACCCTCACAACATTCAAGAAGCATTTAGATGAGCACTTGAAACACCATAGCATACAAGGCTACGGACCAAGTGCTGGAAAATGGGATTAGAATAGATAGGGCTTGATGGCCGGCGCGGACACGATGGGCCGAAGGGCCTCTTTCTGTGCTGTATAACGCTATGACTCTATGACTATCTGCTGCTGAAACCTTCATCCATGCCTTTGTTACCTTTAGACTTCACTATTCCAATGCTCTCCTGGCTGGCCTCCCACATTCCACCCTCCGTAAGCTAATCCAAAGCTCTGCTGCCCGTATCCTAACTTGCACAAATTCCCTTTCACCCATCACCCCTGTGCTCGCTGACCTACATTGGCTCCCGGTCTGGCATGGCCTCGATTTAAAAATTCTCATCCTTGTTTCCAAATCCCTCTGTGGTCTCGACCATCCTATCTCTGTAACCTCCTCCAGCCCGACTACCCTCCGAGATCTCTGCGCTCCTCTAATTCTAGCCTCTTGTGCATTCCTGATTTTCATCGTTCCACCCTTGGCGGCCGTGCCTTCCGTTGCCTCGGCCCTAAACTCTGGAATTCCCTCCCTAAACCTCTCCGCCTCGCTACCTCACTCTTCTCCTTTAAGACGCTCCTTAAAACCTACCTCTTTGACCCAGCTTTTGGTCGCCTGTCCTAATCTGTGGCTCGGTGTCAAATTTTGTTTGATAAATCTCCTGTGAAGCACCTGCGGACGTTTTCCGACTGTTGTTTTTTGCTACTCCCAGGAGATTACATGGCTGTAGGGTTGCCAGCTCTGGTTGGATGTATTCCTGGAGGTATCGTCACATGACACTCCAGCCTCCAACCACCCCAGCTCCACGCTCCTGCCATTGGTCGCCCGACACGTCCATCATCACAGCCAATTGGAACGCGAACACTCTTCCTTTCCCGATTTGATGATTCCTGACAGTCAACAGCCTTTCCTCCCCATCTCTAATATTTTTATAACTAGTAAATGAAAGTGTTCAAGAATTTTTTTTTTAATGGCCCCTCTGATTTTTCTCCTGGGTGGCTCACAGCATTGTCCGGGAGATTAGTCTTTAATTCCTGGAGATTCCAGGCCAATCCTGGAGGGTTGGTGACCCTACATGGCTGTGGTCCTGATACTCCAGCCATCGATGTGTGTGTGGCAGACCTGATGGACCAGCTGGTCATTTTCTGCCTGTCAATTCCATATGTTCTGCCTCATTCCCTTATTCTCTTGCTCATGTCCTGACTGCTCCTCGTCATTCTTTCTAAGCCCCACATGCACGTTCTTCCTCCTCCCTGTGTCCTCGCGGTGTTGAAATCAAGACTCTGCAGTCTTCCCTCCCTCCTACAATCATTATTTAAAAATCCCAACTTGGTGTCACCTCACTAGCCCTCCTGATTTGCCTCGTCCTCTTTTCGAAAAGGTTTTGCCCTTTCGCCAAAGTTTCTCAATTCAAAAGCAGTTGTTAATTACTGTTAATCAAAAATTCAGGGGGGCAGATGTATTTTTTTAATCAGTGCATTGTTTGATCTCATATAATTCATGCGATAATTCCAGTGAGATATCACAAACAGAAGGTACCTGATATAGCGAACGCTACCATCAGCATACATTAACACACTGGCTGGGTTGAAAGCTTCAGCTTCAGGCGAATTGTTAATGAAGTGAGTAATTACAAGAAGACTCTGAGCAGATCTGTGCGTGATACCAGCCAGCGATGGTTCTAATTGGATGTCAATCCGTTCAATACTGCTAGCCTTTCAAATCTGTTCAAGTTGAGACAAGGAAACAGAAATTGTTGTTAAGTGGGAATTAAAGCAAGTCATTTTATTTGCTGGAGAAAATGTTAAGATCAGCGCAACAAATGTGCCAAACAATTTAACCTCCAGTGGTAGCACAGTGCATGTGTTTTGTGTATTCAGGGAAAGCAGAAAATATCGAGAGCTTTTTGAATTGAAGCCAAATTAAAACTGCAGTGCCCTGTAATTGCGTTGCTGCAGATGTATAGGTGGGAGGTAGAGAACCTCTGTCTTGTTTTTATATATATCGTTTTAGCACCATCTGTTGTGGAGATAATTGTGTTCTTAGTAATGAGGGTAAATATTGTGAAAGGCCTGCTTTGTGTTTTGTCACCATCGACCTTTGCCCTATGACCCCTGGGCTTTGCATTTATGATTGGTGGGAACGCTGGGGCAAAAAGTGGAGGTCGCCCGCAGGAGAGCACGAAGCCTGAGACTCCGCAGCAAAAATGTGACTCATCTTTTGGTGAGGGCACTGGTAGAATGGGTTGATTTGGATCAGCTTCCTTGGATCAAGACACTGGGAGAGAAATCATTTCAGCCTGATTATGGGTCGGCACAAATTTAAACAAAAAGCAGGTAATCTTCACACAGAGATAAATTGAGAGGTAAGGACCAACGTAACTACAGATACACACACACACACATACAGCCACGCACACGCGCATGCACACGCACGCATGGACACACACGCAGACACACACACACACTCATGCACACAGCCAACCAGGTGCTTGCAGCTATTAGAACCATAATATAATGACCTGGATACAGCTGAATGACCAGGACAAGAGGATATCAGCCAGTGTGCAACCAGCCTGTGAATTTGTGAAGCGGCTACTTGTAATTTGATCTTTTGTGTGGAAGTGTTTTGAAGCCATAACCTAGAAACTGCTCCTGACGATATTAGCAGACGGAAGTTTAACGCGTTCACATGAGATTTCTCTGCTATTTTAACACAAGTGAATCCCAGTTAGCACCTCCGCTATAATAAGACTGGAATGTCATCTCCACAAGCTAAGCGTTTGCTCACTAATACCTTCATCCATCACTTTTAGGCTCATAGGTTGTAATAGGAGATGAAGTGGGGGTTTTTTTTGGTCAGTTTTCAGTTCCTTGGCCTGAAGGTGACATGGCGACCAGAACTGGGTGAAGTGCATTTAAATCTGAGGGGGCGATTTTGCCACTGGAGGCGAGATGGAGGCGGGTTTCAGTTTGGGTGGGTTTGAAACCTGCCTCCACTGATAGCATGCAAAAATTTGCGAGTTTCCCATGATTGGCCACTTGATTTCAGAGGTGTGGGATGCCCTTGCTCAATTAGTGTTTTGGGACTGAAACTCGCCTCTGTTGACAGCACTTTTCCAGTCTGATTTTATGGCTTCTTGCTCCCTTGGCTCATTCCACAGCATTTCTGCGTCTCCTGCACCACCTCCAACATCCTTTGAGAAACCACTATGTCCAATTCCAAGGCAAGGGCCTCCCGAGGCTCTCAGATGAAGCGCTGCAAATGTTGTTTGAGGGGGTGACAGCTCGCAGGGAGGTGCTCTTCCACTCATCTGGGAGGAAGAGGCCTGCCAAAGAAACCAAGGCTGTGTGGGTACAGCTGGCAAGGGATATAACCTCCAGATCTGTGTGCAGATTGGGAGACTGTTTCTGTGCATTGATGAAATGCCATCCCTGTTGGAAAGCATTAAAATGATTTGAAGCCAAAATGTTGCCATTATGCCACCTGTTCTTTCGCCTTAGGCAGCTCCACATTGCGAGCCGACACTTGCGTTGTCAGGTTGGTGGCCTGAGTGAAAGGAGGCCAGAGAGTCATGTCCATTGTCAATGATGTCCTAGGATGGAGCCAAGGACAAGTGCCAACTTGGGCAACCTATGCAAATCTGGCCATGATAAGTTCATCCCTTGCATCCCGGGCTCTGACCTCCACCTCCTCCAGATCCTCCTCCTCCTCCTCCTCCAGATCCTCCTCCTCCTCATCTGAGGTCCATGCAGAAAGAAAACGAATGGTTCCCATGCTGCTTGTAGATGCCTCCTTTGGGGAAGCGCTCATTGCAAGCGGGGAGAGGGTCTTCCAAGGAGGTCCCACAGTTGATGGAGTCAAGCTGCAGCACCTCTGACTTCGGAAGGCCTTCTAAAAGTGCTCAGAGACCTTTTAAAGCCAAGGTCTGGCACCTGCAAGTAATCCTTGCTGCAATAAACGATGTCTTGTTAGACCTGCAGCAGTGAGGAGGCCACCCATGAGTCACCCCGCCAGGTTTACCTGGCGTGGTTTAGGAGGTGCGTGGATCACACCGAAAAGCTGGAAAAATCTCAAGGGCCTCTCAAAATAGGCTTAGAGAGGCCCTTAACAAGCATTTAAGGATGTTAAATAGCGTAATGGCAAGCTGGAGGCGGGAGCGTTTCCCGACCTCCAAAACCGGCACCGGCAAAATCCCACGGAGGCGGGTTGGAGGCGGGTTCCGAACCCGACCTCTTTGAATCTGATTTTCCCGCCTTTCCCGCCTCCAAACCCGCCTCCTCCGACGTCAGAAAATCGCCCCCTGAGTTTCAGTTTAAAATATTTAACACAGCTTGACTCTTGTTGCTGTACTTACAATATGCCGTGTGTTGATGCTGATTCTGACACAAGTAGTGCACAGCTGCTTATTCGGGAGTCGGATTCGATTTGTTCAGCATGTTTGTCAGTGGGTTTTCATTTCCATGTTGTCTCCCCATCTCTCTTTCAGGTGCTGATGTGTTCTAGGTCTCTGGATACTGGGAGCCCTCCAGTACGTTGCCGAACTGACAATCCTTCATGTGAGAGCCCAGACAGTGTGGCCCCGATCTTTACTGGGACAAGATTTCTAAGTGTGGGGGAGCGCTGATCACGGGGGGTCGGTGATGGTGGGGGGGGGGGGGGGGGTCGGTGATCGCGGGGACGGTCGGTGATCATGGGGGGGGGTCGGTGATCATGGGGGGGTCGGTGATCGCCGGGGGGTCGTTGATGGCGGGGGGGTTGGAGATCGTGGGGGACGGTCGGTGATGGCGGGGGGTTCGGTCATCACGGGGGGTGATCGATGATCGGGGGGGTCAGTGATCGCGGGGGGGGGGTCGGTAATCGGGGGGGGGGTCGGTGATCGGGGGGCGTCGGTGACAACTAGGGGGGGTCGGTGATGGCGGGGGGGGTCGGTGATGGCGGGGGGGGTCGGTGATCACGGGGGGTGATCGGTGATCGGGGGAGGTCGGTGATCGCGGGGGGGGTCGGTAATCGCGGGGGGAGTTGGTGATCGGGGGGGTCGGTGACCACTGGGGGGAGTCGGTGATCGCAGGGGGGGTCGGTGATCACGGGGCGTGATCGGTGATCGGGGGGGACAGTGATCGCGGGGGGATTGGTGATCGGGGGGGACAGTGATCGCGGTGGGGGGTCGGTGATCGGGGGGGGTCGGTGATCGCGGGGGGGGGGGTCGGTGATTGGGGGGGGTCGGTGACCACTAGGGGGGTCAGTGATCGCGGGGGGGGGGTCGGTGATGGCGGGGCGGGTCGGTGATCGGGGGGGTCGGTGGTCGCGGGGGGGGGGTCGGTGATGGCGGGGGGGGGGTCGGTGATGGCGGGGGGTTCGGTGATCATGGGGGGTGATCGGTGATCGGGGGGGGTCGGTGATCGCGGGGGGGGGGGGTCGGTGATCGGGGGGGGGGGGTCGGTGACCACTGGGGGAGTCGGTGATCGCGGGGGTGGTGTCGGTGATCGGGGGGGGGGGGGTCGGTGATCGCGTGGGGGGTCAGTGATGGCGGGAGGGGTCGGTGATGGCGGGGACGGTCGGTGACCGGGGGGGTAAGCGATCACGGGGGGTGGGGGGGTCGGTGATCACTGTGGGGGTCGGTGATGGCGGGGGGTGTCGGTGATGGCGGGGGGTGTCGGTGATGGCGGGGGCGTCGGTGATGGCGGGGGCGTCGTTGATGGCGGGGGCGTCGTTGATGGCGGGGGGGGTCGGTGATGGCGGGGGGTCGGTGATGGCGGGGGGGTCGGTGATTGCGGGGGGGGGTCGGTGATCACGGGGGGTGTCGATGATGGCGGGGGTGGTCGGTGATCGCGGGGGGGGTCGGTGAACGCGGGGGGGGTCGGTGATCGGGGGGGTTGGTGAACGCGGGGGGGGTTGGTGAACGCGGGGGGGGTCGGTGAACACGGGGGTGGTCGGTGATCGCGGGGGGTGTCGGTGATCACTGATGGGGGAGTCGGTGATATTGTAGGGCGGGTCTGATCGCCGAGTTGGGGGGTGGAATGTGGGGCAGGGGTCCAATGGCGGCGAGGGAAGCAGGTTAACAAGGAGGGCTGGGAGGAACCACTCCTGCTCCTCCTGGCCCACAGCAGTGCTGGAAAGGCACTTACCTCTTCCACGCAGCAGTCCTCACCTCCCTTTAGCTGCCAGGTTTCCCGGGGCCTGGGAAACCCGCCAGCCAGGGTTAAACCTGGAAGAGAGATAAAATCTGAGGCACGTAGCCTAATTAAAATATTTAAATGAGCATCTCACCTCCTGGGCACGGATTGGTGGCCCGTCCCCAGTCCCGCCTTCGTTAAAACAGGAAGTGGGCGGGTTGGAGGCGGGTTGGGTTTGGGTTTGAGATTTAAAAATTTTTTTACATCCCACCCGACCCAAATCCACCCGTTTTTGGGGATTAAAATTCCCCTCTCTGTGGCCGCAAGCAATTGGAGCGCAGAGGCTATCAAATCTGAGCCCAGTCCTGCCCTCATTTGACATAAGCCTGTTGGCAGATTTCAGAGGGTTTACTGGATCGAAGGCAGGATTGGAAAACCTGGGCCTTCCCAGCGCTGTTTCACTTCGGCAATTTGTAGCACCCCCCCCCCCAGCCGCTATCCTGGCTAAGGTCAGCTGAATCAATACAGACCAGGAATTGAACCTGGGACCACCTGGCTTGTGTGGGACAGAAACAGAGCACATAAGAATACATTTAAGTGGTCGGTAAATCATGCACAATGCACACCTGAATTTCCGATTGGTGCTTCCGGTGGACGAGGCAGTGCAAAGTCGGAAAATCACCCTTTAGAAATAGAACCCTTCTGGCTCAGTGCACAGCTCAGTATGAACTCAGTGATACAGACCAGGGAGGCCTGATCTATATTTTGTGTTGACTTGGCTAATCTCCCACTTTGGCCAACAGGAGAGGTGCTATCATGGACCCCAGCCGGTTAAGGAGAGGTTAAAATCAGCCAGGATTCACATTCTTCATCGCTGTCCAGTGCAATGTGCACAGGTTGAGGCTTGACTGTGATGCTCGCCATGGTTGAGTAGCTTGACAGTACTCCCTATGCAAGCTCACCCATCAAGAATGACCAATTGCTTTGAGGTATTGGAGGGCCACCATGGCCTTTGCAACCATACCAGAGCATGAATGAGAATCTCCTGGAAAAAAGGGAAGGAAATTAAATAATAAGAATGCTGTGGCGGATCGCCACCTAAACGGGCATAATCCACTTTTCCGTCCGTGGACAATATATCGAGCACCTTCCCTTTAAGGCACCTTACCTTTAAGGCAGGAGTGGGCGAGGCCTCAGTGTTTTTCCAGAGAATTCTGGGAGCAGTCTGTTCAGCCATTTTGTGCCATGCAGTTGTATTAAAAAAGTCTCTTGTTTTCCACACATGGATTCAGCCTTAATTCGTGTTTCGCGGCAGCCTCAACAATGCAACATCTTAAAGCACAAAACTCCCAAGTGTTGCAAGCCACAACGAATCGATTGGCTCATCTGCACCATTCCATAATCTTGCTGTGGACTGAAGGCATTCAGCCAGAGTTGGTTCTGAATGGTAAGCAGTGCTGGGATCCGAAGCTTTGAACACATCCAACTAATGGCCTGGCAGTCATTTCCATTTAGTTTTTGTCTTCTCAGACCCGAGCCTGCCACCTTGAAGCTGAAGTGAGTGACTAGCTGTATGTAGTATTACATTCATTTTACAACAAAGCAGAATTTGCTGCTTTCTCTTCGAACAGTGATTGACAATTCATTTCAAGATTCCAGTTCAGAAGAATTGGTTTTTCTAAGATTTGTAAGAAATGTTCACAGTTCTGTGTCCCTTTGGGTTAGGAGGTAAAGTAGCATCTTCAAAGATCCCATTCTGAGATACTTAGTCCCCCTAGTAGAGCTCTTCCAATAACTGGCATCAGTTTAATGTTTCTGATACATCATCAACTTCAATTTTGATCTCCCTATTGACCAAAATGGAGGCTTAAGCGCATAACACCATACATCTGATGCTTCAAAAGCTCATAGCTATCTTCAGTGGGGTTTTACAGACTTCATACATTGTAATGCTGCTGTGGTTAATGTACATGTTGATTTGCAGAACTATCAGGGGAAGTTGCACATTAGCAGTTGTCTGGCAAATGGTTCTTATTCCTCTTCTCTAATGCCTCAGTTAATAAATTCTCTGCTGTAAAACGGAGCCATTGAGGTGAGGCAGGCCTCAGAATCGATTCCAATCTGTGCTGTCAGCTCACCTCAGTGAATTAGTCCTACACTGTTGGCTCCGGGTCAGAATGGTGTGGATGGGAGTCCAATGCCAAGACATGGAGGCATAATCGATACTGACTCTCCAGTGCAGTACTGAGGAAGTGCTGTATTGTCAAAGGTGATGCCTTTTGGACAGAACGGGCTCGATTTTCATAGGGCCGTTGAGGCGGGATTGGAGGCGTGTTGGGGGTTAAAATTGGAAAAAATGGCGGGCGGGCCCGATCCCACACCCATCCCGCCTCCGCCGAATTTTCCCAGGTGCGTGTTTTCAGATCCATTTCCCGACCCGCCTCCAAGAGGCGGGATAGGCCCTTAAGGCCATTGACAAGCTCCTAATTGGCTCCATAATGCCATTTTCACAGGCCTTTCGGCTTTTTACCGGTTTTCCACGTGATGCACACCTCCTCTGAAACACGACTGTGAAACCTGGCGGGTACACATTTGGCTTGCTGGCTTTCAGCTGCAGCTCCACCATTAAAGAGTAGTTTGGAGCACTCATCATTTGCAGGTGGCAGAACTTAGTTGTTTCAGGTCTGGGGAAACTTTAGCAGGCCTACTCATTGTTGTGGAAGTTTGGAGCCTGACACCCATCTCCAGTGTGAGCTCCTGGGAAACCCCTCACCCCACCCTGATTCAGCGCTTCCTCAACTGAGGCATCTACCAGAAGAATGGGAACCATTCGGTTCCTTTCCCCCTGGACATCAGATGAGGACGAGGAGGAGGAGGAGAGAGAAAACGAACATCTGGCAGAGGCGCGTCAACCAGCGGGGGCAGTACGCGAGACCAGTGCTGGCCGGGACGCAAGGAACGCACTCATCTTGGCCAGATTTACCTAGCCTAGCCAAGCAACCACTTGTGCCTCGCAGCTTCTTGCCACAGCATCGTTAATGGCCAGGACCCATCGTCTTCCTAGCACTCTGACCATCATTCTGACAACTGCTACTCCTCCTAAGCCCGCAATGTGGAAGTCCCAATAGCGAGATGACACAGGCCACAACTGCAGCAGTAGCCATCAGATTTTTTATTTACAAGAAGCTACTGATGGCTTATCAAAATTAAGCATAACATTTCACCCAAGTGACAAACCTTGTGACTATTTGTGCAGTTTCTTTCTCTTACGTGTGCTTCTACGTGGTGGTTCCCCCTTGGCATCAGCAGATGTGGAGGTCCCTTGCTCACTCTGTTGCTGCTCCTGTCTCGACACCTTGGGCGGGCGTCCTCTGGGGTGCCGAGCCTGTGAGGGCTCGCCAACAGTCTGCTGCTCCTGTGGCTGTGCAGGGGTTGAGACACCGATCTCAGTTGGGTGTGGACTCTGGTGGGGCTCTGACCGAGGACTTGTCAGTGGCATGGAAGTGTGAGTGCTTGGAGAGGAGCCCCCACTTTCTTGTTCTCTGCCACCATCATCCCTCTCATGGGTCAGGCCCACCTCAGCGCTTGCAAGTGGCTTGAGAGCACCTTGCTGCACATCAGGGGGGCCATGGGGACCCGTATCTGCACTGGCAGTCCTACTCAGAAGGACTTCCATGAAGGTCTGGTTTCTCTGTTCAATAGATGTCCATCGCTCCTCCAGAGATGTCATTCTATTCAGAACACTCACCATGTTTTCTGCACTCTGGCGACTTATCACCTCCATGGAGGTTGCCATCCTTTCCATGGTGATGCGTTCATGCGCCAATGACTCCACAAAGGCTCTGCTCATGTTCGCAATGGACTCCTTCATTCGCTCCACATTTGCAGTGACCCTGGAGACAAAACCTGCCAGAGACTCCTGCATCTGTTCTTATGGATGGACCCGGAGGCACAGGGTCGACATGCAGCTGAGCCGAGCTGGGAGAGTCCTGCGCCCTCCGACGAGGACTCTCCACTGCTTTCCCTGTCTCCACCATCTGCTGAGGCTCACTTGTGAGCTGTGATATACCAGGTGACAACACTACTCTATCTCGCGAGGGTCCCACCGAGGTGTGAGTCTCTGCGCTGGTGCTGGCTTGGCTGAATTGTGCTGACGCTGCGCCCTCAGAGGTTTCAGCTTCCTCTGAGGAGTCTTGAGCCTCAGGCTGTTCCTCCTGGATGGTTGGGACAGGTGCTTGTGATGGTCCTGTGGGGGAGTAAAGGAAAAAGTCAGAGATGTGAGGCCAAGGTGACATGCACAGTGCATATTGCAGATGATCATAAGTCCAACTGTTAGAGCTTCAGAATCATTATCAGCGACTCATGCAATGTCAATGAGAGAGATGAACAACTATTCTGTCACCGGCTTGCTCTGCTGCGCCTGTCTGCCCGTCCCCCACTTGCGCATCATCATCGAGTCCCACGATCTCCAGGGCCGCCTCCTCCCAAGGGGTGAGCTGGGCTACTGAGGGTGGCCCTCCTCCTGTCCTCGCTCTTTCGCACTTATTGTGAGCTCTCTTTTTCTGCAATGAGGGAGAAAAGTGGAGTTTGAGTGAGAATGAAGGAGAGAGTTTATAGAATCCATCTCTTAGATGCTTATAAGGAGGCAAAGATGGAGTGAGGTGGCAAGACCAAGGGCCCATCCTGTGTGTTGTAAGTTGTTTGCATAGCATGACAGTAATAGGGAGTGTGAGGGCTGCATAGTGGAATAGTTAGGTGAATGTGACCATAGAGAGAGAGGGAATGGGTAAGGGTGCAGGGATGTCAGTGTCAAGTGGGATGTGGAGGAAGAGGTTGCTAAAGCTGAGTGCTGGTGAGGAGAGGCAAAGGGCATCAGATTGAGGGTGATGGGAAAGTCATACTCACTTTTCCAGTGCGCACAAGGTCATGAAATCTTTTGCGGTATTGAATCCAAGATCTGTTGATCAAGGATAGAGAAGTCACCTCCTGGGCCACCTGGAGCCACACAGCCTTTGTTTGCTGAGGAGGCTTCTTTCTCCCTGAAGACAGGAAGAGCACCTCCTTATGATCTCTTGCTCCATCTATCAGGGCTTGCAGGGCGGCGTCCTCGAATCTTGGAGCAGACTTGGATTTGTTGGTACACATGATGCCTCCAGGTCAATGTAGGAACAAAGGCCAGAAGGTTGGCAGTCTGCAAAGGAAGCAAGGCCTCTTGCAGACCTTAAAAGCAGCAGCAATGATGACGTCATCAGAGGCGACTTTCAGACTGGAAAAGCTAATTGGGCCAGGGGTTCCCACACACTGGAACTCAATTGCCCAATCAGGGGAAAATCGCGTTTGTTACACACATCTCATGAGAGTCGTGTGGATAACACGGAATTCGGATAACACGACCCCAACCCGCCCCAGTATCAAAATCCAGCCCAACGTCTCTCTGTTCAGGTGGATGTTAAAGATCCCACAGCAATCTGTGACCAAGAGTAAGGAGTTTTCCCTGTGTCCTGTCCAGCATTCCTCACTTAGCCAATACTATCAAAAAAAGAAACAGATTAACAGGTCATCCATCTCATTGCTGTGTCAGGGATGTCGCTGGGGAACAACGGCTGCCATACTTGCTTACATGTAAGTAGTCATTGCACACCACAAGTAATCCATTGTCTGAAGAACTTTGAGATATCTTGATGATATCATAGTGTACTATATAAATGCAAATATTTCTTTGGCCGCAACTCCACCTACCGAGGTGGTTCCAGTGCGGCTGGGATTGATGGCGGGGTGCAACCTCGATGCTAGCTCCATCCCGCTCTGTGAAAAGAATTTTACACTGATTGGGCTTGTTAAGCCCGCCCTGCGGGTCTGATGATGTCACTTGATGACGCGTCATCAGCTGGTTTCCTTAAAGGGACCATGCGCAAATTGATTTTGACAGTTGTGCTGTCAGTGTACTACAGCATTGAGGTGCTGCAAACACTGACAAGCACTGCACAGAGGTGCACGCCTGCACCCAGGCTTTCCCATGACTCCCTCCATATGCTTATGGAGGGAGTCTCACAGCACACAGGGAGATTCTCTTCCCTTCCCATGGGCGGAAGAGACCTCCCCAGGAGATCAACGCAGCCAGGTTGCACATTGCACAGGAGGACACAAGCAGGGATGTCGTCAGGAGGACCAGGCTGCAGTGGCGCAAACCTTTCAATGATCTCAGTAGATCACGAAACGTTACTGCAAAGCCACACTCAACCTCATCCTCCTGTGCCACTCATCACATCCCATCACTCTGCCTTCCCTACCCTACTCCTGCACATCCTTACTCACACCAACTTACCTTGCATCTCCGCTCATCCCTCTCTATCTACATTATCACTTCCCCATCTCACTAGCCACCCCTTCCACTCACCCTCATCCTTCTGCAAGCATACCAACTAACAACGCACAAGGGTAGGCACTTGGGTGTTTTAGCCAATGTTCATGTGATGTTTCTGTTAATGTGCTATCAAACATTGAAATCTTTATTTTCAACACTTTGCATCCTTGGACAGATTTGTGTGCACCTTTGGAATTGGCTTAGTGAGTTGCAGTGAATGGTGAGACATAACGGTACCCCCCGCAATGGTGATGAGTGTGAAAGGAATGGCTTGGACATTGTAGGGGTGCTTTATGGTGCTGGTGTGGGGTGGTGTCCACCTGGCGCATCATGCGGCAGCCAGGGTGTACAGCGCAAGTGAAGTAAATCTGGCTACGGTGAAGCCATCCCTGGCGTCCCGGGCAGCAATGTGGTTGGGTGCTGATGCCCTGTGTCCTGTGCAGCACCAGCTGATTGTGGAGATGGTTGGTGTTGTTGGTGCTGCTGGTGTGGCTGGTGCTGCTGGTGTTGGGGCTGATCGTGGTGGGATTCTGAGGACCAAGGTGAGATTTTTTTAAGGGCACCGATGCTGATGCAATAGATGGCAGGTGAGGTTGAGATGACAGAAGTGATGTGTCAATGGTGAGAGAGGTTGTCCCAATGAAATGTCACTGGACAGAGAGTTTGCTCCAAACACTTGCAAGCTGCATAAAGCTCAATCTGTCTTCCAAATTCAGTAAGCAACAGCTTCTAACCTTGGAAAGTGAACACCTATGAAATGGGAGCTTTTATAGACCATTTACAGCTGTCAAGTAAAGAAATCATCACATGCTAACACAACACCCTTACCTGACGGGATCCTCGAGCTGCAGGGGAAGCCGTTGGCGAACTCTAAAAATCTAAAGGTAAGCATCAAATACTATTTAATTGCCTCTTAACAATCTATCTAATGATCTAAATTGCCTCCCTGGCCGCTTGGTGTCGGGTCTGTTCAGTGGCCGACCCACCACCAAACGCGCCTGCTGACCCCCCGAAAAATTCCCCCCTTTCTTTTCATACAAGTGGCTTCAATGAACTAATGAGAAGAAAAATCAGTCATGGTTGCTTCTGTTGATTGGTTTTGGAAAGTACACATGGATAGAGTCAGATGAGGACAGGAGCAGGCTGTGATGTCCCCCCATTGCAAATTTCAGGTCTGCCTGAGATACTCCCTCAGGTTCAGCAGCATTAGTGTAAATAGACCCCACGTCCCTTACACTCAGGAGTTCACCCACACTGCCCATTATCTAGGTGAACAACAGTGTGACCTGGGGTGTAAAAATAAGACCCCCCCCCCCCTTATATGGACTGCATACCATTGTTTTTTGCATATGTCCTCACCCGCACTCCTCTAATCGTTCAGTAACTGGAGTGATTTACACTTTAATGAGACAAGAATTGATGTGAGTCCTTGGACTAGTATATTTTACAATTGTTAAGTGAGCAAATAGAGAAACATTTGAACTGGATCTCACCACAATACAATTGATTTTGAATCACTTCTCATAAGTACAATTATAAATGACACTCACCTTTAAGTAGGTCAAAAAAAAAAAAAATTTCTTGGGTAGTCCTTTTCTTTGAAACCTGACCAGTTATCTAAGCCTAGGCTAGCTTTCTGCCCCATATTACTTGGCAATCTTATCACTTGACAGGAATTTTGGCAGCTTCGCTCCTTCCCTGTCCAGGGGTTAGCCAGTAGAGTTGCCAATTTAAACCAGCTACCGCCTCCCTGAGAGGAGGCTCCTGGTGATTAACTCGTGCTATTTTCAGAGTGAATAGTGTTCGTCAAAACAATCAGCCTGGACAGCTCACAGGAAATGCTTAACAACTCCTCCCATTGTTAGACCAGAAGACAGGCAACATTCCAAGAGCTGGTTCACCTGGCGTGACTATACATCTCCCACGCTGGCTACAAGCTAGATTTGAAACCTTTGTGGACTTACTTTAACTTACATGTAACACTTCAATATAAATTATACCTAAATCTTTCCATGGTAAAATAGTTGAAAATCGCAAAAGGTGACATCTCCATAGTTGAATACCCTGCCAAAGCTCACTATCTAGAGTCACAATTGAAGAACGACAACTTGGGAGAGGTAACAGGCAGTAGCCATAACCCAGAATGAATAAGTGTATTCAGGAGAGGCAGGGGAAAAAAATATTCTGATTCATTAGTCAAAAATCTGCACTCTGGACACCCCAGATCAAGATTCAGTATCTTTTTGTGTTCATTCTTTTTCTGCCCTCCTCCTCCTCCCCCTCCCCCTCCTCCACGCTGTGACTCCTCACTGACGTACAGTTCCACTGGTGCAGGTGTCCTCCAGTATCTCACCTATGTGCCATCCTTCATGTTAAGCACCTTGACTGGATTTTTTAACTGAGGGAGTCGTAATTGATTCAGTTACAGCTTTAGCAACGCATTGAAACTCCTCCTCTGTCTTTGTCTCTTGGCCATCAGCAGTCACTCACGCCCACATTAGGCAAAGCAACCTTTTCAATATCTGCCTGCGGCGCTCTCAAGGTGAAGGGTAATGATTGTCATTGTGTTAGCCAACTGTGAAGCTAATCCGCTGTGCACTCAGCCATTTTTGCAGATTATAGGGGATTTAAAAAGCTCAAGATCATGTTAGTTATGGAAACTGCTATTTCCACTCAGTTGTGTAGGTGACTCCACTCAGCATAATTAAAATTGTTCTCCATTTGATGATTGCATAGAAGAAAGGAGAGTGCACAAGAGAACGGAATAAAGGAGTGAAAAGATTTTAAAAGGGGTTTTGTGCAGACCTATTTCTAATGGCGGGGCCCACCAAGCATTGAAGTGCGTTGGTGTTGTGGGATGGTAGGATGGGTTTGCCAATATGAGGAAAATGTCAAGTTTTGTTTTTGTGCCTTTGGGGGTGGGAGATGGGAACAGTCATCCCAGAATGCTGTTGCCCATCTTCCAGCATCTGGCTCCACAGTAACGTCACCAGTGATGCCCTTGTCTAGGTAATGGTGCAGGCAATGGGCGTCTAAGGATGAAGAGTAATATATCTTTAATGAAATGAAAGGGAGGAATAGAAATTAATGACTTCTTAAGGTTTCTTTTTTTTCTTCCTTTCACCTCTCTGGACCCTCATGCATTGTTTCGCCCAAGAAGAAAGGCAGAAGAGATGCCCCCAGACCTGCCCCTAGGCCTTTGCTAACACAGCTCTCAATTTTCTAATATGAAGTGTGCAAGATCAGCCAGATCTCGCACTCTTTCCAATCACATTTTTCTCTCCTGGTGGTCAGATACCTGAGTCTTCACTCACCGCCTCATCATGACTATATAACTGAAAATGGGAACTCAGTGCTTGAAGCTTTGCAAAGACGTGCCTATGTCCTACCAGTTCAGGGCTTTGGGATGCCAACTTGAAACGCCACACTGTGCTGCCCCAAAACAAGCTTCATTTTTAAAGTTATTCCTTAGAGAACAGATGTACAGGTGAAAAACAAGTGCACTCTGCACAGCCATTCCAGTCCTCTGCAGGTAGGCTGTGTAACCTGCACTGGGGGAAGATCCCCACTGTGTGCAAAATCATAAACACATTCTTCAGAAACAATTTCTCGACAGTGGAGATTTTTCCTGACTGCCAGTTATGTATTCATCGAGTCATCGAGTCATAACGGCACATAAGGAGGCAGAGCAATCCAGTCAGTCCCATTCCCCCGCTCTATCCCCGCAGCCCTGCAAGTTTATTTCCCTCAAGTGCCTATCCAGTCTCCCCTTGAAAACATTGAGTGCCTCCGCTTCCACCACTTCCATTGGCAGCGAGTTCCAGGTCCTCACCACTCGCTGCGTAAAAAAGTTTTTCCTCACATCCCCCCTTGCCCAAAACCTAAAATCTGTGTCCCCTAGTCCTTGCACCATCAACTAGTGGGAACAGCCTTTCCCCCGTCTAGCCTATCCATATCATGTCTATCTTGTCTACACCACCCAATAGGCAAGGATTCAGTTCCCCTGTGTAAGCTGATGAATCCCTTATCCACACTTACATTGTCTTCAGACCTGACAACCCAGAATTTCCTCGGTATTTACACCCATTACCGGGCAGTTTCGTGGCCAGACCAGAGTGGGAATTGTGGCAGACAGCTGTTCTGCCGGCTCTCCCAGTGTCTGCCCAACTTCCTGGATTTTCCACCGGAAATGGAAGTGGACTATGACTGTGCCCCTATTTGGGTGGATGTATGCATGGCATTAATGCCTTAGCAAGGCTGGGTGTACGGAATGAGTGGCATTTCCTGGCACCCAGTGGTGGGTAAGGAGGTGGAGCAATCGACTGCAGAGCGACGCAGCAGATTTAAAATAGATTTATAAGAAATGTGCTTTCTTCTTCACCTAACGCTGCTGGTCATGCTATGCTGCCGCAGGAACCACAGCTGTTTTACTGCCTCCCCCTTCCTACACAGGGGTGACTCCCAAAAGAGGGCGCTAATACTGCTGGATGTCCCCCATGAATATTTTACTGAGCTTGAGCCTGGAGTCACCCCGGCCGGTGGAAATCCTGCCACAGAGGAAAATCTAGGCTGCCTTCACTAATACTCTTCAGGGCTCCGCAATCAACATGCTCCAATTGGCCCAAAATCCCACTCCTCACATTCCGTCCAACGCCAAGTCCCTCCCGCTGGTCCATCGCTCTGGTCCTCGCCATCCTCCAATGGCTCCCTGTCCCCACTGCATCATATTCAAAATCCTTTTCCTCATCCATAAATCTACCCCACCCTACCTCTGCAGCCTCCACGGACCTTACATCCTATCCTAAGCCCTTCGGTCCTCTGACTCTGGTCTCTTCTACATCCTCTCCTCCCTCCATTCCACCATCAGTGGCAGAGCCTTCAGTCACCTTGTTTGATGTGAGGCACTTTGGGATGTTTCCTACTTAAAGGCACCGCACAAATGCAAGCTGTATAATAAAGAAAGACTTGCATTTCTATAGCGCCTTTCATGACCTCTGGATGTCCCAAAGCACTTTACTGCCATTGAAATACTTTTGCCGTGTAGTCACTGTTGTAATGTGGGAAACGCAGCAGTCAATCTGTACACAGCAAGCTCCCACAAACAGCAATGTGATAATGGTTAGATAATCTGTTTTTTAGTGATGTTGGTTGAGGGATAAATATTGGCCAGGGCACTGGGGAGAACTCCCCTGCTCTTCTTCGAAATAGTTCCAGGGGATCTTTTACGTCCACTTGAGAGAGCAGACGGGGCCTCGGTTTAACGTCTCATCCAAAAGACGGCACCTCCGACAGTGCAGCACTCCCTCAGTATTGCACTGGAGTGTCAGCCTAGATTTTGTATGCTCGAGGTGCTGGTGAAAGGAAATTGCAGCCAGATTTTTTCCCCAAATAATATAATTTTGGTGGGGGGGAGGGGGGGGTGCATACAGTTACGCTAAACCTCTATCGAACCTTGGTTAGACCACACTTGGAGTGCTGCGTACAATTCTGGTCTCCATATTATATGGAGGCACTGGAGAGGGTGCAAAAAAAGACTTACAGGGATGATACCAGAAATGCGAGGTTAAACCTATCAGGAAAGGATGAACAGGCTGGGACTCTTTTCTCTTGAAAAGAGAAGGCTGAGGGGTGACTTGATAGAGATCTTTAAAATTATGAAAGGTTTTGATAGAGTGGATACAGAGAGTGTTTCCACTTGTGGAGAAGAGCAAAACCAGAGGCCATCAATATAAGATAGTCACCAAGAAATCAAATAGGGAATTCAGAAGAAACCTCTTTACCCAGAGAGTGGTGAGAATGTGGAACTCGCTACCACAGGGAGTGGTTGAGGTGAATATTATAACGGGAGGCTAGATAAGCATATGAGGGAGAAGGGAATAGAGGGTTATGCTGATAGAGTTAGATGAGGGAAAACGGGAGGAGGCTCGAGTGGAGCATAATTGCCAGCATGGAGTGGTTGGGCCGAATGGCCTGTTGCTGTGCTGTATATCCTATGTAATTCTATGTAAAGACTCTGGAGTGGGGCTTGAACTTACAACCTTCAATAATAACAAGTCAATGCGTATCAAAAGTAACGCCATGTGTGAAGTGGTTTGAGATACTTTAGTGTGAAAAGACTACGGGCTTGATTTTGCCAGGCCCAAGGAGGCGGGATTGGAGGCGTGTGAGTTGTTAAAATTGCCAAAAATGGCGGGCGGGCGGGCCTGATCCCGCCTCTATCCCGCCTCCGAGCAATTTTCCCAAAAGCGTGTTTTCTGACCCCCTTTCCATCCCGCCTCCAAGAGGCGGGCTAGGTCCTTAAGGCCATTAACAACCACTTAATAGCCTCTATAATCCCATTTTGAGAGGCCTTTCCAATTTTTAGTCATTCCCCCCATCCCTCACGCCTCCTCTGGAACACGCTAGGTAATGCTGGCGGCCTCACAAGTGGATTGCTTACTAACAGCTGCAGCTCCTCCACCATTACAAAGGAGTTTTCACCAATGATCATTTGCAGGTGGCAGAACTTTGTTGTTTCAGGTCTGGGGGAACTTTTAGCAGGCATACTCAGTGTTGTGGAAGTTTGGAGCCTGACACCCATCTCCAGTGTGACCTCCTGGGAAATCCCTCTCCCCACCTTGACTAAGCACTTCCTCAACTGAGGCATATTCCAGAAGCATGGCGACCATTTAATTCCTTTCCTCCTGGACATCAGATTCGGATGAAGACCAGCCGCGGCAGCAGCAGAACCGTGAGCAACAGCAGCACCAACAGCAGGAGCATCAACAGGAGCGCCAAGCTGCTAGTCACCCACCTGAAGATGCACAGGCCAGAAGGCGCCAGCGCGCGACCATATTGCTGCCCGGGATGCAAGGGACGCACTCATGTTGGTCACATTTGCTTAGCCTGTACAATCAAACACATTTGGCTCGCACCTTCTTACCAGAGCATCGACAATGGACAAGAACCTGCGGATTCCTATCACTCTGACCACCATACTGACAATTGCAAGTCGCTCTAAGTCCTCAATGTGGAAGTTCCATTTGCGAAATGACACAGGTCACAACTTCAACAGTTTGCCATCAGAATTTTTTATCACAACAAGCAACTGGTGGCATTTCAAAAATAAACACAACATAACATCCAAGTGACTACCCTTGTGACTACTTGTGCTTTATCTTCCTCTTATGCGTGCTCCTATGTGGTGCTTCCCCTGTGGCTACAGCAGATGTGGAGGCCCCTTGCTCACTTTCATGCTGCTCCTGTCTCGACACCTTTGGCGGCCATCCTCTGGGGTTGCGAACCTGTGAGGGCTCGGCAACAGTCTGCTGCTCCTGCGGCTGTGCAGGGGATGAGACGCCCATCTCAGTTGGGTGAGGACTCTGGTGGGGCTCTGACCGAGGGCTTTGCAGTGGCATGGTCGTTTGAGCGCTTGGAGAGGAGCCCCCACTTCCTTGTTGTCTGCCACCAACATCCCTCTCATGGGTCAGCCCCACTTCAGAGCTAGCAATTGGCTTGACAGCACCTTGCTGCACTTCAGGGGGGCCATGAGGACCCGTTTCTGCACTGGAAGTCCTACTCCAGAGGACTTCCATGAAGGTCTGGTTTCTATGCTCAGTAGCTGACCATCGCTCCTCAAGAGATGCCAGTCTATTCTGAACAATGACCATGTTTTCAACACTCTGGCGACTTAGCTCCTCCATGGCCGTAGTCATCCTCTCCTCTACTGTAGCCATCCTTTCCACGGAGGTTGCCATCCTTTCCGTGGTGATGCATTCATGCGCCAATGCCTCCACAAAGGCTCTGCTCATGTTCGCGATGGACTCCTCCATTCGCTCGACACTCGCAGCGACCCTGGAGACAAAACCTGTCAGAGACTCCTGCACCTGTTCCTGGAGTTCCAGCACTGCTCTCCTTCTGGATGGACCCGGAGGCACAGGGTCGACATGCAGCTGAGCCGAGCTGGCAGAGTCCTGCGCCCTCCGACGAGGACTCTCCACTGCTGTCCCTGTCTCCACCCTCTGCTGCTGCTCACTTGTGAGCTGTGATACACCAGGTGCCAACACTACTCTATCTCGCGAAGGTCCCACCGAGGTGTGAGTGTCTGCGCTGGTGCTGGGTGCGCTGAATTCTGCTGACGCTGCGCCCTCAGAGGTTGCAGCTTCCTCTGAGGAGTCTGGAAGCTCAGGCTCTTCCTCCTGGACAGTGGGGACAGGGGCTCTCGATGGTCCTGTGGGGGAGTAAAGGAAAGAGTTAGAGATGTGAGGTCAAGGTTCCATGCACATTGAAAAGTGCAGATGATCATAAGTCAATCTGTTAGAGCATCAGATTTATTATCAGTGACTCATGCAATGTCAATGAGAGATATGCCAAACTATTCTGTCACCAGCTTGCTGCGATGCGCCCGTCTGTCCGTCCCCCACTTGGGAATCCTCCTAGATCCTGGCGATTTCCAGGGCCGTCTCCTCCCAAGTGGTGAGCTGGGCTACTGAGGGTGTCTCTCCTCCTGTCATGGCTCTTTCCCTCTTATTGTGGGCTCTCTTTTCCTGCAATGAGGGACACAAGTGGAGTTTGAGTGAGAATGAAGGAGTGAGTGCAGATAATCCATAGCATAGATGCTTAGAAGGATACAAAGGACCATCCCTGTGTGTTGAAAGTTGTTGTCATGGCATCACAGTGATAGGGAGTGTGAGGGCTGCATTGTCGAATAGTTAAGTGAATGTGATCTTCGAGAGAGAGGGAATGGGTAAGGGTGCAGGCATGTAAGTGTCAAGTGGCATGTGGAGGAAGAGGTTGGCAAAGCGGAGTGCTGGTGAGGAGAGGCGATGGGGATCAGATTGAGGGTGATGCGAAAGTCATACTCACTTTTCCTGTGCGGAGAAGATCATGAAACCTCTTCCTGCATTGCAGCCAGGTTCTGCGGCTCAGCGAAATGGAGTTGACCTCCTGGGCCACTTGCAGCCACACAGCTTTTGTCTGCTGGGGTGGCTTTTTTCTCCCTGAAGAAGGGAACAGCACCTCCTTATTAGATCTGGCTCCCTCCACCAGAGCTTGGAGGGAGGGCTCATCAAACCAAGGTGCACACTTTTGCTTGATCGTGGACATTGTCGGGAAATCAACTCTTTCATACAATTTGCAAAGCATTTGCAGTCTCCAGAGGAAGCAAGACTGCTTGCAGGTCTTAAATCCAGCAGCATTGATGACATAATCGGAGGCGACTTTCTGTATGAAAAGACTCATAGAATCATAGAATCATAGAAGATAGGAGCAGGAGTAGGCCATTCGGCCCCTCGAGCCTGCTCCATCATTCAATGCGATCATGGCTGATCATCCAAATTCAGTACCCTGTCCCTGCTTTCTCCCCATATCCCTTGATCCCTTTAGCCTTAAGAAATATATCCAACTCCTTCTTGAATCTATTTAATGAATTGGCCTTTACTGCCTTCTGTGGCAGAGAATTCCACAGGTTCACCACTCTCTGGGTGAAGAAATTCCTCCTCATTTCTGTCCTAAATGGCTTACCCCTTATCCTTAGACTGTGACCCCTGGTTCTGGACTCCCCGACCATCGGGAACATCCTTCCTGCATCTAGTTTGTCCTGTCCTGTCAGAATTTTATAAGTTTCAATGAGATCCCCTCTCATTCTTCTAAACTCCAGCGAGTATAAGCCCAATCGACCCAATCTCTCTTCATACGTCATTCCTGCCATCCCAGGTATCAGCCTTGTGAATCTTCGCTGAGCTCCTTCCATGGCAAGAACAACCTTCCTCAGATAAGGCGACCAAAACTGCACACAGTACTCAAGGTGTGGTCTCACCAAGACCCTGTACAACTGCAGCAAGACATCCTTGTTCCTGTACTCAAACCCTCTCGCTATGAAGGCCAACATACCATTTACCTTCTTAACCGCCTGCTGCACCTGCATGCTTACTTTCAGCGACTGGTGCACAAGGACACCCAGGTCTCGTTGCACTTCCCCTTCTCCCAATCTATTGCCATTCAGATAATAATCTGCCTTTCTGTTTTTGACACCGAAGTGGATAACCTCGCATTTATCCACGTTATATTGCATCTGCCATGCTTCTGCCCAATCACCCAACCTGTCCAAATCATCCTGGAGTTTCTCGGCATCCTCCTCGCAGCACACACGCCCACCCAGTTTTGTGTCGTCTGCAAACTTGGAGATATTACATCTAGTTCCCTTGTCTAGTTCATTAATATATATTGTGAATAGCTGGGGTCCAAGGACCAATCCCTGCGGTGCCCCACTAGTCACTGCCTGCCACTCGGAAAAAGATCCGTTTATTCCAACTCTTTGCTTTCTGTCTGCCAACCAGTTCTCTATCCAAGTCAATACCTTGCCCCCAATCCCATGTGCCTTAACTTTACACACTAATCTCTTATGCGGGACCTTATCAAAAGCCTTTTGGAAGTCCAAATACACCACATCCACTGGTTCTCCCTTATCTATTTTACCAGTTACATCCTCAAAAAATTTCAGTAGATTAGTGAAGCACGATTTACCTTTTGTAAATCCATGTTGACTTTGTCCGATCCTGTCACTGTTTACCAAGTGCTCAGCTATTACATCTTTTATAATGGACTCTAGCATTTTCCCCACTACCGATGTCAGGCTGTAATTCCCCGTTTTCTCTCTACCACCCTTTTTGAATAGTGGGGTAACATTAGCTACCCTCCAATCCATGGGTACTGTTCCAGATTCCACCGAATGTTGGAAGATGATCAGCAATGCATCTACTATTTCTAGGGCCACTTCCTTAAGTACCCTGGGATGTAGATTATCAGGCCCTGGGGATTTATCGGCCTTCAATCTCTTCATTTCCCTAACACCATTTCCCTACAAATACTGATTTCTTTCAGTTCCTCCCTTTCACCAGATCCTATATTCCCCAACATCTCTGGGAGGTTATTTGTGTCCTCCTTTGTGAAGACAGAACCAAAATATGTATTTAATTGGTCTGACATTTCTTTGTTCCCCATTATAAGTTCCCCTTTTTCTGACTGCAAGGGACCTATGCTTGATTTCACTAATCTTTTTCTCTTCACATATCTATAAAAGCTTTTACAGTCAGTTTTTATGTTCCCTGCAAGCTTACTCTCATATTCTATTTTCCCCTTCTTAATTAATCCCTTTGTCCTCCTTTGTTGAATCTTAAACTGCTCCCAATCCTGAGGGTTACTGCTTTTTCTGGCTAATGTATATGCCCTCTCCTTGGATCTTATGCTATCCCTAATTTCCCTTGTTAGCCACGGTTGAGTCACCCTTTTTGTTTTATTCTTATGCCAAACTGGGATGAACAAATTCTGTAGTTCGTCCATGCGGTCTTTGAATGTTTGCCATTGCCTATCCACCGTCAACCCTTTGAGTGACATTCCCCAATCAATCCTACCCAACTCGCACCTCATACCATCGTAGTTTCCTTTATTTAAATTCAGGACCCTAGTCTCTGAGTCAACTACTTCACTCTCCATCCTAATGAAGAATTCTATCATATTATGATCGCTCCGACCCAAGGGGCCTCGCACAACAAGATTGCTAATTAATCCTTTCTCATTGCATAATACCCAGTCTAAGATGACCTGATCTCTGGTTGGTTCCTCGACATATTGGTCCAGGAAACCATCCTGTAAACACTCCAGGAATTCCTCCTCCATAGTATTGTTACTAATTTGGTTAGCCCAATCTATATGTAGATTAAAGTCACCCATGATGACTGCTGTGCCCTTATTGCACGCTTCTCTAATTTCCCTTTTAATGCCATCCCCAACCTCTGCATTACTGTTTGGAGGTCTATATATCACTCCCACTAACGTTTTCTGCCCCTTGTTATTTCTCAGTTCAACCCATACAGATTCCACATCATCAGAGCTAATATCCTTCCTTTCAATTGTGTTAATCCCCTCTTTAACCAGCAATGCTACCCCACCTCCCTTTCCTTTTTGCCTATCTTTCCTGAATATTGAGTACCCCTGGATGTTGAGTTCCCAGCCTTGGCCACCCTGGAGCCATGTTTCGGTAATCCCAATCAAATCATATTCGTTTACCTCTATTTGCACAGCTAATTCATCCACCTTGTCCCGAATGCTCCTTGCATTAAGACACAAAGCCTTCAGGCTTGTTTTTTTAATGCTCTTAGACCTATTAGAATTAGTATTTACTGTGGCCATGTTTGATTTAAACCGTTGTTTTCTCTGACTGCCACTTTTGTTTTTCTCCTTCCCATCTTTTGCTTTTATCCTTGTTTCCCTTTCCTCTGTCTCCCTGCTCAAGTTCCCAACCCCCTGCCATTTTAGTTTAAACCCTCCCCCAGAGCACTAGCAAACACTCCCCCTAGGACATCGGTCCCGGCCCTGCCCAGGTGTAGACCGTCCGGTTTGTACTGGTCCCACCTCCCCCAGAACCGGTTCCAATGCCCCAGGAATTTGAATCCCTCCCCCTTGCACCATTCCTCTAGCCACGTATTCATTTGAAATATCCTTCTATTTCTACTCTGACTAGCACGTGGCACTGGTAGCAATCCTGAGATTACTACCTTTGAGGTCCTATTTTTTAATTTACCTCCTAACTCCCTATATTCAGCTTTTAGGACCTCATCCCGTATTTTACCTATATCGTTGGTACCAATATGCACCATGACAACTGGCTGTTCACCCTCCCCTTCCAAAATGCTTTGTAGCTGCTCCAAGACATCCTTGACCCTTGCACCAGGGAGGCAACATACCATCCTGGAGTCTCGTTTGCGGCCGCAGAAACGCCTATCTATTCCCCTTACAATAGAATCCCCTATCACTATAGCTCTCCCACTCTTTTTCCTCCCATCCTGTGCAGCAGAACCACCTACGGTGCTAGGAAGTTGGCTGCTGCTGTCTTCCCCTGATAAGCCATCTCCCTCAACAATATCCAAAGCGGTATATCTGTTTGAGAGGGGGATGGCCACAGGGGACCCCTGCACTACCTGCCTGCACCTATTACTCTGCCTGGTGGTCATTGGGCCTGGTGTTCCCACACGCAGGAAATCAATTGCCCAATTAGGGGAAAATCCCACTTTTTCAGCACTTCACTTAGTAGTCGGGGTCCTGACACGATTTCCACCTGACACGCCCCAGCCCGCCCACACTGACAAAATCCAGCCCTACAAGTCATTATTAATAAGTGTGTATGCCTCTGGGAGTTTGACCTTCCACCAGTTTGTGCCTCCAAACTAGGAATTACCCACGTGGCTAACCGATAAAGGAAAAGATATGGGGGAAAAATTGGGTATCGCGCATTTTGGGGCGCTAATATCGGCCGGGCGCAAAGTCAAGCGCCCGGCGCTAATTATCGCCTCCGACTGCAAAATTCGCCTCTATCGCCCCCTGGAGGTGATTTGAGCGCTAAATCAGGCGCTACACACCTCTCTTAAGGCACAAACATCAGGGAGCGAGGCGCTACCTCAGAATGCTACCGAAACTCAGGCGATGCCAGTTACCATGGAAGCCAGACAGACTGGCGCCGTCCAGTTCTTAAAGGGGAGGGGCCATCTTGCTGGCCAACCACACCCTGTTCATTGCAGCCTTGAATCTCGGCCTGGAGAGACCTCAAAAGCAATTGTGTTGGAAGCACTATTGGGTAGGCCCAGGGAAAGAGCTCGGTGCTTAGGAACCTCAAAAGTGGTGCTAAGGGCCAAAACTCCTCAGGACAGCGTTAAAACCAAAAATTTTGCCGACAAGAAAAGGCAGGAAGCGCCCGCCTTTAAATAGCGCTCCCCCAGCCCCTTCTTGAATACGTTCCCCTCTACCTGTCGTTCCCAGTGGCAGGTGCTAAGGGAGGGGGTGTGACTCAATATCCGGTCTGGGACACTACCGGGGCGTTGCACGCTTGCATGCGTAACGATCTGCGGGCGCAGGAGATCGTGGTGGTAGTGTTTAGCGCCGCTGCAAAACAACTGTTCAATTTCACGAGCGGCGCTAAAATCGCCGCGCTCGGGCGCTAAGTTCCTAGCGCTAACCAACCGAATTTTTCCCCCATGATGTTTACTTTTTAACAAATGCTGCTATTTGACTAAGGAGATTTCTTCGCATGTATCGACTTCATCTGAAGTTTAGTCTGTCTGATTTTCCAGCACAGTCCCAGAACACAGCTGGGTTGGGGGCGGGGGAGAGCAAATCTGTGCAGAGAGTGCTTGCCTGAGGCTTGAAACAAGTGCATCATGCCCATGAATGTAGTATTGCCAGCAACCAGCAGCGGGAAGAGCAGAAATAAATGAGGCCAGTTTATCTTCCGACTGACAGTCTCAAAACAAATGCCTGAGCCAGCTCATAAGCATGTTTTAATTTATTTTTTTTCAGTCGCTGAGCACAGCCACTGGGTCATTCCCTTATGGAGTGTGCCTGTTCTATTGGATTAAAGGCCGAGTCCCCAACCCTAAAGAAGTGAGGCCATTAGCACTTGCCAGCTCAACCATTCCCTTTAATAATATCAGCACAGCGTTGACTGACGTTGGAACCAGAGAAACTATAAAAGTAGGCTTTGCATATGAAGTAGGTGCCATTTTCAGCTGAAAATGCGTGGAAACTTTTATCGAACACATGACACAATGACGCAATTCATGTTGAAAATACCCATATCAGAAGATGTTGTGACGAACATATCATGAGGCCTTTCTCCTCTCTCCCCCTCGCCAGATAGATAGTTGGCCAGATACTTTTTCATGGCGGCACTGTGCAATGAAGGTTCACTAGATTGATTCCTGGGATGAGAGGGCTGTCCTATGATGAGAGATTGTGTAGATTGGCCCTAGACTCTCTGGAGTTTAGAAGAATGAGAGGTGATCTCATTGAAACATACAAGATTCTGAAGGGGATTGACAGGATAGATGCTGAGAGGTTGTTTCCCCCTGGCTGGAGTGTCTAGAACTAGGGGGCATAGTCTCAGGATAAGGGGTAGGCCATTTAAGACTGAGATGAGGAGGGATTTCTTCACTCAGAGGGTTGTGAATCTTTGGAATTCTGTGCCCCAGAGGGCTGTCAATGCCGAGTCTTTGAGTATATTCAAGGCTGAGATCGATAGACGTTTGGACTCGAGGAAAATCAAGGGATATGGAGATCGGGCAGGAAAGTGGATTTGAGGTCGATGATCAGCCATGATCTTATTGAATGGTGGAGCAGGCTCGAGGGGCTGTACAGCTTACTCCTGCTCCTATTTCTTATGTTCTTATGTTTAACAGGGGCTTAGAGTTCCGCAGGCAAGACAGGCCTGTCGCATCATTAACCGCATTCTCCCAGCTCACATGTGCCACAGTGATCATCCTATCGCTGTCAATCACTCATGGAGGCAGGAAGCAGGTTGAAGCGGGCTGTGTGAGGTAGGAGCACGTGTCTGCGGAAGGTGGTATAATAATCAGTATGCAGGGATTCTTCCTCCCACCCCACCTTTTACCCTTATCTCCTGAAGGTGTTGGCTCCTGCTGGGGGACAGTAACACGGGCACTGATCATCCTCCAACACCTCATCCAAGAGACCATTCTTCATGTGGAAGCCTAGACAGTGAGTTATCAGCAGACTATTTGACATTGCAGAGCATTATAGCTAAGCTTAATCCCTATCCTTACTCGACAACTCAGCACAGAACAGGAATCAAAGCTAGAACCTACCTGAGCTGGATGGGTCAACATGTCAGGGCACTGGTAGCCACTGAGGGAGGGGCAGAGTTACTTTAAACAGAAGCTTTTCAATCTTCGAAGTCCATGTGCCAGGCTTAATGCTTCAATGCATCATAAAATGTGCCTTGTAGGACAGGATTCAGCTTAAACTGGGAGAGTTTAGGAGATACTACACTCTGGTACCATAAGGGTAAACTATTTTCAGTTTTAAAGTGGGTTATCTGGAAATGTTCCCTGTTTGTTATTACTGTAGTGTACTGTTGGAGCCTTAGGGGATCTGAGTAAGGTCATAGGGACATACTGGAATTCCACAGCCGTGTTATTCAGCATAGGCCTGTTCCAAGAATGTCCTCAAGAAAAAGAACTTGTCAACCTGTATTGAAAAAAAGATGAAACTTATCTATTATGGATCAATCTAAATCCATCTAGAATCAGTCATAGGAATAGGAACAATGGAACAGGAGGAGGCCATTCAGCCTCTCGAGCCTGTTCTGCCATTCAATTAAATCATGACTGATCTGCATCTTAGCTCCATCCACCCACCTTGGTTCTGTAACCTTTAATACCCTCGCTTCACAAAAATCTATCAATTTTGACATTTTCAATTGACCCCTAGTCGCAACAGCTTTTTGGGGGAGAGAGTTTCAGATTTCCATAACCCTTTGTGTGAAGAAGTGCTTCCTGACATCACCTCTGAACGGCCTGGCTCTAATTTTAAGGTTACGCCCTCTTGTTCTGGACTCTCCCATCAGAGGAAATAGTTTCTCTCTATCTACCCTATCAAATCCTTATCAGTCCTGTTAGTCTGTCACTCCACATGAAGACTTGTACCTCAATCCCAATATAACACTTGCCATACTCAGTAAACAGGTAGTCCAACAATGGCTGCTAACTCAAATAAAATGATGAGCAGTCCAAGGGTTAAACTGGTGAAAGTTCAAATATCCATTGTGGGCAGAAAGCTCTAATTGCCACTGACATTGGTATTAGCGGAGATGTTAATAGCGATGATCTAAAAGTCATTCTCTGTACAGTGTTGCCTTTTTGCACATGTAAATCTTCATTGAAATACCACAGCACGGGGGTGGGATGATCACTGACCCCTCCATCATTTAAAGCAGTGATTTCTACCCACCCTCGCAATAGTGACAGTGGCAAATGCACAAACATGGTACGAATTGTTACAAGTGGCACAAGATTAAGCAATCTCCCAAATCTGGAAATTGCTGCAGTGTGATTTTTAACAACAGCTCAAGAGCTGAGCATGTGTGATCTCATGAACATAGGCACATCGGAACAGGAGTAGGCCATTCAGCCCCTCAAGCCTGTTCCGCCATTCAGACTGATCTGTACCTCAACTTCATTTACCCGCCTTTGATCCATATCCCTTGATAGTATCAATACCTAATAAAAATCCGTTGATCTCCGGTTGAAAATTTCAATTGGCCCAGCATCCACAGCCTTTATTTGGGGGGTGGGGGGGGGGTGGAGAATTCCACATTTCCACTATCCTTTTTGTGAAAAAGTGCTATCTGATTTCATTCCTAAACGGCCTGGCTCTAATTTTAAGATTGTGCCCCCTTGTTCTGGATCCCCCCACCAGAGGAAATAGCTTCTCTGTATCTACTCTATCAAATACTTTTATTATTTTAAACAAGGGAATACAAGCCACGTTTATGCAACCTGTCCCCATAATTATTCCCTTCAAGCCCTGGTATCATTCTCCAAGGCCAATACATCCTTCCTGAGGTGCAGTACCCAAAATTGAAAGTAGTACTTCACAGGGGGTCCCACCAAGGCTGAAGCCCTCCTCTTTATATTCCAGCCCACTCGAGATAAAGGTAAACATGCTTTTTGATTAACATGAAGCCATACATGGAAGAGCGCAGTCTTGGAACAGCGTCATGGGAAGAATATATAATCTTCTGAACATGGTGCTCCCTCAGGAGAATTCCATAGCTCCTTCCCATATTTTGTAGGACTACCCTTGTTGGACAATTGCTCGGTTTCTTCAGTCTCATTTGCCTTTCTCCAGCCATACCTCATGACCACTGGTTTGGATGAGCCCACGCAGAAACAGACATACCCCAATGATTGTGGTAAAGGAAGACCACGGGTCTCAAGAGGGTTTCGCATTCTGCTGATCCGCTAAGGTCATCTGGCAAGCCAACTCTTTCTAAAGCTGAGCCTTGTATCACTACCAAATTCTAGGTAATGATGAGGCTGGGGCGAGAAGAAGAATAAAGGTTTGAGTCAAAAGTCGGGAATTAGCAAAGGACACGCCCATTTCTAGACCAAGGACCAGGGGCAAGACCTATGTTAGGCTGAGGGCAATGGCCAAGGCTACTATTAGGTGAGAAGCAGGAATTGAGTCTAAGCAAGGATCGCGCTTCAATTATCCTAGGATAAAGGTCAGGCCTACCATTACTTACTGCTTGATGGGGAATAGCAGTGAAAATGAGCTGGGAGACCACGGGGCACATGTGAGAAGGAGAGACAGAACCAGAGTCCGGTGCAGAAGCAGAGAAACTATTGTAGCTGCTCTCCGAATATTCATGATTGCCTTCAGTTGCCTGTGGACATTCATCAGCATCTGTGGAGCTAACAGTCTCAGCAAGTGCCACTGTTTTCAACTGCTATTGAAGATTTCCTTATCTGGTTATCCAGTAATACAGACAGTGCTAAGTAAAAGGGAGAAGGTTATATCATTAATAAGTAGCAGGGTAATTCTCACTGCAGGGAATGAGTAAAAGGGATTTTTAAAAGTTGTGTGGAAAATTGCAATTAAGCCTACTGAAAAAGGTTATGATGCACTAGTGTTTTCCTCCAAGCGAGGTGACTATGCTAAGCAGTACCCAGAGGCTGTTTAGGTGATGTTAGGATACATCCACACATATGAAAGCAGTATTTTGGTTGAGCCCAGGAAGTCATGTGCAGTTTCATGACTCTCTTGGCACTGCAGCCTTCAGGCTCGGGATCTCAGGGAACACCTTGCATGTCTGGATGCTGAAAGACTAGGCAGAGTGCTCCAGGGGTCCGTGGGTTTCACAGGAGTAGTGCGCGTGCCTCCAGAGTCCTAGAGCTTCTCTGTGCTGGCAGTTGGACCTAGGGTAATTTGAAGGATTTGGCACGTGAATTTCATTTGAAAGAGTGGCAAAGTAAAGACAGCTGCAGTAGAACTTAACGCTGCTCTGGAGAAGGAGGTAACATAAATAGACATGGCTACACATATATACGCACGCGCACACATATTATACATATTACTTCCAGCCCATTGTAAGCAATGGGTAATGCTGTAACAGCCCCAGTGCATCAAAATCAATGGGTATAGCCTGCTGTTCTTACTTCCTCTATAGGATGGTGCTGTTACCCCTTAAAACATTGTAAGAACGCCTGTTAATCTTGCTTGGTCTAGACGTGTCACTCGAACCTCTCGCTGATTGTTGGAACCGACCCAGCTAAAAGACAAACCATTTCCTCCAATTAACTATGGACAAGGCCACAGGAGATTCACTGCATATATAAAAATCTTGTATCTAGTGCACATCCGTCACTTCAGATATCACACTGTCAAAAGCACTAACAGAAAAAAAACAGTCATTTATGCTGGTTTTCTCACTTTGATAACCTAGCCTCTCTACTCTCCAAGGGAAAGAGCTGGAAATTTACAAGTAGGGGAACAGACGGGCGTTTCTGTGGACGCAGACGTGACTCCAGGATGGTATGTTGCCTCCCTGGTGCCAGGGTCAAGGATGTCACTGAGCGGCTGCAGGACACTCTGAAGGGGGAGGGTGAACAGCCAGAGGTCATTTTCCATATCGGTACCGACGACATAGGCAGAAAGAGGGATCAGGTCCTGCAGGCAGACTATAGAGAGCTAGGAAAGAGATTAAAAAGCAGGACCTCAAAGGTAGTAATCTCCGGATTACTCCCGGTGCAACGTGCTAGTGAGTACAGGAATAGGAGGATAGAACAGATGAATGCATGGCTGGAGAGATGGTGCAGGAGGGAGGGCTTTAGATTCCTGAGGCATTGGGACCATTGCTGGGGAAGGTGGGACCTGCACAAGCCGGACGGGTTACACCTCAACAGAGCCGGGACAAATATTGTCGCGGGGAGGTTTGCTAGTGCTGTTGGGGAGGGTTTAAACTAGCTTGGCAGGGGGATGGACACCAGCATGTAGGAGTGGAGGGGAGGAATGGGGTGCATGGAAGAGTGAGTGTGTTGGATGGTACTGGAGAGGAGTTAGTGCTGAAGGCGGAAGTAGTACCATATTAGATAGGAGCAGATTAAGAAAGATTATGAAAAATACAAAAATGGGTTTAGAATGCATGTACGTAAACGCACAAAGTGTGGTGAGTAAGGTTGGTGAGCTACAAACACAATTAGTTGTGTGGCAATATGATGTTGTGACAATAACAGAAACGTGGCTTAAAAACGGTGAGGACTGGGCACTTCATATTCAAGGGTACAAGGTGTTCAGAAAAGATAGGGAAGGAAAAAAGGGAGGTGGGCTGGCAGTGCTGATTAAGGAAGACATTGGCCCAAAAATTAGTGCCGCTACGCGAGAGTACGCAGTGCGTACTCTCGCGTATTCTGTCTCCAATTGCCGGTTTTCTGCATGCACAGCGCATGCGCTGAAAACCGGCACTTGGTGAATGGAAAAGGGGGCGGTTCCTAGGTGAACCGGGTGCGCGCTACAGGCTGCGCGCATGCAGTGCACTTAGTGGTTTCAACGCGCAGGTAAGTACGGAAGATTCTACACATAAAAAAAGGAGGAGTAAGACCCACTTTTAACAAGGTAAGTAGTGAATTAAGTATTATTTTGAATTTTTTTTAACAGGTATAACTTTTTTAGAGACTTTAAAGACAGGTAATTTTATTTTTATAACTTTTTAAAAGATTTTAAATTTTTTCAAAAATTTAATTTTTTATTTAAAATGGTTAATTTATTTAACTATACTTATTTTATTAATGTGATGGTTTTTTTTTAAATTTAATTGAGGTTTAGCGGTTCTTTTGGGGGGCTATAGTATTCATAGCTTTCACAGCACGTATGTGAAAGTTATGAATGGAAGATGGTGTGCTGCCATTGGCTCTAACTGAGTCACGTGATCCCACAGCTCGCACGAATTAACTACGCCGGTGGGATACGCAAGCCCAGCACAGCAGCTGTCCAGAACATCAAGTTCGTGCGAGCTGGAACTGAAAAAGCCAACGCGCAGTGAGAGATCGCGGGGAGGCCTTACCCTCGCACGAAGGCTTCCTCACGAATTTTTGGGCCAATGTAGTGTTGGAAAGGAAGGCTGTTCTTGAGGGGACAAGGACAGAATCCATTTGGTTAGAGTTGAGGAGCAAAAAGGTTATGATCACGCTATTGGGGGTATTCTACAGGCCTCCAAATAGTGAGATGGAGGTAGAGGAGCAAATCTACAGGGAAATCGCAGAGATATGCAAGAGCTATAGAGTGGTGATATTGGGGGACTTTAATTCCCAAATATCGATTGGGATAATGCTAGGGTAAAGGGAAAGGAAGGGGAGGAATTTCTGAAATGTGTTCAGGAGAATTTCCTTGACCAGTATGTTCTTGGCCCAACTAGGAAGGAGGCATTGCTGGAGCTGGTGCTGGGGAATGAGGTGGGCCAGGTCGACCAAGTGTCTGTGGGAGAACACTTGGGTACGAGTGATCATCATATCATAAGATTTAGATTAGCAATGGAGAGGAGCAAGGAACAATCTAGAGTGGAACTTCTAAACTGGAATAGGGCTAACTTCAATGGGATGCAAAAGGATCTAGCCAGGGTAAAATGGAACCAAAGACTGACAGGAAAAACTGTAACTGAACAATGGGTGATCTTTAAGGAGGAGATGTTCCAAGTACAGGCTAGGTACATTCCAACAAGACGGAAGGGTAAGGGAACCAAAGCAAGGGCTCCTTGGATGACGAGGGAGATTGAGACGATAATGAAACAAAAAAAGAGGGAATATGATGCATGTCAGGTGAATTCTTCAAGGGAGAACCAGACCAAACACAATAAGTTGAGAGGGGAAGTGAAGATGAAAATAAGATTGACAAAGCGAGAATATGAGAGTAGAATGGCGGTTAACATAAATCTTCTACCATAAACAGTAAGCGGGTAGTATGAGGCGGGGTGGGGGGCCTATTAGGGACAAAGAAGGTGATATATGCTTAGAGATGCAGGGCAAGGCTAGAATACTCTGTATCGGTGTTTACTAAGGAGGTGGATGCTGACAAAATATCAGTAGAAGTGGAAAAGGTAGAAGCAATGGAAGGGGTGAAAATTGATAGACAGGATGTACTAGAAAGAATGGGTATGCTTAGAGTGGACAAGTCACATGGTCCAGATGGCTTGCATCCCAGATTGCTGAGGGAATTGGGGGAGGAGATAGCAGAAGGGCTTGCCATAATTTTCCAATCTTCCCGAGGTGCCTGAGGATTGGAAAGTGACAAATGTGACACCATTGTTCAAGAAAGGGTGTAAGGACAATTCTAGTAACTACAGGCCAGTCAGTTTAACATCAGTGGTGGGTAAAGTTTTCGAAACAATAATCAAGGAAAATACTTACGGGACACTTGGAGAGGTTTAAGCTAATTAAGGAGAGCCAACACAGATTTGTAAAAGGCAGGCCTGTGTTTGACTAATCTAATTTAATTTTTTGATGAAGTAACAGGGAGGATTCATGAAGGGAATGCAATGGATGCTGTCTACATGGATTTTAGGAAGGCGTTTGACAAAGGACCACATAGAAGGCTGGTTAACAAAATTGAGGCTCATGAATAGGTGGGTCAGTGGCAGCTTGGATAAGGAATTGGCTTAAGGACAGAAAACAGCGAGTTGTGGTAAATGGCTGTTTATCAGACTGGGGGATGGTAGACAGTGTTGTTCCCCAAGGGTCAGTGCTGGGGCCACTGCTTTTTTTGATATATATAAATGACCTGGATATTGGAATGCAGAGTAGAATTTCTGAATTTGCCATTGACACCAAACATGGGGGTGTGGCAAACAGTGATGATGATACCAATTGACTGCAACAAGACATAGCAGAATGGGCAGACAAGTGGCAGATGGAATTTAATACAGAGAAGTGTGAGGTGATGCATTTTGGCAGAAGGAACAAGGAGAGGCAATATACACTTAATGGCACCTGGGAGTTAATGTGCATAGTTCCCTGAAGGTGGCGGGACATATTGAGAGAGTGGTTAGCAAAGCATATAGGATCTTGGGCTTCATAAATAGAGGTATTGAGTACAAAAGTAGAGAAGTTATGCTGAACCTTTATAAAGCGCTGGTTAGGCCACAACTGAAGTATTGCATCCAGTTCTGGTCACCACACTTTAGGAAGGATGTGAAGGCCCTTGAGAGGGTGCAGAGGAGATTTACCAGAATGGTTCCGGGGATGGGGGATCTTAGCTACAAGGACAGGTTGGAGAAGCTGGATCTGTTTTCATTAGAGCAAAGGAGGTTGAGGGGTGATTTGATAGAGGTGTCGAAGATTATGACGGGTTTGGATAGGCTAGACGGGGAAAGGCTGTTCCCACGAGTTGATGGTACAAGGACTAGGGGACACAGATTTAAGGCTTTGGGCAAGAGATACAGGGGGGATGTGAGGAAAAACTTTTTTATGCAACGAGTGGTGACGACCTGGAACTCGCTGCCGACGGAAGTGGTGGAAGTGGAGACACTCAATGTTTTCAAGGGGAGACTGGATAGGCACTTGAGGGAAATAAACTTGCAGGGCTACGGGGATAGAGCGGGGGAATGGGACTGACTGGATTGCTCGACAGAGAGCTGACACGGACTCGATGGGCTGAATGGCCTCCTTCTGTGCCGTTATGACTCTATAACTGCCAATCTAAAGAAACTTCTGTCAGCAATTAGATCTCAGGGTTTGCTTATTTAGACAATTCCCCTACAGACAGTACCTGAGCAGTGGCCTTAAAGAGAGAGGTAATGTTAACACAGCTCCGACTTAACAACTAAGCATCACAACCATGCTCGAGACCCCAGCATACCCATGAGCAATGCCAGGGGATATCAGCCAGTATATAAAAACTTATGCCGGGTAATTTCGACATGGCTGTCTTGGTGGTGTGTCACATATTTAGGAAGCGAGGTCTCTGTGCTCACGCGGTGCCTGCTGGGAAACAAAGGGGAAACCTAAGCCCAGTGCATCCAGCGGGCAGCGATCGTTACCTGTAGTGCACATCTGGAATTCAGCTCTCCAGAATAGGAAAATGTCTAGCATGATGTGGGCTGAAACAGGAGCCGAGAATGTGGCATTATTGGCCGGATGGAACCCACAGATTCAGACCTGAGGCTGATACGAGCTGAAGTACATTTGTGTAAATATTGGCTCTCTGGAGTTGTCTCTTTGATTTTGCTGCAATAGCAGGGAGTGAAGCGCAAGCTAATATATAGAGAATGAAGTAAGCGGCCAAGAAGAGATAAACTTGGAAAGGTAGTGCTAGGAATTGGGTTTACTTAGTCCAGAAAAAAAATAATTGACACAATTACTATTGACTGTTGTGAATAAAGAGTTTATTTCTACAATTGAATGTTTTTAATGGTCGCTATGGAGATAGCAGTGAATTATTTCTCATTACTTTTGTTGGATTTTTATGCAAGGAACAGACAATGCTCTTAAACTACATTAAAATGGTAAGGATTGAGTTCTGTCAAAGGACATCAAAGTGCTGACTAGAAGAGTGTGCAATGCTTGCTGAAGATGAATGCAATGGTATTTTTTAGGCCTAATGAACCATAATTCACGTCCCACAAGTGTCAGGCAATCATCATTTCCAACAGAAGAGAGCATAACCACCCCCCTTGACATTCAATGGTATTACCATCGCTGAGTCCCCACCATCAATATCCTGGGGACCAGAAGCTGAACTGGACCAGCCACATAAATGCCATGGCTACTAGAGCAGGACAGAGGCTGGATATTCTGTGGCGAGTGTCTCACCTCCTGACTCCCCAAAGCCTCGCCACTACCTACAAGGCACAAGTCAGGAGTGTGATGGAATAGTCCCCACTTGCCTGGATGGGTGCAGCTCCAACAACAACTCAAAAAACTCAACACAATCCAGGACAAAGCAGTCTGATTGATCGACACCCCATCCACTGGCTTAAACAACCACTCCCTCCACCATCGGCGTGCCATGGATGCGATGTGTACTGCTGTAGGTAGTACACATCGCTCAGGCTTCTTTGACAACACCTCTCAAACTTGTGACCTCCACCACCTAGAAGGACAAGGGCAGCAATTGCATGGGAACACCACCACCTCCAAGTTCCCCTCCAAGTCACCCACGATCCTGACTTGGTCATATATCGCCATTCCTTCATCGTCGCTGCATCAAATTCTTGGAACTCGCTACCTAACGCACTGTGGGAGTACCTTCACCACACGGCCTGCAGCATTTCAAGAAGAAGGCCCACCACCACCTTCTCAAGGGCAAACTAGGGATGAGCAATAAATGCCGGCCTTGCCCACACCACGAGAATGAATTTTTAAAAAGCTTAGAGCGAACCTCTACACTCTACCTAGGGCAGAAGTTAGGAGGAGACTTAATAGATCAAAAGAACATATCTGTTTCAGCGTACTGATTTCTTGATTGGGACTGCATGACTACTTGTATCCTTTCAGACCATGGCTGAATTAAAAGTTCATGGAGATTGGCTTTATGTTCCTCTTACTGCTGGGCCCTTAAAAATGAAGTGACATCTTAGAGCGAATTTAACATCTATGGCTACAAAACCGTTGAGACTGCTGTATGGGGCCTGAGGTGTGTGTTGGTAGAGTGAGGATGCATGGCATCATTAATACCATTTGAACATGCTGTGTTGTACACTTTGAGCCTGGCAGGAGTAAGATGAAGAGGGCCCCCAGAATATCGTGAGTATGCAGCCTCTGGTTGATGGCTGGTGAAGTGGGCGCGCTGTTGCATGAGGTGAATGCAAGAAGGGTTAACTTGTTTCGAACTCCAGTGTACACTCCCCAGAGGGTCACAGTTCACCATGCTTGATAGGAAATGCCAGCCCAACTCAATACTGTCAACAGTACTTGCAGGGCATGGGAATAAGTGTGGAAGTAGGCGGCACACTTAAATGAATCTGCCATTGCAAGACCACCCAATGGTATCCTGTACCAAGTATATGGCGGAGGATTCCATGTCTCAAAATGTTGTCCGTCAACCTGTTCTATATTTACTGCTGGCCCATGCCAAGCCCTCATACCACCTTACAGCTCTTTTCTTGCATCTCATGCAAGGCACACTCACACTCACATTTTCCACGGCCTTCACACATTAAAGAAATAAAATACAAGCCTGATCATTTACTGATACCCAAAATGCCTTCAGGTTGGGCACATGACAGTTATCAGTGCTTTGCGAAATACTGCAATGCAATGACATTGAGTCGCCATGACATGCTATTCAATGGGAAAGGAGATGAAAAAGTTAGCCATGCTGACTGCTGCACCAGTTACCTGTATGCTCCATGTGTGGGCATCCCATTGCACAAAATGTAGTGTTAGCTGGGAATCAGGCAGAGGTATAACAGTTGAGACAGCGGTGACCTTGCCAACCATTGGCAGTGCCACCCCTACATGGCAAGTTGGCTGAAAGTACCTTTCCCACAGATGGTAAAGCTCTGCCCTGTTGACCCAGAGCAAGTTGTGGCAGTTGTCCTCTGTCATTGGCAGAGAGGGGAGCCAAAGTCTGCAGATGGTCTGGAGCCTCCTAATCTCCCTGGCATGCCTTCTTTCATCGTGTACCACCTCGACCATGAAATATTGTTTCTGAGGCACTTTAAAAACTAACTTACCATAGGAGAGAAAAAAATTGTCCCTAAAAGCTGGTTCATCAAAATAAATTTAGAAAATTCCAAAACGATGGAAAAGTGTTCAATTAAAACAGCACTGTATTAAAATTGTACAGTAAACATTGTAAGAAAAAAAGCAGTCAGCTTTTCCGGCTCCCATTCCAAATGGCCGCACAAGGAAGAAAAAAGCAAATCTGGCACAAACACCATTGAATTGTTCATTTAAATATTTTTGCATTAAGTCTGGGTCCTTAATGAGCACATAAAATGGGCATAAGCACTTCAGCTCACTAAAAACAGAAGATGCTGAGTTGCAGCCTAAAAAGAAGTTGGTGCAGAGCCCGCTCTCCAAACTCAGCGCACCCCTTTGTTGCCGGCTGTTCGCCACGTCTCCCGACATACAGGACTGCTGAATCGGCCAGGAAGGGTGGGGTTCCCACCGGAAAATCCTGGAAGGCTCATTTTCAATGGGAGGAAAAATTCCCACCTTGAGCCCCATCTTTGACCCAGTTACTTAATCAATAATAACACAGAAGAGCGAGGGTGAACGGACAGTTTGGGTTTAAGTACATCAGTCAGGGGGTGGTGACTGCGTGGAACAGGGAGACAAGGGCTCACATTTTCATCTTTAGAGCGTGCCAGGTACAAAATGCTGCATTCTGGATTCGCGGCACACAGGACTTTCCATCCATTAATTTTAACATTACATGGCACAGAAAGAGGCCATTCGGCCCAACTGGTCTGTGCAGGTGTTAATGCTCCACGCCAGCCTCCTCCCACCCTACTTCATCGAACTCTATTACCAAAAATGTGCGGGTTAGGTTGATTTGGCTATGATAAATTGACCCTTAGTGTTAGGGGGGGGATTAAATATGTGGGGTTACGGGGATAGGATAGGAAGGGATATGTTAGGGGGAATTAAATACGTGGGGTTACGGGGATAGGGTGGGATATGTGTCGGTGCAGGCTCGATGGGGATTCTGTGTGAGAAAGCAGGGACAGGGTACTGGATTTGGATGATATATCCTTCCATCCCTTTCTCCCTCATATGCTTGTCAAGCTTCCCCTTAAATGCATCTATTCTATTCGCCTCATCTACTCCATGAGGCAGCGAGTTCCACATTCTAACCACTCTCTGGGTAAAGAAGTTTCTCCTGAATTCCTTATTGGATTTATTAGTGACCATCTTTTATTTATAACCTCTAGTTTTGGACTCTCTCACAAGTGGAAACGACACCTACCCTATCAGACCTGTTCATAATTTTAAAGACCTCTATTAGGTCACTCCTCAGTCTTCTCCTTTCTAGAGAAAATAGTCCCCTGCTGCTCAGTCTTTCCTGATGGTTCTAACCTAAAGTCTAAAGTCTATGTAATTCCACGTGCCTGAATTCCTGAGACAGTCTTCTGGCGAGTGATTTGTTGGGAACTCTAAAGACAAACTTTGACCCTTGCGCCAGCATATTCAAAAGAGAGCTGGATTTCTTTTGCTAAACAAACGACTGAGAGATGCAAGAGATGCACACGGGTCAACTTTCAAAGACATCTCCCGGCAAGGAGTCTCACTCAACGGGCACTTGGATTGGACATTTGAGCAAAGTGGTCAGCACGGCCAATTCACGGCGCACTGATCTCCGTGCCCAATTCTCCAATCCACGATCTCGTTGAGCGAGGCTCCATGATGGGAGCTCAGTCTCTGAAAGTTTACCTCACATTATACGACGGTGATTTTTTTTGGGACTTTGGTCAGATAGATTGCAGTGGTGGTTTTTAGTTCGGTACAATCCCATCTTCCTTAAGAGAGTGGTTAAAATTCTACAAAAGGTCTCTAAAAATATACAAATCACTTGTCCGACTTCAGTTATTCAACAGGAGGAGTTGTCGAATTGTCTTTAAAGTGCTGGCATTTCCTTGGAACGAGATTTGATAAACGTGTTTTTGTTTTCTTATATACATAGAAGAGTAAATTGAGTGGTTCCATTGCTCCCAGCAGGGAATTGCACTCAAAGGGAGCACGCGTTGGATTCCCTTTGAGCACAACTCCCTGCTGCGAGCATGGCAGTGCTGAATTTATCCTATAATGTTACGATGTAAAACATGTAGAAGCACATCACTGTATTGCTTGGATGTCACATCATCAGAGAGATAGAACAAAACCTGGGAGCTATAGACCAGTCAGCTTAACATCAGTAATAGGAAAGATACTGGAATCAATACTTAAAGAAGTGATTGAAGAGCATCTAGAGACAGCAAATAGAATAAAAAATAGTCAGTATGGATTCTGAAAGGCTAAGTCATGCTTAACTAACCTGATAGATTTCTTGGAAGAGGTAATGGAAAGAGTAGACAAGGGTAATGCAGTCGATCTAATATACTTGGATTTTCAAAAGGCCTTTGATAAGTTGCCACAAGGTAGGCTCATGACAAAGGTTAGGGCATGTGGAGTCAGGGGACAAATAGTTGAATGGATAGCAAATTGGCTAAATAATAGAAAGCAGAGAGTCGGGGTAAAGGATAGATATTCAAATTGGAGGAAGGTAGAAAGTGGTGTTCCACAAGGATCAGTAGCGGGAACACTGTTATTCATAACTTACATTAATGATTTGGACTTAGGAGTAAGTAACTCAATATCAAAATTTGCAGAAGATACAAAACTGGGGGCATAGCTAACACTGATGAAGAATGCAACATAATACAAAAAGACATTAAAAAGCCTGCAGACTGGGCAGTTAAGTGGCAAATGAACTTTAGTGTAGATAAATGTGAGGTGATGCACTTTGGTGGGAAAAACAGAAACATCACCCACACCTTGGAAAATAAGTAACTGAATGGGGTTGAAGAGCAAAGGGATCTAGGGATACAGGTGAACAAATTATTAAAAGCAGCATCGCAGATCAACAAAGCAATTACAAATTCTAACAAAGCACTGGGATTTATTTCTAGAGGTATAGGGGGAAAAATTCAGTTGGTTGCACCTCCCGTTAGAGCCTTAAGAGGGCGCTAATGGGGCGCAAAGCAACTAGCGCCCGGGAGCGGCGATGTTCGCGCTGCTCGCGAAATTAACTAGAAATTTTGCGGCGGCGCTAAGCACTACCGCCACGATCTCCTGCGCCAGCAGATCGTGACGTCAGTTGAGTGCGCAACGCCCCGGTAGCGCCCCGGAGCGGATATTGAGTGGCGCCCCCTGCCTTACCGCCTGCCGCAAGCAACGACAGGTTGAGGGGAGCGTTTTGCAGTCAGGAAAGGACTGGGGGAGCGCTATTTAAAGGCGACCGCTTCCTGCCTTTTTTTGTTGGTGACATTTTTGAACCACGCATTCTGAGAGAGAGCGAGAGAGACTTCTGGAGAAATTCAATGCTGTGTTAAGGAGTTTTGGGTACTGAGCAGCACTTTGCAGGTTCATTTTGATTTGCCCTTCCTTGTATCGATTTAGAACAGACTGCGGGGGTTGCACTCTGAGCTCTTTCCCTGGTTCTCTCCATTGTTCTTTCCAGCAGATGTGATGTACAGGTCTCTCCAGGCCGAGATTCAAGGCTGCAATGAGCAGGATGTGGATGGAAAGCAATATCAACCCTGCCCTTTAAGAACTGGCCTGCGCCATTGTGTCTCTGTTCCATTGCTGACTGACATCACATGAGCTTCGCCAGCGCTCTGAGTTAGCGCCTCGCTCCTCGGTCTTTGCGCCTTAAGACAGGTGTGAAGCGCCTGATTTAGCGCTCCAATCACCTCCAGGGGCGATAAAAGTCAAGTTTGCAGTCGGAGGCGATAATTAGCGCCAGGCGCTAATCTTTGCACCCGGCCGATAATTGTGCCCCAAATGGGGCGATACTGAATTTTTCCCCCATAGAATTCAAAAGTAGTGGAGTTATGGTATAGGACGCTGGCCAGGCCACATTTAGAGTACTGTGCACAGTTCTGGTCTCCATCCTATAAAAAGGAACATAGAAGCACTGGAGATAGTGCAAAAAGGATGATACCAGAACTGAGAGATTATAGCTATCGGGAAAGATTGAACATGTTGGGGCATTTTTCTTTAGAAAAGAGAAGGTTAGAGGAGACCTGATAGAGATCTTTAAAATTATGAATGGGTTGGACAGGGTAGATGTGGGGAAAAAAATTCCACTTGTGGAATAGCCCAAAACTAGGGGCCATAAATACAAGATAGTTACTAATAAATCCAATAGGGAAATAAGGAGAAAAGGAGAGTGGTTCGAATGTGGAACTCGCTACCACATGAAGTGATTAAGGCAAATAGCTTAGTGCTTTCACAAGGAAACCAGACGAGTACATGAGAGAAAAGGGAATAGAAAGATATGCTGAAAGGCTGAGGTGAGGGAGATGGAATGGGAGGAGACTCGTGTGGAGTATAAACACCAGCACAGACCAGTTGGACCGAATGGCCTGGTTCTGTGCTGTATATTCAAAGTAATTCTATGTAATCATTATGTTACATAAGAAATAGGAGCAGGAGTAGGCCATTCGGCCCCTCGAGCCTGCTCTGCCATTCAATAAGATCATGGCTGATCTTCTACCTCAACTCCACCTTCCTGCACTATCCCCATATCCCCTGTTTCCCTTAGTATGCAAAAATCTATCGATCTCTGTCTTGAATATACTCAATAACTGTGTGGTAACACTTTTCAGCTTCCTGTATGACATCACTTCCTGTAATCAGTCCAGGATAAATACTGGACTGATCAGTTAGCTCTGGAAGAGGCATAGGGTAAGACCTCTTTTGTATGCAGCACCGTTTTAAGTTGATTAAAGCTTACATTAAGTTTACCACGCGTAAGGCTCATTCTTACGACAATTTAATCAACTTTGGAAAAACTTCGCACTCAAACTTTTTGGACGAACTCGGAACTAAGGATCCAGGGAATCACCCATCATGGAAAACATCCTTAAACCATCGCGTCTTGACTTGGACCCAAACACCCCAGCAGCCGGTAAGGTGTGGAAACACTGGTATCGCACGTTTGAGAATTTTCTTGAGTATTGCAAAGCTGATGATAACTCAAAGTTGCGGATACTCATCAACTGTGTCACCCCGAATGTATTTCAGTATGTGGAAGACTGGGACAGTTATGAGGAGGCAATTCAGACGCTTAAGAGACTATATACTAAGACACCAAATGAGGTCTATGCTAGACATCTACTAGCTACAGCCCAACAAGGGCCGGAGGAATCCATTGATAAATTCCTCCAAGAGCTTCGCAGACTTAGTATGGACTGTAACTTTCGGGCAGCCTCAGCTGAGCTATACCGCGAAGAAATGATCCGTGATGCGTTCATCTGCGGGCTTGCCTCCCCATTTATACGCCAGCGTCTACTGGAAAGTAAGACACTTGAGCTGCAGAGAGCTTATGACCTGGCTTGCTCTCTAGATCTGGCAAAAAGAAATGCAGACCTTTTTACAGTGCCCAGACCTCGGTCTGCTGCCTTAACTACAGTCAGGCAATTTAAGAGGCCACAGGTGAACTCTATTAGGGAGGACTTTATCCCTGACGATCGATCTGATGACTTCACTGATGAAGAGGATGATGACCCCACTGTGGCAGCCTCTTGGCAATCTAAGAAATGCTTTTTTTGTGGTGATGAGTTTCACCCTCGGAGATTCTGCCCTGCTCGCAATGCGTTTTGCAGTCATTGCAACAAAAAGGGTCATTTTGTAAAGGTTTGCCTATCAAGAGCCTCTACGAGGGCTTATCAAGCTAAGTCCTACCGAACTGCCCCAGTAAGGGCCTATCAGGATGTTCCAACTAAAAACTATCGTGCTTCCTCTCGGGTTTTTTCTCGAAGAAACACACCTAGAATTTCAGCCACTCTTTGTGCAACGACACCAATTACAGCTGCTTGTCCTCAGAACCTATTCCATGCAGCTACAAAAGCATCAATTAATGGACATACTTTAGATGCCTTAATTGACTCAGGTAGCACTGATAGTTTCATTAGGGAACAGACTGTTGCACAATTAAAGCTACATGTTTTTCCATCGGACCAGGCAGTTGCGATGGCTCAGTCATCACTTAATACCAGAATTTCTGGCTTCTGTGTAGTTGAAATAATGCTTAAAGGTCACAGGTATCCCTCCACCCGGCTTTCGGTGCTCAAGGACTTATGTAGTGATCTTATCTTAGGGCTGGATTTTCAAAAGCAGCATAAGAAGCTTACCATTGAGTTCGGCGGATCCAAACCTGAACTCACTATTTCTAATATACGACCTCGATTACCGTTCTGTGCCTTGTCAGCAGCTTCACTGGATGAACCCTCACTGTTTGCCAGTATCCCTCCTCGATGCAAACCGATTATAACAAAGTCACGCCGTTTCAGTCAGGAAGACCAGTCTTTTATTGCGGCTGAGATTTCTCGGCTTTTAGCAGAGAATATCATCGAGCCTTGTTCGTCGCCATGGCGCGCCCAGGTCGTTATTGTTAAGAACCCTCTACAACCTCACAAGAAACGGCTGTGCATTGACTATTCACAGACCATCAATCAGTATACGGACTTGGACGCATACCCATTGCCGCGCATCGATGATATGGTTAATAAATTGGCTGAGTACACGGTGTTCTCGACTTATGATCTGAAAAGCGCCTATCATCAGGTACCCTTGAAGGTCTCAGACAAGCAGTATACAGCCTTTGAAGCCAATGGGCGGCTGTATCAATTTCGTCGCCTCCCCTTTGGGGTCACTAATGGAGTGGCTGTCTTCCAGCGAGCAATGGATGACCTGGTCAAACAGGAAGACTTGAAGGATACGTTTCCTTATCTGGACAATATTACTGTCGCAGGTCGCAATCAGCAGGAACATGACGCCAATCTCCAACGATTTTGGGATGCACTCCAGCACCGTAATTTGACATTGAATGCGGCTAAATCCATTGAGTCACAACCAACTATCAACATCCTTGGCTATTGTGTGGGCAATGGCATCATTAAACCTGACCCTGAAAGGCTTCGCCCACTCCAAGAACTCCCGCCACCTAAGAATCCGGCCTCCTTGCGCCGGGCCCTCGGCCTGTTTGCATACTATGCGAAATGGATTCCTAACTTCTCGGACCGAATCCAACCTCTACTGAAGGCCAGCATATTCCCACTAGACACAACGGCTGTTGCAGCCTTTAACCTCCTGAAAAAGCAGTTGGAGAAAGCGGCTCTTCACTCCATCGATGAGAGTCTTCCTTTCGTGGTTGAGTGTGATGCCTCGGAGGTGGCGATCTCAGCCACTCTGAATCAGGAAGGTCGTCCGGTGGCATTTTTGTCCAGGACTTTTCAAGGGGCTGAGCTACATTATCCTCCAGTCGAGAAAGAAGCTACAGCCATCATAGAGGCAGTACGGAAGTGGAGTCATCTCCTGGCTCGCCAGCACTTTACCTTAATCACGGACCAGCGATCGGTCGCCTTCATGCTCGATAATCGAAAACGGACCAAAATTAAAAATAATAAAATCCAGCTTTGGCGGCTGGAATTGGCCTCTTTTGGTTACACCATCCACTATCGACCTGGCAAGGAGAATGTGGCTCCGGATACCCTCACACGAGCATTCTGCTCCGCCATGGCACCCTCTACGCTCGTAGACATCCATGATGGGTTGTGTCATCCAGGCGTTACTCGCATGCTGCACTTCGTGCGGTCCCGAAATCTCCCATTCTCTACCGGGGATGTAAAGAAGATGTGCTCGGACTGCAGAGTCTGTGCGGAATTGAAACCTCGGTTTTTCCGCCCCTCGGGTGGTATACTCATACATGCGACCCAGCCAATGCAAAGGCTTAGCATCGATTTTAAGGGGCCGTTGCCCTCTTCGACTCGCAACACTTATCTATTAACAATGGTTGATGAGTATTCTCGTTTTCCGTTTGCCTTTCCCTGCCCCAATATGCTGACAACCACGGTTATCAGCTGCCTTGAACAGGTATTTGCTTTCTGTGGCATGGCATCCTATGTTCATTCAGATCGGGGCCCTTCTTTTATGTCGGGAGAACTCAAGGCCTATCTCTCGGAACGGGGTATTGCTGCCAGCAAAACGACGCCTTATCATCCGGTTGGGAATGGGCAAGTCGAGCGTTTTAACGCTATCATCTGGAATGCGGTACGTCTGGCTTTGAGATCTCGGGGCCTACCCAACCAGCATTGGGAAGCAGTACTTCCAGACGCATTACACTCCACACGGTCCCTCCTTTCGACCGCCACAAATACGACGCCTCATGAACGGTTCTTCCGATTTCAGCGTCGCTCATCCTATGGGACATCTCTCCCGTCGTGGCTGACTGCACGGGACCAGTGCTACTCCGAAGATATGTCCGGGCGTCTAAGAATGACCCTCTGGTAGATGAGGTTGAGCTCACTGACGTCAACCCTACCTACGCCTATATTCGGTATCCTGACGGTCGGGAATCTACCGTGTCATTGCGGGATCTGGCTCCCTGCCCGCCGAAACATAGAGGGACATCAGGGGATGATATTGTACCAGGCACATCTCTGGGCTTGCCAGGTGCCTCTCATCATGATCGGGATCTGACGCCGGCTGGTACCTCACTCCAGCGTGCCGACCTGGGGCAGACTGACTATGAGCCCGTCGGGGCTCGCACGCGCAGCCACGATCAACCCTGTACCGTACGCTCAGAAACGGATCTGCCACAGCCCTGCCCGACACCCATTCGGGTACCAGTACACGGTCAGGATCGTTCTGACCCCTCACAGAGCGGGCTGGAGCACTCGGACTCTGGTCCATGGCCCGCAGCGGGTAAACGGGCTAGGGGCCCTCTACCGCTACGAGAACCCAAACGGGTGCGGCTCTCCCTCATCCAACGGCTACGAAATGGAGGGAGCATCCCGGCCTCCTAATCTTTTGGGGGGGGAGAATGTGGTAACACTTTTCAGCTTCCTGTATGACATCACTTCCTGTAATCAGTCCAGGATAAATACTGGACTGATCAGTTAGCTCTGGAAGAGGCATAGGGTAAGACCTCTTTTGTATGCAGCACCGTTTTAAGTTGATTAAAGCTTACATTAAGTTTACCACGCGTAAGGCTCATTCTTACGACAAACTGTGCATCCGCAGCCCTCTGGGGTAGAGAATTCCAAAGATTCACCACCTTTTGAGTGAAGAAATTTCTCCTCATCTCAGTCCTAAATGCCTGACCCCTTATTCTGTGACCCCTAGTTCTAGACTCCCCAGCCAAGGGAAACCTCCTCCCAGCATCTATCCTGTCAAGCCCCTTAAGATATTTTATACGTTTCAAACTCTAGGGAATATAGGACTAATCTACTCAATCCCTCCTCATAGGACAATCCCCCCATCCCAGGAATCAGTCTAGTGAACGTTCTTCTGCCTCTACATCATCTGCGAACAAAAAAAAGGTTTCGCCTTTTATCTTTTCATTATCATCAAAGTTTTGGGTTTCCAGCTATCTCTTCTCCATTCCTGAAGATGCTGACGTATGACTCCTTGGATGCTGAATGCGTTCCTGTACTTCAGAGAAGCGGCCAATTCTCATGTGCGAGTAAAGGTTGACATGCTATTCAATCATTGCGGGGGAGGAGCAACATACCTGAGCCAGATCCTGTCCTCTCTCGTCAGATGTGCACCTTCCAGCATGGGGCCACTAGATAGCAATCAGGGGCAGGAGCCCTGACTAATTCCCCTCCCTTTGCTGAGGTCATGGAGCTAATTACAGGTCCCCAACGGAGATCAACTAACTCGGCACAGGCTAGCGGTCCAAACTGGGACCTTCCTGCATTTGCCCACTATGCGAGCAGGGTGCTCTCCACAAGCGTCCTTTGCTTGAGACGCAGTTTTGGGACTGTGGGCAGATCACTGTAGAAATTTTCTGCGCTGGACTACTTGTGGCTGCAAATCTGAACTCAGTTCGAAATCTCAGTCGATAATCTGCTGTGTGGCATAGCTGTCTATTTCTTCCCTGATCTCCTCTGAAGTAGAAAATGCTGTCGTATAATTTCTTAATACTGTACACTTGACAGTGTCGTCCATCTTGTCAGGCTGAAAGGTTATACTCCAGTTCCTTCAATGCCTAAGCCTGGTCTGATTTGTACAAACAGATCCTGTCAGTTTTCAAGACGGCTCTATTAATCAAATTAAATTGCAAATTCTCTGCAAACTCCGATCATTTATGTTGGAAAAGGTCTCCAGACAACGTCCATGTAATGTTTCTGGTTTGGTCTCTTTTTGGTTTCAATCCCTTCTAGGTGGTGCTGGAATAGCGTTCTACAGAGGCCGACTGACTTCCAGTACCTCACCTCTTTGTGAGCATAAACAGCGAGTGTCAGCCGGCAATTTAGTCATGGATGGCATCACAGTGACGTGCAATCCCATCCTCACCTGACGCCCATTTATGCGCATTTTCTAGCAGGGGTCACTCGATAGTGATGAAAAGCAGGAACGTTGCATTGGTTTTCGTCCTCCCTTGACCGGCCAGTTATCGTGCCCCCTCTCTCTCCTTTCGCTGAGATCAGCTAATTCAGCACAAATTGAGAATTGAACCTGGGGCCTTCCTAACCTGGTGAGCTCAACTCCACACTAAGCAGTTCATTCACCCAATGAGCCATTATTACTGGCGGATGGGGAGGGGAGGAAATCAGTATTTTGTGATACCTTTGCAGCCTTATGATATCAACTTTGTCATTACAAGGATGTCTTACTACAGTTATACAGGGCCTTGGTGAGACCACACCTGGAGTACTGTGTGCAGTTTTGGTCTCCTTACTTAAGGAAGGATATACTTGCCATAGAGGGAGTGCAGCGAAGGTTCACCAGACTGATTCCTGGGATGGCAGGACTGTCGTATGAGGAGAGATTGGGTCAACTAGGCCTGTATTCACTCGAGTTTAGAAGAATGAGAGGGGATATCATTGAAACGTATAAAATTCTGACAGGGCTAGACAGACTGGATGCAGGGAGGATGTTTCCCCTGGTTGGGGGGGAGGCGGTCTAGAACGAGGGGTCACAGACTCCGGATACAGGGGAGGACATTTCAGACTGAGATGAGAAATTTCTTCACTCAGAGGGTGGTGAACCTGTGGAATTATCTACCACAGAAGGCTGTGGAGGCCAAGTCACTGAATATATTTAAGAAGGAGATAGATAGATTTCTAGACGCAAAAGGCGTCAAGGGGTATGGGGAGAGCGCGGGAATATGGTATTGAGATAGAGGATCAGCCATGATCATATTGAATGGTGGAGCAGGCTCGAAGGGCCGAATGGCCTACCCCTGCTCCTATTTTTCTATGTTTCTATTACAATAACATCCTGACAGAAATACAAATCCTTTGCTGTTAAATTCACACAGACTCACTATCCAATTTCTTGTGTCTGTCTCTATTTTATCAGTATTACTTTTGTCATTACGTTTCGACAGTTTTCTTCCTTGTTCTTCCTAAATTCCAACTACAATCTCCAATAAGTTCCTCCTCCTCCCTATATCTTCACTGTGGTGAATGCAAGTTCTGTCACACCTTGTCCTGCTCTAACTCATTTTTCCACTGGACCTCAGAACTGGGGAACTCCTTATCAGTTTTCCCTTCCTCTTGTAACCTACGGGGCTTTTAGAACTCAGGCTTGGCGTCACCTAACAGAACAAGGGGAGCATAACCTTAAAATTAGAGCTAGGCCGTTCAGGGATAATGTCAGGAAGCACTTCTTCACACAAAGGAAATCTGGAACTCTCTCCCCCAAAAATCTGTTGAGGCTGGGGGTCAATTGAAAATTTCAAAACTGAGATTGATAGATTTTTATTAGGTAAGGGTATTAAGAGATATGGAACCAGGGCAAGTAAATTGAGTTAAGATACAGATCAGCCATGATCTAATTGAATGGTGAAACAAGCTCAGGGGGCTGTTCCTATGTTACTAACCATTAATTCTCGATTTTTCAACCCTGGGCAGGGAGGGGGAGGGGGGGGCGGTGTGTTTGACCTGTACTGTGGGCCTTGAATTTAGGTATCTCAATAAAAACAACATTGACTTGATGTATTGGTGTACCTATATGTACTAGTGTTTGCTTGGATCAGTAGTTTTGTGAATGGAAGCTGAGATTCTGTAGCATGTAATGGCTTTCTGAGATGCTGTTTCCCCTTGACTGAAACTGATTTCATTCCTAATGTCATTGGACAGATCACTCTGCTTTTGAATTGAACAACCCAGATGTGAACTCAGCCACATCCCTGTGATCTGAAACTGTGAAAGACTCCCACAAACCTGCACGCTGCGCTCACCTTAACTGCGCACAAATCTGTCCTTGGCACAATACGTGGTTTGGAGAATGTCAGTGAAAAGCTCTGTCCTGACACAGTTCTTTTCGTGACCTACCTTTTTATCTTGGAAACCATTAATGGTTTCAAAATCTTGCTTTCCCCATTCCCCCCACCTCCTCTTTTCCCTCCTTCTGGAATCGCATCAGGGATAAAAGCAGATTCCAGTTTGGTTTGAAAGGTCAATGGTGGGTGGGGGGGTTGGGGGGAAGGCGGAGTTGATTACGTTCGGCATCAGAGGCAGTGGTAATAAAACAAAAATTCTCACATTTGTAGTTTATTCAAATTTATGGCAAACTCTCGCACCAACTAGCTTGTATCGATCTTATGGATTGTAGTCTGCTTCTCCGTTCTCTGCTGCTTGTTTTAGTGCTTTAGGCCAAAAGCCAATTGTGGAAAATGGCCAAATAACTGAAATTATAGCGTTCCTCCTTATTCATTTGGAAATGGGCATCTGACCCAAATACTGAGGTTCAACTTCTTGCTGATTCCAGTACTACAGGCTGAAGATTGTTTCTTAAATATTTTTTAACCTGTATCAGCCATCAAATGTTCTCTGGGAGGTTGGGGGGGGGGGTGGGGGGTGGGGGTGGGGAGGGGGGGGGGTTAGGGAGCAGTGCTCTATTGTATTTATTTAACTATTTCTCAGCTCCTGGAGCAATTTGAGTCTGTCCGAATGATAAATCTCTTGCATATTCTGTAAAGAACAAACACTTACATTTATATAATGCCTTTATCATAGAATCATACAGCACAGCAGGAGGCTATTCGGCCCATCGTGCCTGTGCCGGCTCTTTGAAAGCGCTGTCCAATTAGTCCCACTCCCCTGCTCTTTCCCCATAGCCCTGCAAATTTCTCATTTCCAAGTATATATCTAATTCCCCTTTTGAATGCTACTATTGAATCTACTTCCACCACCCTTTCAGGCAGTGCGTTCCAGATCACAACAACTCGCTGCATAAACAAATTTCACCCTGGGTTTTTTGCCAGTTGTCTTAAATTTGTTACCGATCCTCTTGCCAGTGGACACAGTTTCTTGCTATCTAGTCTATCAAAACCCTTCATAATTTTACACACCTCTATTAAATCTCCCCTTAACCTTCTCTGCTCTAAGGATAACAACCCCAGTTTCTCCAGTCTCTCCACATAACTGAAGTCCCTCATCCCTGGTACCATTCTGATAATTCTCCTCTCCAAGGCCTTGACATCATTCCTCAAGTGTGGTGCCCAGATTGTTACACTTTGCCCTAGCTGAGGCCTAACCAGAGATTTACAAAGGTTTACCATAACTTCCTTGCTTTTGCACTCTATCCCATATCCCATTGCACGGATCCCATATGCTTTTTTAACAGCCTTATCAACTTGTCCTGCCATCTTCAAAGATTTGTGTATATGAATGCCCAGGCCACTCGGTTCCTGCGCCCCCTTCAAAAATGTCCCAAGGCGCTTCACAGAGGAGTAATCAGAAATTAATGAACGGTGAGCCAAAGGAGGAGATAGTAGATGGGGTGACCAAGAGCTTCATCAAAGTGATGGGTTTTAAGGGGGGTCTTAAAGGAGGAGAGAGAGGTGGCAAGCCAGAAGGGCTTAGATAGGGAATTCCAAAGTTTCGGCAATGAGAGGGGGGAGTGCAGAGAACCACCAGAGTCAGAGGAACAGAGGAGTGGGTGGGGCGGCTATCGGGCCAGAGAAGGTTACAGAAATAGGGAGCGGTGAGGCCATGAAGGGATTTATACACAAGGATGAGAATTTTAAATTGGAGGCGTTGGGGGCAATGTTCCCTTTAAGCTGCATGCAGCACTCCAGGGGTCCCGCGCAGTCGGTGAGCCAGCTTTTAGATTGAAAAAACCGTGCATGCGCGGAATTTTGAATGGGCCACGCAGCCCCCCAAAAAAATGACAGGGAGCATTGGTTGGGGGACCTGGAGCCAATGTAGGTCAGCGAGCACAAGGGTGATGGGTGAGCAGGACGTGGTGCGAATTAGGATACTGGCAGCAGAGGTTTTGATGATCTGAAGTTTATGGAGGGTAGCGGATGGGTGACCAGACATGAGAGCACGGGAATAGTCGAGTTTGGAGTTACAAAAGCATGGATGTGCTTTTTAGCAGCAGATGGGCTAAGGTAAGGACAGAGGCAGGTGAAGTTATGGAGAGAGACTACTTTTGTAATGGAGAGGACATGGGGTCGGAAGCTCAGGTTGAGGTCGAATACGACACTGAGGTTGTGAACAGGCTGGTTCAGCCTGAGACAATGGCCAGGGAAGGAGATAGAATCGGTGGCAAGGGAACCGAGTTCGTGGCAGTGGCCAAAGACGATGGCTTCAGTCTTCCCAATGTTTAACTAGAGGAAGTTGTACTGGATGTCGGACCAGCAGTCTGACAACACAGAGACAGTGGAGAGGTCGAGAGGTGGTGAAGAGGTAGAGCTGAGTGTTGTCAGCATACATGTGGATGCAGACCCCATGTTGCCAAAGGATTGCATGTTTTTGAGGAAGAAAATAGGGCCAAGGATAGATCCTTGGGGGACTCCAAAGTAAGGGTGTGAGGACGGGAAACAATGACATTGCTGGAGATGCTCTGGTTACGATCGGATAGGTAAGAATGCCAAGCAAGGCACAAAGGGTTTATTCAAGGTGGAATAAAGCCTGGAATGGCGGCAGGTGAGTGGAAAGACAGAGGAGCAATGATGGGTTGCAGTAGGAATTAGGGGGCAAAGTACCTGAAGGGGGAAAATGAAAAAGTAGCATGGGTGGGTAAGAGGAAAGGGAGGAGACAGGAAAATAGGGTCCAAGAGGGACCAAGAGAAAAAAAAGAAAGGGAGATAATGTGATGGGCTCAGGTCCGCAGCAGCAGCCAAAATTTGCATGCAAATGCACAGAGGGAATTCAGGTTATGTAGGCATGCCAGCGATTAGGGGAGATATGTCACAGTCGTTAACAGAGGAAAGGAAGGAGACAATACAAGAGAGTCTAAAGTTAAAGCCTGAGGTCCAATGGTGGGATGATATTGTAGACAGGATGGAGTCAGTTTGGAGAGCTCACAAACCAGGTTCCAGGTTCGGAGAGAGTTGTGGACAGGGAGTGGAATAAGGAGCTGTTTGAGGGGCAGTGGGCAAACTGCTGGTGGTTGCCCAGTGGAATTGGAGGGCCTAGAAGAAGTGGAAAATCAACCCTGAACCCTGAACCAGCGGAGGTCGATCCATCGGTCCGGCAAAGATGCGCAGTGGCCTCAGATGTTAGCGGTGAGTGCCAGTGAGTCTGGTACACCAGCAGAGAGGCAGTGGGAGTGAAGCCCAAGGAGCCCGGGAGAGGGGGTGAAAGATAAATCCACGGTGTCAGTGCAGATGAGGGAGCTGATCCAAGGAAGGGAGCTGAAGAATACACAAGAACAGGAGAAGCAGAAGGAGCTTGAGAAGTCGATCCGACCCAGCCCAGCAAAGAGTGATGGAGGAGATCTGAAGGATGAGTGCAGGCAACAGCAACAGGAAGTAAGTGGATTGCAGCAAAGCCCAGATCATTCAGCAGCATGGGTGCAAAATCCAGTTGGGAACCAGCAGCAATGGGTCAGAGCTGGCTCAGCGCAGAGTGAAAAATCTCAGCAGAAAACTGAACCAAAGAAGCAGACAAGGAACCAAGGAGGCAAGTCCAGCAGAGAAGACAATCACAGTAGAAAGTGGCGGCGTAGGTGGAAGTCACAAGTAAAGCCCCAATAGAAAGAGTTCTGTCCAGAACCCAACACAGCAGAGGCATAAATCAGAGAAAATATGGTCCTAAAGCTGGTAACAGCAGCTGGTGGGGACGGGCACCCTAGGCTGGAATAGATTACTTTAAACTTGGAGATTGAATGGCAGAACAGATTGGGCTCCTTTGATATGGAACTGGAAGAACTAATTTGTACTCGCCCCAATTTACTTGGTGTTCCTGTTAAATATCTCATAACTTCCTCTGATAGTGAGAACCTCTTTTTTGATGGGCTTCCTTGATGGTGAGATGACCCCTTTTAACAAGCATTGTGATGACAAGACTCTCTTATTCAACAGGAATCCTGAGGGCAGAAACTTCCTTTTAATGATGAGTGCCCTAATGATGCGAATCCCTTTAATTCACAGAAATCGCAAGGGTGAAACTCCCCCTCTTTGCCAGGGTCCTGATGGTAAGACTACCACTCCGGTGCATTCAGTTCTGGGCATCGCACCTCAGGAAGGATATATTGGCCTTGGACAGAGTGCAGTGCAGATTTACCAGAATGATACCTGGGATAAAAGGTTTAAATTATGAGGACAGGTTACATAGACTAGACTTGTATTCCCTTGAGTATAGAAGGTTAAAGGGTGATTTAATTGAGGTGTTTAAGATGATTAAAGGAGTTGATAGGATAGATAGAGAGAAACCTGGGCTAGAAATTGGCCTCCTTACCACCTCCCGTTATCGCCTCTGGGGGGCGCTAACAGGGCGCTAACGACTTACCACCCGGGCGCGGCGAGATGAACTACTCCCGCGAACTTCGGTGAGATGTTTGCGGTGGGAGTAAGATATCACGCCATGATTTCCTTTGCCCGGAGATCGTGACGTAATTGTCCTGCGCATCGCCCCAGTAGCGCCCCGGACCCGAACTTCGGCTCCGTCCCCTGCAGCATCGCCGGGCGACGACACCGACAGCTGCAGGAGGCGTCGATCGGGAGGCCGGGCGCTTCGGGGAGCGAAAGTTAAAGGGGAGGTCGCCGAGGTAAGTACCTACATTTCTGAAATGTATTCGTTCAAGTTTTTTTACTTCTCCTGAGCCGCGATCGATCAGCCTGGCCCTCTGCTGGAGGGCTGATCGAGCCGGATCGTGGCCACCGTCAGGGACCAGCTAACTGGTTCCAATGCAGAGCCTGCAGCGATGGCCCTTCCCTTTAAGGGAGGGAAGGAACCTCGGAACGTGGCAGCGTTGCACCACTACCGCCCCGCCTGTGTCCTTTAGCGCTCCAGGAAGGAAGTGGAGTGCTCGCTCCACTTCCTTCCTGGAGCACAAAACCCAATTTCATGAAAGCTGGGAATCATTAGCGCCTGGCGCTACGTTTCCCAGCTTTCAAAAGTTACCGCCCCCAAATGGGGCAATAATGAATTTCTCCCCCACTATTTCCTCTGGTGGGGGAGTCCAGAACAAGGGGGCATAACCTTAAAATTAGAGCTAGGCCGTTCAGGAGTGATGGCAGAACGCACTTCTTCACACAAAGGGTAAATCTGGAACTCTGTTTCCCAAAAAGTTGTTGAGGGGATAGATCAATTCAAAATTTCAAAACTGAGTTTGATAGATTTTTGTTAGGCAAGGGTATTAAGGGTTACGGAACCAAGGCGTGTAGATGGAATTAAGATACAGATCAGCCATGATCTAATTGAATGGCGGAATGGGCTCGAGGGGCTAAATGTCCTACTCCTGTTCCTATATTCCTATTTTTTTAATGAATCACTGTCTGTATTTGGCAAATATCTTGGTTTTTTTTAAATCAACGACTTCTGCATTAAACACTGGGGAAAGACTTTCACTGTGTACTTCATGCGTTTAGAAAGAATGCAAGATTGGGCCATAAATGGGTTAGCACCTTTGATAAAATAGCCAACAAAGAACTTTCACAGGAGCAGGTTAACAATCTCAACTCACCTCTCTCTTCACAAGGAATGCTGAGAGCCTTTCTAAGCAAGCAGCAAAGAATCTCGATGTGATGTCCGCATTGTACATGGATGTGTCTGATAATGCTGCCGAAGTAAAAAAAGAAAGTTACATTTATTTCTGCAACTGTTTGAAGGGAAGGCTTGTGTAGAGGTCAAAGGTGACATGAGCAGCAAAAGAGCAGCAGCACTAAGTGCGGAGCTGTTACAGTAATGGACAAAATTCACAATAAAATAAAGCAGCTGCTTTCAAGAACCGTTATTTTGCTTCAGGCCACTTCGCTCAATTGTTACCATCAGCCTTTTTATTCCCACCCCCCCCCCACCACTGCTCTGTGATGTCTGATGCATAAAAAGCCCACTCCACCACACCTCAAGTGGCAGGGTAAGTCACTTGCTCCCAGGACTCCGCTTAGTGTTCAATAATCTCCTATCAGTGGGAGCTTTGAGTCCTGCCCAGGGTCAATAGCCATTGAGAACTTTCTTTCTCAGGTGGGGCACATTTGACCTATGCTCACTCACAATTGATCCCTGGGATGAGAGGGTTGTCCTATGAGGAGAGATTGAGTAGATTGGGCCTATGCTCTCTGAAGTTTAGAAGAATGAGAGGAGCTCTCGTTGAAACATAGATGCTGAAAGGTTGTTTGCCCTGGCTGAAGTGTCAAGAACTAGGGGACATATAATGTCAGGATAAGGGGTCGGCCATTTAAGACTGAGATGAGGAGGAATTTCTTCACTCAGCGGGTTGTGAATCTTTGGAATTCTCTACCCCAAAGGGCTATCAATGCTGAATCATTGAGTATATTCAAGGCTGAGATAGATAGATTTTTGGGAATCAAGGCGTATGAAGATTGGACAAGAAAGTGGAGTTGAGGTCGAAGATCAGCCATGATCTTATTGAATGGCCGAGCAGGCTCGAGGGGCCGTATGACCTACTCCTGTCCTAATTCTTATGTTCTTATGTTCTTATTGGAGGACAGTGTACGAGGAATTTTACAAGAGAACCAAAGTATGGCCAATAGATAGTCCAGCCTGCATTAAACTAAGCTAATATGAAGGGATAATTACTAGTCCTAGCCCTTTTCGGGCTACCCCAGATCAGGCGTATTCCCCAGATGTTTACCTTCAACTAAAATTAGCGGTAGCCGAATCCTAGACACGCTTAATTGGTCTAAAGGTCAGACTATCTCTCCCTAAAGGAAAGGAACGGCTTGAAGATGTTACCGTCCTCCAGATAGCACTTTTAATAAGTTTAACTAGACTGTAACCTTCCGGATATTATGAGGGTCCGGAAACCACCCCCCCCGAGAATTCTACAACTCCTCACCAAAGAGTGTACAGAAATTGAGTTCGCGAGGTTGATACAAAATTACTCTGTGAGATAATTCTAAAAATATATAGATTTATTAAAGAACCGACATTCAGCTAACAGCTGTTGATTCAATCGCAACTTTAACAGTTCAAAATACAAATAGCTTACATTTCTTATTCTCAGAGCTCCTTATTCTCAAATCTTAACTTCGTTACATTTCCACACTTCTACTTATTCTTAATCCAGAATATCCACCAAAATCAAATACCTTGATTACCCAAGACTCAAAGGGTTAAAAACTTACAGAGCCTGCCTCTGAAGTTAGGAATCGCTTGCCTTTCCAGCGACTTCTGACTTTTTATCTGAAAAGCTCTATTTTTATACCTTTTTTTAGTGGTTTATCCTTTGAAGTTTTCTGCTGATATAAGCTAATTATCTCTAGCCATACCTCTGTTGATTTCTTTCTATTCTTACTGTTAATTCAGCTGTTAGCTTGCAGAATTCTGTCTGCTGTATAGGTGTTTCAAAAACTTATCATATAAAATAGTTATTACAGATTTATCTCTTTGATGCCATTCTTTCAAAGGTCTTCAATTCAATTCTTAATATTGGCTTAACTGCTTGTATTACAGACTTCTCGTCTCCTTGTGTTCCAAGTTCAACACATAAACAATGTGATTGCTTGGTACATCTATTGATGTAATATTTTCAAAGTCTTCTGTAGGTATCTTTTACAACATGTAAATTAAAAACACTTCATCTAGGGTGTTCTTTGCATTTCTTAGCTACTTCAATTGGTTGTATATATAATCGTGTTTCCTGTTTCATTTGATGTTACTTTTACAAAGGCACATGGTTTTTTAATGTTCTGTGTTTCTGTTCGACGTGTTATTTTTTAACACTTTAAACTGGGTATAGCTATTGTGTTGGTTCCAAACTGCAGACTCCTTGGAACCTACAACCCTTTGTTTCAATGAGGCCATTGTCTCCGTGTCAATAACCATTTCCCATTTCAAAAGCTTGTGTGGTGTTTACAGCTTTTGTGTTAACACTTCATCTTATCTCAGAAGCCTGTATTTCTGTTTACGGCTTGTGTCGTTGAGGCTTTTAGATTTTTAAACCCAGTTTGTCATGTTTTAATAAAATCAGAATTCTGTTCATAGGATGGTGTATTTTTCTGAAATATGGCTATTCCATTACAAATATACTTCTGAGCTGTGTCACAATCCCAAACTCCAGCTCTCTACTGCAATCAGCTAACTCACAGAAGGTGCATTTGCATTTTTTTAAATTCGTTTATGGGATGTGGGCATCTCTGGCAAGGCCAGCATTTATTGCCCATCCCTAATTGCCCTTGAGAAGGTGGTGGTGAGCCGCCTTCTGGAACCGCTGCAGTCTGTGTGGTGAAGGTACTCCCACACTGCTGTTAGGTAGGGAGTTCCAGGATTTTGACCCAGCGACGATGAAGGATCGGCGATATACTTCTAAGTCAGGATGGTGTGTGACTTGGAGGGGAACTCGGAGGTGGTGGTGTTCCCATGCACCTGCTGCTCTTGTCCTTCTAGGTGGAAGAGGTCGCGGGTTTGGGAGGTGCTGCCGAAGAAGCCTTGGCGAGTTGCTGCAGTGCATCTTGTAGATGGTACACACTGCAGCCACAGTATGCCGGTGGTGGAGGGAGTGAATGTTTAAGGTGGTGGATGGGGTGCCAATCAAGCGGGCTGCTTTGTCCTGGATGGTGTCGAGCTTCTGGAGTGTTGTTGGACCTGCACTCATCCAGGCAAGTGGAGAGTATTCCATCACACTCCTTACTTGTGCCTTCTAGATGGTAGAAAGGCTTTGGGGAGTCAGGAGGTGAGACACTCGCCGCAGAATACCTAGCCTCTGACCTGCTAGTTTCTTTACTGGGATTCTCCCTATCTTCCAACTTGAAATCAAGAGAATTTCAACAACCAGCTGAGCTGGAAGGTGCTGCATGACCTTGACTGATTGTTACATTCTCACACTCACTGTGCCTGGCTAGGTGTGTTTGTCCTAGAGTAGGTACACTCTGTTGTTTAGTATATTGCGTAGCGATTTGTGGGATTATATCGAGGGTTGCCAACTATGGTTGGACGTATTCCTGGAGGTTTCATCACATGACCTTCCGCCGCCAACCGCCCCGCCTTGTCAAACAACCTTATATGCCATCTCCAATATTTATATAGCTAATAATTGAAAATGTTGAAAGAAAAACACACAGGCCCAGAATTGTGCGGTCAGCGGCGAAGCGATGGCGCCAATGTTCCCTGTAATTTTTTTTGGGTGCGCAGCCCATTCAAATGTTCACGCATGCGCGGTTATTCCAATTGAAAAGCTGGTGAGCTTAAGGGGAGCATTGGACAGTGCTCCCAGCAGGCCTCGAAGAAAGCTACCACAAAGATCTGTGATGTGAATTTCAGCTCTCCCGACCTAAGTTTGAATCTGGCGCCAAATCAAGCGTCCAGCAACAGTGATGTCATCAAGCAGACTAAGCAGCTAATTGAAGAATTCTCACAGACAGCAAACCAGGAAGTAAAATGCACAGATTATAATTTACTTTTTATATATTTTACAGAGAACGAAATAAAGATTGGGAATAACACATAGGATTAAGGTAAAAGCTGAAATATCATAAACAAAGAATTATTTTATAAGCCATATAATTGTTATCATATTAATGAAAAAATTTGACGTTCCATAAATATAAAATGAGTTTCTACAGGGCCAGAATGGTTGTTCAGCAGTCAATATGCCATTAAAAACCCAGTTACACCTCTTTCAACAAGGCTTAACATTTTCGGGGGTGGGGGTGGGGGGGAAGTTCAGTGTAATAGGGGAAGTTTTCGGCAGGAACTGTGATTTGAATTGATTGCCGGCTCTGGGGAGTTCCACAGCGCAATCTGTGGAGGAGCAGGGAATGACTGACACCAACTTCTAGATTTCTGCGCACAAGCTGACTCCAGAAGCTGCTGTCTATTTCAGAGGAGTAATGACAGCGGACGCTGACAGTTTCGCCATCATTGCCACCGCAAAATCCAGGCCGCAGTTTTTTTTTATAATGCCGCAACGATTTTTCTCCCGGGTTTTGCTGGCAGCAGTGACCAGGAGATGAATCTTCAAATCCCTGGAGACTCCAGGGCAATCCTGGAGGGTTGGCAACCCGAATGACATCAGAAAATAATTAAGCACGGAATGAGGAAAAGCCATTTAGCGCATTAACCCTGCTACCTATGGCCGATTCCATGCCAACTACTTAATCTCCTGAGAGAAAGTTCTGCATAAATAATGCCTGATCCCCAAAGCTGATCAAGGAAAGCTGTAGAATATATATATATAGAATATATATATCTCACATCCCTGCTGTTTAACCTGGCCTGCTGCTCTTCACAAGCAACAGTTCCCCCTCCCCCAGCAACATGTGGGCATTTGATGATCGCAGTTTATACCTATCCCTCTGACCGCCAAATCTGGACTGGCAGGTTTCATTATTTCAAGTGTCCCTCTCTACAAGGTGGGATCACACCTGCTTCACAGGCCTTAAGTGCAGTATTATTGGAAACATGATGCGTTGAATCACACCTGCAGCAGTGTCTCCAGAGCAGCTGCCCCATCATTAGAACAGTTCGATAGTTTATGCCTGTGCAGCTCTGAGGGTGAGAATGAATTTCTTTTAAAATCCTTGCAGAAGTAATTTTTTTTTGATTCCTTGCTGTGATTTGTTTATGGGGAGGGTGACTCACTCAGGCAAGCTGTTGGATCCAAAAGCAGTGCTGAGCACATTGGGAGTGAGATCTTGAGAAAGCCAGACAGGCTCATTAGCACCAAATCGTCAAGTGAGCGGCTTCTGATTTCAAAAAATGTTGAGGAAGCTAAAACTTACATTGAAGGGAATCAGGCGAGGCCATTACTTTGGGCAAGGTAGTGACACTCCAGGGAGACTTTCTATCATTGGCTAGAACCTCACTGAGACTGCATTTGTCAGGCTATTAGGTTGTTTGGGCTGATGAAAAACAAAACTGATTGCTTTCATGTTAAGAAAGCCAAGACGTACTGCAGCATTGGGCAGTGAAGTGTGTTGTACAATCGGTGTGCTACATTGTAGAGTGCTGCAATGCACATTATTCCTCATAAAACTAAATCCCTGACTTGGGTAGACTGTAGGAGAAACTAGCAAAGCAGCGACATGTTGGCCACTCTGGTTTGCGCCTCCCGTTAGCGTCTTAAGAGGGCGCTAATGGGGCGCAAAGCAACTAGCGCCCGGGCGCGGCGATGTCTGCGCCGCTCGCGAAATTGACCAGACGTTTTGCGGCGGCGCTAAACACTACCGCCCCGATCTCGTGCGCCTGCAGATCTTGACGTCAGTCGAGCGTGCAACGCCCTTGTGGCGCCCCGGACCAGATATTGAGTGGCGCCCCCCTCCTTTCGCCTGGTGCAAGCAACGACAGGGAGACTGGAACGTTTCCCAGTCGGTGAGGGGCTGGGGGGGCGCTATTTAAAGGCGGCCTCTTCCTGGCTTTTTCTGTTGCAGACATTTTTGCACCACTCATTCTGACAGAGAGAGAGAGATTCTGAGAGAGAGAAGGAGAGACTTCTGCATAGAGTCAACGCTGTGTGAAGTAGTTTTGGCTACTGAGCATCACTTTGCAGGTACTTTTTGATTTGACCTTCATTACTTCGATTACCAAGAGACTGTGGGGGCTGCACTGATTCGGGGTGTCGACCTGCGCCTGCAGAATCGGAGGCAACAGAGACGCAGAGAGAGAATGGCAATCACGGCCAGACGGAGGAGGGCCAACAGGCCTCTGTACAGGAGACATTACTCTCCCAGGGTATTTCGGCAACAATTCTCCTACATTAATTTGTCTGAGGAGCAGTGGTTACACAGGATGCGCTTCAGCAAGGAGGTGGTCACTGAGCTCTGCCACCTGCTGCAGCCAGATCTGCAGCCTCTACTGAGGACCAGGACGTCTCTGTCGGTGGCAGTGAAGGTCACAGTGACTCTGAACTTTTATGCCACCGGCTCCTTTCAAGCAGCTACTGGGGACATCGCCAATATCACCCAGTTCGCGGTTCATTGCTGTATCCGTCAGGTCACAAATGCCCTCTATAAAAGGAGATGCCAGTACATCTCTTTCCCGATGACCCGGGCCGAACAGCATGAACGCGCATTGGGCTTTGCGAGGATAGCGGACTTTCCCATGGTGCAGGGCGCCATTGACTGCACGCATGTGGCATTGCGGGCACCGCATGAGAATGCAGAGGTTTTCCGAAAACGCAAGGGGTTCCACTCCTTAAACGTCCAGTTGGTCTGTGACCACAGGCAGCTGATACTCGCAATCAATGCCCGCTATCCTGGCAGCAGCCACGTGGTTGGCTCCTCGGGGACAAGGGTTATCCACTGTGCACCCGGCTCATGACACCGCTCCGTAACCCCAACACCCCTGCTGAGCTGCGGTACAATGAGAGCCATCTCGCCACCAGGAACACCGTTGAGCAGACGATCGGCGTGCTCAAGCGTCTGTCTGGACCTGCAGTACTTGCCTGAGCTAGTCTCCCTCTTCATAGTTGTGTGCTGCATGCTGCATAACCTGGCAATCCTCAGGACCCAGCCAATGCCACCAGGCCTTGGAACACCACCAGAGGAGGAGGAAGAAGAGGAGGAGGATGATCAGCAGCAGCACCAAGGCGGGAGGGAGGCCCACAATGTTGGAACTGCAAGGGCCGTCCGTCAACGGCTGATAACAAGCCACTTCTAGGCCCCTACTGAGGAAATGGCTTCTGGCATGGAGAACAACATGAATGAAACCAACCCGCAACCCCTAAGCCGGCCAAGGCAGCAATGATTCCAAAGGCCAAACCTGTACATTTTGAATACAAAAACTTTTTTATTTTACAAACTCTGTGTGTGTCATTTCTTCATGACAAACTAATAGAAACAAATACAAAAAATCATTCATTAACATAACTGGTTCTCACAACCTGGAGATAATGTCCAAAACACTAAACAAAAGTTTGAACAAGAACCTCGGCCTTTAATAAAAAATTGACCAACATTTCGTCACACCTCCTACTTTTTGCCCTTCGAGGGTGATCTCCTTCCCTTGCGCACTTCCCCCCTTCCCACCCTACTGCTCCTCCGTAATGGGGCCGCAGTGGCTGCAGCAAGGCTGGTGGAAGGCTGCTGATTGTCAGAACCTGAGACAACAGATGCCCTTGAAGGACGGCCTCGACCAGATCTGGGCCTGGAGGGCCCGGCTGCAGACTGCACCAACTCTGCCTGGGCGGCAGCAGTCTGGGCTACAGGCGGTGGCAAGTGCAATGGGGAAGTGACAGTGGTGGCAGCAGGAATGCTGTCATCTTGAGAGAGGACAGCAACTCCCTGCTCGACTGACACACTGGCACTCCCACGGGGCAGCACCTCAGCATCCGGAGCAATCTGCTGGAGCACAGATTGCTGGCCTGCTGCGGCGTGGTGAGAGCCCCGGGGAAATGTGGCCGAACCAGCGACAATGGCAGCAGTCAGGGCTTGCGTGGCCTCAATCTGAGTCTGCATGAGAGCAGTCTGAGATTGGATCACGGCAACCAATGACTGAATTGCAGCACTAAGCTTCAGCGTGGCATCCGCCTGTGCTACAGCGAAGTGCTCCACACTCCTTGCCAGTGCATCAATACTTTCGGGCACCCTTCCCACTGCACCCATGAGCTGAGTGTGCATGTCTACCGCCTGGGTGTTCATTTCAGCGATGAGCTTCTCCTCCTCTGCGTCCAGTGCAGCAGGACTCGCTGGCCTACTCTCCCTCCGGGGAGAAGGCCCCCGAGCTTCCCTAGCCACATCGCATTGCTGCAGCCCGCTGGGTCCCGGAGCTTCACCCTCACCAGACCCTTCCCCCCTGCTCCCCTCCAGGGATAACGTGTTCCCAGTGTGGGCATGGGCTTTCTCGGGAGAGGGTGGCGCTGATGCTCCGGCTTCCTCTTCCTCCTCGCCTGCAGCTTCACTCCCACTGGCAGCTTGAGGGCCCGTCTCCTCAGCTGGTGAATCACCATCTGAAAGCAGGGAGGTACAAGAGTGGCTTTAGCGTGAGGACAGGGGGGCAGTAAGGGAGGAAGGAGTGCAGCGATTTATTGAGTTGGATTGAAAGTGTCAAAGGCTGGCGTTGTGAGGGACAAGTGGAATGAGAGAGGAGAAAAAGGTGATGACCTTACCATTGCTGTCCCGAACGGGGTCGGGCTCTGCAGGGGCGACAGGACCGATCACCTGGCTTGCCACAATCCTGTGGACGCGCACCTCAAGATCACTGAGGGGTTGCAGCTGAGGCCGCCCTCCACCCGTCCGTTGCTGCTGTCTCCTATTATGAGATAGCTTGGCCTGCAAGAAAAAGGACGGCGTCTGAGTAAATATACAGCCATGGTCTTGCCTGATGTGCCTCCCATAATTGAATAGCCCTTAATGTATGCAGCCATGGTCTTGCCTGATGTGCCTCCCATAATTGAATAGCCCTTAATGTATGCAGCCATGGTCTTGCCTGATGTGCTTCCCATAGTTGAATAGCCCTTACTGTATGCAAAGTGTGGAATGCGCATGTGTGTTTCATGAGAGGGCCATAGGTGTTGGATGAGTGTTGGGAATTGGGGTTTTAAGACCCTCTGGCCATAGAGTAAGGTTGAGATGGAAGGATGGAGAGGTATTGAAAAAAAGCCACTCACCCTGACGACCCGAGTGAGGTTGTTGAACTTTTTACGACATTGTCTATGGGTCCTGGTCACCATGCTCCTGGAGGAGACGTGCTGAGCCACCTCCCTCCACACTCTTCTGTAGTCATAGAAAGATAGAAACAGAGAAGATAGGAGCAGGAGTAGGCCATTCAGCCCCTCGAGCCTGCTCCGCCATTCAATGCGATCATGGCTGATCATCCAAATTCAGTACCCTGTCCCTGCTTTCTCCCCATATCCCTTGATCCCCTTAGCCTTAAGAAATATATCTAACTCCTTCTTGAATATATTTAATGAATTGGACTCAACTGTCTTCTGTGGTAGAGAATTTCACAGGTTCACCACTCTCTGGGTGAAGAAATTCCTCCTGATCTCAGTCCCAAATGGCTTACCCCTTATCCTTAGACTGTTACCCCTGGTTCTGGACTACCCTGCCATCGGGAACATCCTTCCTGCATCTAGTCTGTCTAGTCCTGTTAGAATTTTATAAGTTTCAGTGAGATCCCCTCTCATTCTTCTAAACTCTAGTGCATACAAGCCCAATCGACCCAATCTCTCTTCATACGTCATTCCTGCCATCCCAGGTATCAGTCTGGTGAATCTTCGCTGCACTCCCTCCATGACAATAACATGCTTCCTCAGATAAGGTGACCAAAACTGCACACAATACTCAAGGTGTGGTCTCACCAAAGCCCTGTACAACTGCAGCAAGACCTCCTTGCTCCTGTACTCGAATCCTCTCGCTATGAAGGCCAACACACCATTTGCCTTCTTAACCGCCTGCTGCACCTGTATGCTTACCTTCAGCGACTGGTGCACAAGGACACCCAGGTCTCGTTGCACTTCCACTTTTCCCAATCTATTGCCGTTCAGATAATAATCTGCCTTCCTGTTTTTGCCACCAAAGTGGATAACCTCGCATTTATCCACATTATACTGCATCTGCCATGCATCTGCCCAATCACCCAACCTGTCCAAATCATACTGGAGTTTCTCTGCATCCTCCTCACAGCACACACACCCATCCAGCTTTGTATCGTCTGCAAACTTGGAGATATTACATCTAGTTCCCTCGTCTAGATCATTAATATATATTGTGAATAACTGGGGTCCTAGCACCGATCCCTGCGGTACCCCACTAGTCACTGCCTGCCACTTGGAAAAAGACCCGTTTATTCCAACTCTTTGCTTCCTGTCTGCCAACCTTTTCTATCCAAGTCAGTACCTTACCCCCAATTCCATGTGCTTTAACTTTGCACGCTAATCTCTTATGCGGGACCTTATCGAAAGCCTTCTGAAAGTCCAAATACACCACATCCACTGGTTCTCCCTTATCTATTCTACCAGTTACATCCTCAAAAAATTCCAGTAGATTAGTCAAGCATGATTTACCTTTTGTAAATCCATGGTGACATTGTCCGATCCTTTCACTGTTTTTCAAGTGCTCTGCTATTGCATCTTTTATAATGGACTCTAGCATTTTCCCCACTACCGATGTCAGGCTTACCGGTCTATAATTCCCCGTTTTCTCTCTACCACCTTTTTTAAATAGTGTGGTTACATTAGCTACCCTCCAATCCTTGGGAACTGTTCCAGAGTCTATAGAATTTTGGAAGATGACCAGCAATGCATCTACTATTTCTAGGGCCACTTCCTTAAGTACCCTAGGATGTAGATTATCAGGCCCTGGGGATTTATCGGCCTTCAATTCCGTCAATTTCCCTAACACCATTTCCCTACAAATACTGATTTCATTCAGTTCCTCCCTCTCATTAGACCCTATGTTCCCCGACATCTCTGGGAGGTTATTTGTATCCTCCTTTGAGAAGACAGAACCAAAGTATGTATTTAATTGGTCTGCCATTTCTATGTTCCCCATTATAAATTTCCCTGATTCTGACTGCAAGGGACCTACGCTTGACTTCACCAATTTTTTTCTCTTCACATATCTATAGAAGCTTTTACAGTCAGTTTTTATGTTCCCTGCAAGCTTACTCTCATACTCTATTTTCCCCCTCTTAATTAATCCCTTTGTCCTCCTTTGCTGAATCCTAAACTGCTCCCAATCCTCAGGTTTGCTGCTTTTTCTGGCCAATTTATATGTCCTCTCCTTGGATCTTATGCTGTCCCTAATTTCCCTTGTTAGCCATGGTTGAGTCACCTTTTTTGTTTTATTTTTATGCCAAACAGGGATGAACAAATTCTGTAGTTCATCCATGTGGTCTTTGAATGTTTGCCATTGCCTATCCACCGTCAACCCTTTAAGTAACATTCCCCAATCCATCCTAGCCAACTTGCGCCTCATACCATCATAGTTTCCTTTATTTAAATTCAGGACCCTAGTCTCTGAGTCAACTACTTCACTCTCCATCTTAATGAAGAATTCTATCATATTATGATCGCTCATCCCCAAGAGGCCTCGCACAACAAGATTGCTAATTAATCCTTTCTCATTACATAATACCCAGTCTAAGATGGCCTGATCTCTAGTTGGTTCCTCGACATATTGGTCCAGGAAACCATCCCGTATATACTCTAGGAATTCCTCCTCCACAGTATTGTTACTAATTTGGTTAGCCCAATCTATATGTAGATTAAAGTCACCCATGATAACTGCTGTGCCCTTATTGCACGCATCTCTTATTTCCCGTTTAATGCCATCCCCATCATCAGCATTACTGTTTGGGGGTCTGTATACAACTCCCACTAACGTTTTCTGCCCCATGGTATTTCTCAGCTCTACCCATACAGATTCCACATCATCAGTGCTAATATCCTTCCTTACTATTGTGTTAATCTCCTCTTTAACCAGCAATGCTACCCCACCTCCTTTTCCTTTTTGCCTGTCCTTCCTGAATATTGAATACCCCTGGATGTTGAATTCCCAGCCTTAGTCACCCTGGAGCCATGTTTCCGTAATCCCAATTATATCATATATAGTCGTGCAACAAAGGCCTCCTGCCACTTTCAGGGTAGAGTATAGATCTTCTGCGCTCCACCCCACCAACCAGAGCCTCCAAGGCCCGCTCGCTGAAGCGCTGAGCTCGTTCTCTCACCTTCTCCATAGTCCTTGGCTGGAAAATGTAGTCACAGGTCTCTCCAGGCCGAGATTCAAGGTTCCAATGAGCAGGGTGTGGCTGGAGAGCAAGATCGACCCTTCCCTTTAAGAATTGGCCGGCGGCAGTGTGTCTGTGTTCCATCGCTAACTGACATCACCTACGCTGCGCCAGCGCTCTGAGTTAGCGCCTCGCTCCTCAGCCTTTGCGCCTTAAGACAGGTGTGCAGCGCCTGATTTATCGCTCCAATCACCTCCAGGGGCGATAGAAGCCAAGTTTGCAGTCGGAGGCGATAATTAGCGCCAGGCGCTAAACTTTGCACCCGGCCGATAATCGTGCCCCAAACGGGGCGATACTGAATTTCTCCCCCATAGAGTCATAACGGCACAGAAGGAGGCCATTCAGCCCATCGAGTCCATGCCGGTCTTGAGGTCTGTGTGTGGCGCCTTTCTGGCACAGGCCCACTCTCTGGTAGGGACTTGCGCTGGGGTCAGGGGGTAGAGACAGGAGCATAGCTGCAGGCCTGAGAAGCTCCTGGCTGCCAGCACTGGGGCCTTCTTGCTGCTACTGTCCAGGAACAACCAGAAGACCCCGAAGGCGCGAAGATTGTTCTGGGGAGGAAATGAGTTAAATGCTGTCTTCCTGCTTCTGGGTGCTTCCGACACCCCAGACTGTGGAGGGTGGTGGCACAAATCCTCCTGCCAGCTATCTTGGGGCGCCCCTCGGGTACAGACAGAAGAAAATGAGGCACGAGGCTAGGAGGCAAAGAGATGTTTTATTATACAAGTTTTTTTTAGATAGTTTCTTGGACAGCAGGTTCATATGCAACAGCTCTATCTACTTTAGCACGGCTCTTCATTGGGTGGTTTGCTTGAGCCAGTTTCTCCTTCACCAAGCAGCTCCGTCAGTTTAGTCAATTCAGACTGGGGCTTCTTTAGCATCTTGACCTTGTGAACACAGCATCATGTAGAGAGTAGGTGGTTCAGCAAGCCTTCTCTATGTCATTAGCAATACTGTCTGGGTTCAATTTGTTGATAACCTTAGGTCATTAGTTTGCACTTCTGAGTTCTGATTTCTACCATCATCTTGTAGATTATGCAGACCTGCTGGTGCTAAGCGTAGAAGGTTTTACGATTCTGGTTGTTGCGCTTCTTGGTGAAGCCTACACAGAAGAGCAGCAGCAGGTGTGGTTTTGACGTCAATATGGGCTTCGCTCATGATCTGCCATTTTTTGATGACAGCACATCACACGTTGAATACATGCCATGAAAGTTGGTCAGACAGTTCTTGGCCTGAAAGTCTTTCTCAATCAGCTTGAATTTGGGCAAGGCCACTTCATCATTCTGCAAATCAGCAAGACTCACCTCAAAACCATGGCCTTTCAAGCCTTCTGGGTTCTGGTCACCAAAATTTTGCACATGTTCCCAATGTTAAACATGGCCCAAGCCTTAACGGTCCTTCTTGGAAAAACAGTCAACGATCATCTTCATGTCCTCTTTTTTTCCTTCCTTTAGTCAGTCTCTTGTTTTTACCCGATTGCTAGGTTGCTCTGCATATAATAGTCCATTATTAACAGCTGATCTGTCAGAGTAGTATTGTCAGTATCCGCAGTGTAATTCATCATTAAGGGCAATTTTAAATGACAAAATAAGAACACCTTGCAATAATTGGATTAATTAGCTTAACAAACCAAAAATTAGGTCCTTGGTCCCCTATAAGGTTTCACCTGATAATACTGACATATTACAATTGTATAAACTCACTGATCAACGGAAAAGTCTAAGGAAGTCTAGATCCACAAATAGCAAATGTATTTTATTGTACAGAAGCTTCTGATGAAGCGGGCAGCCATTTTTGATATAGGAGGCAGTGAGTGAGTGATTCAACATGATTTCTGAACGCAAAAGACCCTGGATGGATGTTTGGAAATTATTCAATAATAAACACAACCAAAGCATACTCTCTGCTTTCCACACTAACAGTCAGCTTTTTCAGCCTCTGTTTGCACAGTTCGTGCTTGTGCCTAGAAATCAGTGGAATTATCACTCCTCACCCCACCCATCCAGCTCTTCCCACGTCCAGTGGCTAATGCACTAGACAGGCCCCTGCTCCTCCTCTTCATGCATTCCCAGCACAGATGGCCTCAATTTCCACCACTGTATATTGGAGGCAGTAACTCTCGCGAGACTGAGAGCTCGTGCCTCCATTGTACAGGGGCAGCAATCTGGGGCATCAGCGCGGGAAGTGGCACAGGGAAGGAGCAGGACCTTAGTCACTGGACTCGGGCAGGAGAAGGCTGGGGAAAATTGATACTAAGTAGAGTGGGTGAATGCAGGGAAGGGTAGAATTCAGGGCAAGGATGGAATTGGATGGGAAGAGAGGGAGAAGGGGAAATGGATGAGGAAGGGGATGGGATAGCAGTGAAAGAGGAGGTAGTGAATGGGCTTCCGATGACAAAGTCCAACAACGCCTTCAGTGTGCCAGTGCAGCCTTCGGTCGCCTGAGGAAGAGAGTGTTTGAAAACCAGGACCTCAAACCCAGCACCAAGCTCATGGTCTACAGAGCAGTAGTGATTCCCGCCCTCCTGTATGCTTCAGAGACATGGACCATGTACAGCAGGCACCTCAAAGCACTGGAGAGGTACCACCAACGCTGCCTCCGCAAGATCCTGCAAATCCATTGGCAGGATAGGCGCACCAACGTCAGTGTTCTCGCTCAGGCTAACATCCCCAGCATCGAAGCTTTGACCACGCTCGATCAGCTCCGATGGACGGGCCACATCGTCCACATGCCCGATACGAGACTCCCAAAACAAGCGCTCTACTCGGAGCTCCGACACGGCAAGAGAGCCCCAGGTGGGCAGAGGAAACGCTTCAAGGACACCCTCAAAGCATCCTTGAAAAAGTGCAACATCCCCACCGACACCTGGGAATCCCTGGCCCAAGACCGCACAAAGTGGAGGAGAAGCATCTGGGAAGGCGCCGAACACCTCGAGTCTCTTCGCCGGGAGCAAGCGGAAGCCAAGCGCAAACAGCGGTAGGAGCGCACGTCAACCCAAGCACCCCCACCCACCCGCCCCTTCAACCACCGTCTGCCCCACCTGTGACAGAGACTGTAGGTCCCGCAGTGGACTCATCAGTCACCTGAGAACTCATTTTTAGTGTGGAAGCAAGTCATCCTCGGTTCCGAGGGACTGCCTAAGAAGAAGAAGAAGAAGAAGTGAATGGGCTACCGTGTCTACTGGGTCCAGAGATGGTAGAGTGAACGGGTGGTTGAAAGTGGGAGAATAAAAATGCTTAAATGTTTACTTGGTTCTCCCATGCCATTATTTATTCACTAATTGCGATGTTTTTCCATCTTAATTTAAATGCAATGCAACATATTCCTGCACTTGATGAGCATCGCAGAAACGCAAGATATTATTTTCTTTACATCAATGCTTTTTTCTATTAGAATCTTCTCTATTCTGCTTCAATAATTTTATGATGTTGTAAGTAAGCTTTTAGTTTATTATTGTTTACATTATTATCTCACTGAGCTGTGACATTTGCATACATGTAGTCTTTCTCTGAGTATTGCCTTCTGATGACGCAAAAATCTGGAGTCAATTATGACTCATCACTAGTTTTATTTTATTATTTAACATTTATCGGCGTCTAAACATTCGAGAATGAACTGTTTTTTGGCTTCAAAATGCTGGAAAATGTATTAGAAATTATGGAAAATCAACATTTCCTGGAAGGGGAGGAGCAAGGCTTCAACCCAGGAAATACATTTTGATTGCTCAGAGCTCACCTGCCCCCCTTCAAAAATGTCTAAACCACTACTGCAAATAAATCTTTTTCACAGAAAACAAACTAATGCGATTCCCAAAACACCAATAGTCCAAGGTAATAAAAAGGAATTGAACTTATATCAGTCATGTTGAAGCAGTGTTCTCTGCCACAGGCCTTTATTCAGGGCTGTTTTTCAGTTGCATGCTGCTTTTTTGAGTTATCGGTTTTTTTGAAGGTGTTAGTCAGCTTTTTTTGAGTTTTATAGGTTGACATCTATGCTCCTGGAGCTATCCACATACCTTGTCAGGAATAAAGAATGACTGGCATCTTCGCTCTCTCTTGTTCTATCTCTATCTCTTTCTCCTTGCCCAGTCGAATTACATAGAATATACAGCCCGGAAACAGGCCATTCGGCCCAACTGGTCTGTGCTGGCGTATATGCTCCAGTCGAGCCTCATCCCACACCTCTTCATCTAACTCTCTCAGCATAACTCTATTCCCTTCTCCCTCATATGCTTACCAAGCCTCCCCTTAAATACATCTATAATATTCGTCTCAACCATTCCCTGTGGTAGCGAGTTCCAAATTCTCACCACATTCCCACCATTCTCTGGGTAAAGAAGTTTCTTCTGAATTCCCTATTGGATTTCTTGGTGACTATCTTATCTCGATGGCCTCTAGTTTTGCTCTTCCCCACAAGTGGAAACATTCTCTCTGTATCCACTCTATCAAAACCTTTCATAATTTTAAAGACCTCTATTAGGCCACCCCTCAGCCTTCTCTTTTCAGCCTGTTCATCCTTTTCTGATAGGTATAACCTCACATTTCTGGTATCATCCTTGTAAATCTTTTTTTGCACCCTCTCCAGTGCCTCTATATCCTTTTTATAATATGGCGACCAGAACTGTAAGCAGTACTCCAAGTGTGGTCTAACCAAGGTTCGATACAAGTTTAGCATAACTTCACTACTTTTCAATTTTATCCCTCTAGAAATGAACCCTAGTGCTTGGTTTGCTTTTTTTATGGCCTTATTAACCAGCGTCGCTACTTTTAGTGATTTGTGTATTTGTATTCCCAGATCTCTGCTGTATATCCTATGTAATCCTATGTAATCCATTAGATTCTTATTTTCCAAGTAGTATGTGACCTCCTTATTTTTCTTAACAAAATGTAATACCTCATACTTATCTGTATTGAAATTCATTTGCCAATTATATGCCCATTCTGCAAGTTTATTAATGTCTTCTTGTAATTTGTTGCAGTCCTCCTCAGCATTGACTGTCCCTCCCAAATTGGTGTCGTCCGCAAATTTAGAAATTGTGTTTTTGATTCCAAAGTCTAAATCGTTAATATAAATTGTGAACAACATTGAGTTCAACAATTTTAGTTCATAACCACTGCTCCCATTTTTTCAGACAGCAGGTGCTGATAATGATTCTACTGTTCATTTAACCACTCCTGCCTTCCACCCTATCACAGACCTTTCCTTTTGTTCTTTCCTCCCCTCCCCCCCCCCCCTTTTCCTGCCTCTGTACAGGAAACTCTTTATTAACCGGCACCCAAATATCCGGAAATCTCTCTTAACCAGCAAAATTCTTGAGCAGGTAACCGGGGTTTTCCTTCATCTCTCGTTTAAAATTAACTTAAAAAAACCCCCCGAGGTGTTTGCCTTGTATCGGAGCGTGTAGATTGGGAGGGGAATGTGCAGCCCGGGTAGGCAGCGGACACGACAGATGGTCAGCTGGCGGTCCCCGGGGAGACGGAGCTCCGAATGCAGGCGCATGTCAATGTGTACGGGGCTCTCGTACGTTGGGAGATATAACTCTCCGTTATCCGGACTTTTTGATTAACCGGCACCACACCGGTCCCGTCGGTGCCGGTTAATAAAGAGTTTCCTGTACTTGCTTAAAACCTGTTGCATCTGTAACATTTTCCAGTTCTGACAAAAGGTCAGAAACGTTAACTCTGTTTCTCCCTTCACAAATGCTGCCTGACCTGCTGAGTATTTTCAGCATTTTCTGTTTATATTTCATTTAGTTGCAGTGTCTACCAAGCCACAAGAAGTGAAGGCATGTATGTCTTGTTAGACAGGCTGCAGGAAAGGGGAATCAATAACAGCTGGCGTACGGAGGAGCTGACAACATGTCAGAATCAGAATCCCACCGGACCTTGTGACTTCCACTGCACGAATCCACAGGTGAAGTCGAGACAGTCAGTGACTACAAATACCAAATGCTGCAGGGTCACCATACAGGTCAATATCCTGAGGTTTGTGGGGAGCCTCTGCAATAAGTGGGTCAATTCAGTTCTTTGTGATCGTTTTTAGTGTTGTTGAGATATCGGGATGAAGGGCCAAGGTCCATAGTGCAGGAAACAGTCAAGATTAAAAAGTAGAATGGAAGAGGAGGTTTATGAAGAAGTAGTGATTAGGTCATAGAGTCATAACGGCACAGAAGGAGGCCATTCGGCCCATCGAGTCCATGCCGGCTCTCTGTAGAGCAATCCAGTCAGTCTCATTCCCCCGCTCTATCCCCGTAGCCCTGCAAGTTTATTTCCCTCAAGTGCCTATCCAGTCTCCCCTTGAAAACATTGAGGGCTGGATTTTGTCATGGGGCGGATCAGGTGGTCGGCGGGTCCCGCCCCCGCCTCCGATGTGAGGCGGGACAATTTAGCGATTTTGCCCTAACTGGGCACTTGATTTCCAGCATGTGGGAACCCCTGGCCCAATGAGTCTTTTGGTCCTGAAACTTGTCTCTGATGACGTCATCTATGCAGCTGCATTTAAGGCCTACAAGCAGCCTTGGTTCATTTACTGCCTTACTTTTTTGCTGAGACTTCTGAGGAATTAGTGGTGCAAACATGGCAAGCTCAAGGCCCAAGTGCGCCCCCCGCTTTGATGAGGACTCCCTCCAAGCTCTGGTGGAGGGAGCAAGAGCTCAGAAGGAAGTTCTGTTTCCTTCATCTGGGAGGAAAAAGCCTCCCCAGCAGACCAAAGCTGTGTGGCTGCAAGTGGCACAGGAGGTCAGTGCCATCTCAATGTGCAGCAGAAGCTGGCTGCAGTGCAGAAGAGGTTTCATGACCTTCTCCACACAGGAAAAGTGAGTATTACATCACCATGACCCTCAATCTGCTCCCCATCGCCTCGCATCACCAGCACTCTTCATTGTCAACCTCCTCCTCCACATCCCACTTGACCCTTACATCCCTGCACCCTTAACCATTCCCTCTCTCTCTATGTTCACATTCACTGAACTATTCGACTATGCAGCCCTCACACTCCCTATCACTGTGATGCTATGACAACAACTAACAACACACAGGGAGGGCCCTTGGTCTTGGGACTTCACTCCATCTTTGTGTCCTTCTAAGCATCTATGCTATGGATTCTCTACACTCACTCCTTCATTCTCACTCAAACTCTACTTGTGTCCCTCATTGCAGGAAAAGAGAGCCCACAATAAGAGGGAAAGGGCGAAGACAGGAGGAGGGCCACCCTCAATCGCCCAGCTCACCAGCGCAGAGGAGGCGGCCCTCGAGATCGTGGGAGCCGAGGAGGATGCGCAAGTGGGGGACGGACAGACGGGCGCATCAGAGCAAGCTGGTGACAGACTAGTTTTTCATCTCTCTCATTGACATTGCATGAGTGACTGATATTGATTCTGATGCTCTAACAGATTGACTTATGATCATCTGCACAATTCCATGTGCATGCAACGTTTATCTCACATGTCTAACTCTTTCCTTTAATCCCCCACAGGACCATCGACAGCCCCCACTCCCCACTGTCCAGGAGGAACAGTCTCAGCCACAAGACTCCTCAGAGGAAGCTGCAATCTCTGAGGGCGCTGCGTCACCAGAATTAAGCACACCCAGCACCAGCGCAGACACTCACACCTCGGTGGGACCTTCGGGACATAGAGTAGTGTTGTCACCTGGTGTATCACAGCTCACAAGTGAGCATCAGCAGATGGTGGAGACAGGGACAGAAGTGGAGAGTCCCCATCGGAGGGCGCAGGACTCTGCCAGCTTGGCTCAGCTGCATGTTGACCCTGTACCTCCGGGTCCATCCAGAAGGAGAGCGGTGATGGAACTCCAGGAACAGGTGCAGGAGTCTCTGGCAGGTTTTGTCTCCAGGGTCACTGCGAGTGTGGAGAGGATGGAGGAGTCCATCGCGAACATGAGCAGAGCCTTTGTGGAGGCATTGGCGCATGAACGCATCACCACGGAAAGGATGGCAACCTCCGTGGAAAAGATGGCTACCTCCGTGGTAAGGATGGCTACGGTAGAGGAGAGGATGGCTACGGCCATGGAGGAACTTAGTCGCCAGGGTCTTGAAAACATGGTCATTGTTCAGAATAGACTGACATCTCTGGAGGAGCGATGGTCAGCTATTGAGCATACAAACTAGACCTTCATGGAAGTCCTCTGGAGTAGGACTTCCAGTGCAGAAATGGGTCCTCATGGCCCCCCTGAAGTGCAGCAAGGTGCTGTCAAGCCACTTGCTAGCTCTGAAGTGGGGCTGACCCATGAGAGGGATGTTGGTGGCAGACAACAAGGAAGTGGGGGCTCCTCTCCAAGCGCTCACATGACCATGCCACTGCAGAGCCCTCGGTCAGAGCCCCACCAGAGTCCTCACCCAACTGAGATGGGCGTCTCATCCCCTGCACAGCCGCAGGGGCAGCAGACTGTTGCCGAGCCCTCACAGGTTCGCAACCCCAGCGGACGCCCTCCAAAGGTGTCGAGACAGGAGCAGCATGTAAGTGAACAAGGTACCTCCACATCTGCTGAAGCCACAGGGGAAGCACCACGTAGGAGCACACGTAAGAAGAAGATAAAGCACAATAGTCACAAGGGTAATCACTTGGGTGCTGTGTTGTGTTTAATTGTGAAAGGCCATCCGTGAATTAATGTTATAAAATGACTTGATGGCAAACTGTTGAAGTTGTGGGCTGTGTCATATCGCAAATGGGACTTCCACATTGAGGGCTCAGGGTGACTTGGAATTGTCAGTATGGTGGTCAGAGTGATAGGAAGCCACAGGTTCTTGTCCATTGTCGATGGTGTGGTAAGAAGGTGCGAGCCAAATGTGTTTGATTGGACAACCTAAGCAAATCTGGCCAAGATCAGTGCATCCCTTGCATCCGGGCAGCAATGTTCTCGCGTGCTGCTGCCGCTGGTTGATGCGCTTCCGCAAGCTCTTCGTTGTCGCTCTCCTCCTCCTCATCCTCATCTGAGGAGGCTATGCAATGAGCCACTTGTACCTCAGGAAGCTGCAAGCCACGATGCTGTGCCATGTTGTGAAGTGCACAGCAGACCACGATGATTCTGGAGACCCTGGCTGCTCAGCACTGCAGGGCTCCACCTGATCTATCAAGGTATCTGAATCGAATTTTCAGCAAGCCGATGGTTTGCTCGATAATGGATCTGATGGAAATGTGGCTGGAGTTGTAGCGCTACTCAGCTTCGTTGGATGGCCTCCTCAACAGCGTCATTAGCCACGTCTTCAGGGGATAGCCCTGTCTCCAAGTAGCCATCCGCAAAGTTGGTCTGGCGGACTGAAGAGCGGAGACACACTAGACTGCCGCAGGATGAAGGAGTCATGGCAACTGCCAGGGTACTTGGTGCAAACATGCAAAATTTCCTCATTGTGGTTACACACCAGCTGCACGTTGAGGGAGTGGAAGCCCTTGCGGTTGACAAAAATACCTGGATTGTGATGGGGTGCCTTAAGGGCTGCATGTGTGCAGTCTACGACACCCTGCACCCTTGGAAAGCCTGCCAGATTAGCAAATCCAACTGTACGCGTGGTTACACTTGCTTGATCCTTAGAGAAGTTGATGTAATTGTGCGCGTTGGCAAAGAGGGCATCAGTTACCTGCGTGATGCAAGTGTGTGCGGCCACCTGGGAGATGCCGCTGATGTCTGCTGTTGATCGCTGTAATAAGCCTGAAGCAAAAAAGTTGAGTGCGGTGGTGACTTTGATGGCCACTGGTAAGGGGTGTCCACCCGCTCCTCTGGGCTCCAGGTCTTGGTGCAGCATTGCGCAGATATCACCCACTACCTCTCGCGAAAGTCTCAGCCTCCTTTGGCACTGCTGCTCACTCATGTTGAGGAAGCTCATCCTCATCCTGTAAACCCTGTTTTGGGGGTATCTCCTGCGGCGATGTGCTTCCCTGCGCTGGCGCCTTCTGCCCTGTGCTGGCGTCTTCTGGCCTGTGCAGCTTCAGGTGGGTGAGCAGCAGGTTGGCGCTCCTATTGTTGCTCCTGCTGTTGGTGCTGCTGTTGTTCCGGGTTCTGCTGCTGCCGCGGCTGGTCTTCGTCTGAATCTGAGGTCCAGGAGGAAAGGAAATAAATGGTTCCCATGCTGCAGGTGTATACCTCAGTTGAGGAAGCGCTCAGTCAAGGAGGGGAGACGGGTTTCCCAGGAGGTCACAGTGGAGATGGATCTCAGCTTCAACACTTCCAAAATGAGTAGGCCTGCAAAAAGTTCTCCCAGACCTGAGAAAAGAAAGTTCTGCCACCTGCAAATGATCATTGTTGAAAACTCCTTTTTTATGGTGGAGCTTCAGCTGTTAGTAAGCCAACCACTTGTGAGTCCGCCAGGATTAACTGGCGTGTTCCAGGGGAGACGTGCAGCACACAGGAAATGTGTTAAACTCAGAAAGGCCTCTCAAAATGGCATTATAGAGGCACTTAAGTGGTTGTTAAGTATCTTAAGGGCCTATCCCGCCTCTTGGAGGCGGAACCGAAACGGGGTCTGAAAGCCCGCATTCGGGAAAGTTGCTCAGAGGCGGGTTGGAGGCGGGAACAGAGCCCAACGCCATTTTTGGCAACTTTCCCACCTGATCCGCCTTCAAACCCGCCTCCTCGGGCCTGGCAAAATCCAGCCTTGAGTGTCTCCACTTCCACCACTTCCATCGGCAGCGAATTCCAGATCATCACCATTCGCTGCGTAAAAAAGTTTTTCCTCACATCCCCCCTGTATCTCTTGCCCAAAACCTTAAATCTGTGTCCCCTAGTCCTTGTACCATCAACTAGTGGGAACAGCCTTTCCCCGTCTAGCCTATCCAAACCCGTCATAATCTTGTACACCTCTATCAAATCTCCCCTCAACCTCCTTTGCTCTAATGAAAACAAATCCAGCTTCTCCAACCTGTCCTTGTAGCTAAGATCCCCCATCCCCGGAACCATTCTGGTAAATCTCCTTTGCACCCTCTCAAGGGCCTTCACATCCTTCCTAAAGTGTGGTGACCAGAACTGGACGCAATACTCCAGTTGTGGCCTAACCAGCGCTTTATAAAGGTTCAGCATAACTTCTCTACTTTGTACTCAATACCTCTATTTATCAAGCCCAAGATCCCATATGCTTTGTTAACCACTCTCTCACTATGTCCTGCCACCTTCAGGGACCTGTGCACATTAACTCCCAGGTCCCTCTGTCCCTGCACATTCTGTAAAACTGTGCCATTAAGTGTATATTGCCTCTCCCTGTTCCTTCTGCCAAAATGCATCACCTCACACTTCTCTGTATTAAATTCCAATATCCAGGTCATTTATATATATCAAAAAAAGCAGTGGCCCCAGCACTGACCCTTGGGGAACACCACTGTCTACCATCCTCCATTCTGAAAAACAGCCATTTACCACAACTCACTGTTTTCTGTCCTTAAGCCAATTCCTTATCCTTACCCACCTATACCATGAGTCTCAATTTTGTTAACCAGCCTTCTATGTGGTACTTTGTCAAATGCCTTCCGAAAATCCATGTAGACAACATCCATTTTATTCCCTTCATCAATCCTCTCTGTTACTTCATCAAAAAATTCAATTAGATTAGTCAAATATGATCTGCCTTTTACAAATCCGTATTGGCTCTCCTTAATTAGCTTAAACCTCTCCAAGTACCCGTTAATTTTTTCCTTGATTATTGCTTCTAAAACTTTACCCACCACTGATGTTAAACTGACTGGCCTGTAGTTACTAGGATTGTCCTTACACCCTTTCTTTAACAATGGTGTCACATTTGCCACTTTCCAACCCCTAGGGAAGATTGGAAAATTATGGCAAGCCCTTGCGCTATCTCCTCCCCCAATTCCCTTAGCAACCTGGGATGCAAGCCATCTGGACCAGACGACTTGTCCACTCTAAGCATACCCAGCCTTTCTAGTACATCCTGTCTATCAATTTTCACCCCTTCCATTGCTTCTACCTTTTCCACTTCTACCGATATTTTGTCAGCATCCACCTCCTTAGTAAACACTGATACAAAGTACTCATTGAGTATTCTAGCCTTGCCCTGCGTCTCTAAGCATATATCACCTTCTTTGTCTCTAATAGGCCCCACCCCGCCTCTTACTACCCGCTTAATGTTTACGTGCCGGTAGAAGATTTTTGGGTTCCCTCTTATGTTAACCGCCATTCTACTCTCATATTCTCTCTTTGCCAATCTTCTTTTCATCCCCACACCCCTCTCAACTTATTGTATTTGGTCTGGTTCTCCCTTGAAGAATTCACCTGACATGCATCATACACCCTCTTTTTTTGTTTCATCATCTTCTCAATCTCCCTCGTCATCCAAGGTGCCCTTCCTTTGGTTCCCTTACCCTTCACTCTTGTTGGAATGTACTAGCCTGTACTTGGATCGTTAAAGATCACTCATTGTTCTGTTACAGTTTTTCCTGTCAGTCTTTGGTTCCATTTTACCCTGGCTAGATCCTTTCGCATCCCATTGAAGTTAGCCCTATTCCAGTTTAGAAGTTCCACTCTAGATTGTTCCTTGCTCCTCTCCATTGCTAATCTAAATCTTATGATATGATGATCACTCGTATCCAAGTGTTCTCCCACAGACGCTTGCTCGACCTGGCCCACCTCATTCCCCAGCACCAGATCCAGCAATGCCTCCCTCATAGTTGGGCCAAGAACATACTGGTCAAGGAAATTCTCCTGAACACATTTCAGAAATTCCTCCCCTTCCTTTCCCTTTACCCTCGCATTATCCCAATCGATATTTGGGTAATTAAAGTCCCCCAATATCACCACTCTATAGCTTTTGCATATCTCTGCGATTTCCCTGCAGATTTGCTCCTCTACCTCCCTCTCACTATTTGGAGGCCTATAGAATACCCCCAACAGCGTGATCATACCCTTTTTGCTCCTCAACTCTAACCAAATGGATTCTGTCCTTGTCCCCTCAAGAACATCCTCCCTTTCCAACACTACAATGTCTTCCTTAATCAGCACTGCCACCCCACCTCCCTTTTTTCCTTCCCTATCTTTTCTGAACACCTTGTACCCTTGATATCAAGTGCCCAGTCCTTACCGTTTTTAAGCCACATTTCCGACTAGGCCTGTATTCACTAGAGTTTAGAAGAATGAGAGGGGATCTCATTGAAACGTATAAAATTCTGACAGGGCTAGACAGACTAGATGCAGGGAGGATGTTTCCCCTGGCTGGGGGGTCTAGAACGAGGGGTCACAGTCTCAGGATACGGGGTAGGACTGAGATGAGGAGAAATTTCTTCACTCAGAGGGTGGTGAACCTGTGGAATTCTCTACCACAGAAGGCTGTGGAGGCCAAGTCACTGAATATATTTAAGAAGGAGCTAGATAGATTTCTAGACACAAAAGGCATTAAGGGGTATGGGGAGAGAGCGGGGATATGGTATTTAAAAAAAAGTTTTTTATTCGTTTATGGGATCAGGGCGTCGCTGGCAAAGCCAGCATTTATTGCCATCCCTAGTTGACCTCGAGAAGGTGGTGGTGAGCCGCGTTCTTGAGCCGCTGCAGTCTGTGTGGTGAAGGTACTCCCACAGTGCTGTTAGGGAGGGAGTTCCAGGATTTTGACCCAGCGACGATGAAGGATCGGCGATATACTTCTAAGTCAGGATGGTGTGTGACTTGGAGGGGAACTTCGAGGTGGTGGTGTTCCCATGCACCTGCTGCCCTTGTCCTTCTAGGTGGAAGAGGTCGCGGGTTTGGGAGGTGCTGCCGAAGAAGCCTTGGCGAGTTGCTGCAGTTCATCTTGTAGATAGTACACACTGCAGCCACAGTATGCCGGTGGTGGAGGGAGTGAATGTTTAAGGTGGTGGATGGGGTGCCAATCAAGCGGGCTGCTTTGTCCTGGATGATGTCGAGCTTCTTGAGTGTTGTTGGAGCTTCACTCATCCAGGCAAGTGGAGAGTATTCCATCACACTCCTTACTTGTGCCTTGTAGATGGTGGAAAGGCTTTGGGGAGTCAGGAGGTGAGACACTCGCCGCAGGATACCTAGCCTCTGACCTACTCTTGTTGTCAGAGTATTTATGTGGCTGGTCCAGGTTAGTTTCTGGTTAATGGTGACCCCCAGGATGTTGATAGTGGGGGATTCGGCGATGGTAATGCCATTGAATGTCAGCGATCATCCTCACTTCTGACCTTATGTTGGAGTGAAGGTCATTGATGAGGCAGCTGAAGATGGTTGGGCCTAGGACACTTCCCTGAGGAACTCCTGCACCGATGTCCTGGGGCTGTGATGATTGACCTTCAACCACCACAACCATCTTCCTTTGTGCTAGGTATGACTCCAGCCAGTGGAGCGTTTTCGCCCTGATTCCCATTGACTTCAGTTTTACTAGGGCTCCTTGATGCCAGACTTGGTCAAATGCTGCCTTGATGTCAAGGGCAGTCACTCTCACCTCACCCCTGGAATTCAGCTCCTTTGTCCATGTTTGGACCAAGGCAGTAATGAGGTCAGGAGCTGAGTGGTCTTGGCGGAACCCAAACTGGGCATCAGTGAGTAAGTGCTGCTTGATAGCACTGTCGATGACACCTTCCATCACTTTGCTGATGATTGAGAGTAGACTGATGGGGCGGTAATTAGCCGGGTTGGATTTGTCCTGCTTTTTGTGGACAGGACATACCTGGGCAGTTTTCCACATTGTCAGACAGATGCCAGTGTTGTAGCTGTACTGGAATTGCTTGGCTAGAGGCACGGCTAGTTCTGGAGCACAAGTCTTCAGCACGATAGCTGGGGCCCATAGCCTTTGCGCTCAGCCGTTTCTTGATATCACGTGGAGTGAATCGAATTGGCTGAAGACTGGCTTCTGTGATGGTGGGGAACTCGGGAGTAGGCCGATATGGATCATCCACTTGGCACTGCTGGCTGAAGATGGTTGCAAACGTTTCAGCCTTGTCTTTTGCACACACGTGCTGGGCTCCATCATCATTGAGGATGGGGATATTCTTGGAGCAACCTCCTCCTCCCGTTAGTTGTTTAATGGTCCACCACTATTCACGACTGCAGAGCTTTGATCTGATCCGTTGATTGTGGGATCGCTTAGCCCTGTCTATAGCATGCTGCTTCTGCTTTTTAGCCTGCGTTGCAGCTTCCCCAGGTTGGCACCTCATTTTTAGGTACGCCTGGTGCTGCTCCTGGCATACTCTTCTATACTCATTGTTGAACCAGGGTTGGTGGTAATGGTAGAAGAGGGATATGCCAGGCCATGAGGTTACAGATTGTGGTGGAATACAATTCTGCTGCTGCTGATGGCCCACAGCGCCTCATGGATGCCCAGATTTGAGCTGCTAGATCTGTTCTGAATCTATCCCATTTAGCACAGTGGTAGTGCCACACAACACGATGGAGGGTGTTCTCAGCATGAAGACAGGACTTCATCTCCGCAATGACGGTGCGGTGGTCACTGTTGCCAATGCTGTCATGGACAGATGCATCTGCAACAGGTAGATTGGTGAGGACGAGGTCAAGTAGGTTTTTCCCTCGTGTTGGTTCTCTCACCACCTGCCGCAGGCCCAGACTGGCAGTTATGTCCTTCAGGACTCGGCCAGCTCGGTCAGTAGTGGTGCTACCGAGCGACTCTTGGTGATGGACATTGAAGTCCCCCACCCAGAGTACATTGCTACTCCCAAGTGGTGTTCAACATGGAGGAGTACTGATTCATCAGCTGAGGGAGGGCGGTAGGTGGTAATCAGCAGGAGGTTTACTTGCCTATGCTTGACCTGAAGCCATGAGTCAATGTTGAGGACTCCCAGGGCCACTCCTTCCCGACTGTATACCACTGTGCTGCCACCCCTGGTGGGTCTATCCTGCCGGTAGGACAGGACATACCCAGGGATGGTGATGGAGCAGTTCAGGACATTGGCTGAAAGGTATGATTCTGTGAGTATGACTATGTCAGGCTGTTGCTTGACTAGTCTGTGGGACAGCTCTCCCAATTTTGGCACAAGTCCCCAGATGTTGGTGAGGAGCACTTTGCCATGTCCGTAGCCAGTGCCGAGGTCGATGCCGGGTGGTCCGTCCGGTTTCATTCTTATTTGCCTAGAAATTCGCGTGGCCGGCTTGCCGCGGGGGTAAGGATCGCGCGCGATATCACCCACCGCGCCTGCCGTTGTGTTTTGGGCCCACAGGAACTTCGGGTCCTGGGCCTCTCCCAAGAGCCGGCGCGCAGTGCTTGCGTGTTCCAGGGGCGCAGTTAGTGCGATGCGACCCCTGGGATCACGTGGGCCATGGAGAGCCAATGGCAGCAGACCATCTTTCATTCATAGATTTGACAGGAAGACCTGTCAAATCTGTGAATTGAAATCGGCCCCAAAAGAACAGCTAAACTTAAAATAATTTTTTTTAAAAACCATCACATTTATAAAATAACTATAGTTAAATAAATTAACCACTTTAAACAAAAATTTAAATTTTTGAAAAAATTAAAATACTTTTTAAAAGTTATAAAAATAAACTTACCTTTCTTTAAAGTATCTAAAAAAGATAAACCTGTTGAAAAAATTTTAAATTATACTTAATTAACTACTTACCTTGTTCAAAAGGGGTCTTACGCCTCCTTTTTATTAGCGTAGAATCTTCAATACTTACACTCGTGTAGAAACCTGAAAAAAAAATCTAAGTTTTGCTGCGTGCGCGCAGCCTCTAGCGCGCACGCGGTTCACCTAGGAACCGCCCCTTTCACCAGACCGAAAGTTCCGGTTTCCCACGCATGCACAGTGCATGCAGGAAACCGGCACTTCGGAAAGCAATACGGGTGAGTACACACTGAGTACTCACCCGGGAACGGCCGAATTTTTGGGCCATTATGTTTCGTAGCAGTTAGTTACAACTATTTCAGAGGGCAGTTAAGAATCAATCACGTTGCTGTGGGTCTGGAGTCACATATCGGCCAGACCAGGTAAGGACAACAGATTTCCTTTCCTAAAGGACATTAGTGAACCAGATGGGTTTTTACAACAATCCGATAGTTTCATGGTTACCATTACTGATACTAGCTTTTTTTTATTCCAGATTTATTTTTTTAATTAACTGAATTTAAATTCCCCAGCTGCCGTGGTGGGATTTGAATTCTAGTCTCTGGATCATTAGTCCAGGCCTACTGGATTACTAGCCCAGTGACATTACCACTACGCTACCGTTCCCGATAGAGGATCAGCCATGATCATATTGAATGGCGGAGCAGGCTCGAAGGGCCGAATGGCCTACTCCTGCTCCTATTTTTCTATGTTTCTATGTTTCCGTTATTGTCACAATATCATATTGCCACACCGCTAATTGTGCTTGTAGCTCACCAACCTTATTCACCACACTTTGTGCGTTTACATGCATGCATTTTAAACCCATTTTTGAATTTTTCGTAGTCTTTCTTCGTCTGCTCCTATCTAATATGGTACTACTACCGCATCTAGTACTATCTTCTCTAGTACTATCCAACACAATCACTCTTTTATGCACCTTATTCCTCTTTTCTACTCCTATATGCTGGTGCCCATCCCCCTGCCAAGCTAGTTTAAACCCTCCCCAACAGCACTAACAAACCTCCCCGCGAGAATATTGGTCCCGGCTCTGTTGAGGTGTAACCCGTCCGGCTTGTACAGGTCCCACCTTCCCCAGAAACAGTCCCAATGCCTGCAGGAATCTAAAGCCCTCCCTCCTGCACCATCTCTCCAGCCACGCATTCATCTGTTCTATCCTCCTATTCCTGTACTCACTAGCACGTGGCACCGGGAGTAATCGGAGATTACTACCTTTGAGGTCCTACTTTTTAATCTCTCTCCTACCTCCCTAAACTCTGCCTGCAGGACCTCATCCCTCTTTCTGCCTATGTCGTTGGTACTGATATGGACAACGACCTCTGGCTGTTCACCCTCCCCCCTCAGAGTGTCCTGCAGCCGCTCAGTGACATCCTTGACCCTGGCACCAGGGAGGCAACATACCATCCTGGAGTCACGTCTACAACCACAGAAACGCCTGTCTGCTCCCCTAACTATCGAATCCCCTACCACTATTGCTCTTCCACTCTTTTTCCTCCCCCCGCTGTGCAGCTGAGCCACCCATGGTGCCGTGGACTTTACTCTGGCTGCGCTCCCCAGAGGAACCATCGCCCTCACCAGTACTCAGCACCGAATACTGGTTGGAGAGCGCGATGCACCCCAGGGACTCCTGCACGACCTGCCTGGTCCTCCTCTTCTGTCTGGCAGTCACCCATTGCCTCTCTGCCTGCACACTCTTAAGCTGCAGAGTGACCACCTCTAGAAACGTGCTATCCACGTAACTCTCAGCCTCGCAGATGCACCGCAGTGACTCCAGCCGCCGCTCAAGCTCCGAAACCCAGAGCTCAAGTTGCTGTAGCTGGCGACACTTCCCGCACATGTGGTCGACCAGGCTACGCGAAGCGTCCAGGACTTCTCACATGGCACAGGATGTGCTCTCCACGGGACTGAGCTGCCCTGCCATGCCTCTATTTAAGAGACTAAGAACTAACCCAGCAGAAATAAACTTAAAAACTAAACAAAAAACATTCCACAGCTACTCACCAATCAGCTCCTTCCCTTGTAATGACATCACTTTTTTTACTCTGACGTCACTTTTTTAAAAACTGCTTCTGTTGAGTTGCTGCCGCTCGGGACTGCTCCTTTTAACTGCTCGTTCTCGCAGTGCTCCCAGCAGGTCCGCTCCTTCCGGCGCTGCTCCCACTCTCGGCGCTCTTTATACCACTGCTCCCACTCTCGGCGCTCTTTATACCGCTGATCCCGCTCTCGGCGCTCTTTATACCACTGCTCCCACTCTCGGCGCTCTTTGTGTCGCTGCTCCCACTCTCGGCGCTCTTTATACCGCTGCTCCTGCTCTCGGCACTCTTTATACCACTGCTCCTGCTCTCGGCACTCTTTATTCCGCTGCTCCCGCTCTCGGCGCTCTTTATACCACTGCTCCCGCTCTCGGCGCTCTTTATACCACTGCTCCCGCTCTCGGCGCTCTTTATTCCGCTGCTCCCGCTCTCGGCGCTCTTTATTCCGCTGCTCCCGCTCTCGGCGCTCTTTATACCGCTGCTCCCACTCTCGGCGCTCTTTATACCGCTGCTCCCGCTCTCGGCACTCTTTATTCCGCTGCTCCTGCTCTCGGCACTCTTTATACCGCTGCTCCTGCTCTCGGCACTCTTTATACCACTGCTCCCGCTCTCGGCGCTCTTTATTCCGCTGCTCCCACTCTCGGCGCTCTTTATTCCGCTGCTCCCGCTCTCGGTGCTCTTTATTCCGCTGCTCCCGCTCTTGGCGCTCTTTATACCACTGCTCCCGCTCTCGGCGCTCTTAATTCCGCTGCTCCCGCTCTCGGCGCTCTTTATACCGCTGCTCCCGCTCTCGGCGCTCTTTATTCCGCTGCTCCTGCTCTCGGCGCTCTTTATACCGCTGCTCCCGCTCTTGGCGCTCTTTATTCCGCTGCTCCTGCTCTCGGCGCTCTTTATACCGCTGCTCCCGCTCTCGGCGCTCTTTATACCGCTGCTCCCGCTCTCGGCACTCTTTATACCGCTGCTCCTACTCTCGACGCTCTTTATACCGCTGCTCCCGCTCTCGGCACTCTTTATACCGCTGCTCCTACTCTCGACGCTCTTTATACCACTGCTCCCACTCTCGGTGCTCTTTATACCGCTGCTCCCGCTCTCGACGCTCTTTATACCGCTCCTCCCGCTCTCGGTGCTCTTTATACCGCTCCTCCCGCTCTCGGCGCTCTTTATACCGCTGCTCCCGCTCTCGGCGCTCTTTATACCGCTGCTCCCGCTCTCGGCGCTCTTTATACCGCTGCTCCCGCTCTCGGCGCTCTTTATACCGCTGCTCCCGCTCTCGGCGCTCTTTATTCCGCTGCTCCTACTCTCGACGCTCTTTATACCACTGCTCCCATTCTCAGCGCTTTTTATACCACTGCTCCAGCTCTCGGCGCTCTTTATGCCGCTGCTCCCACTCTCGGCGCTCTTTGTGTCGCTGCTCCTGCTCTCGGCGCTCTTTATACCGCTGCTCCTGCTCTCGGCGCTCTTTATACCGCTGCTCCCACTCTCGGCGCTCTTTATACCGCTGCGCCCTCTCTCGGCGCTATTTATTCCGCTGCTCCCGCTCTCGGCGCTCTTTGTGTCGCTGCTCCTGCTCTCGGCGCTCTTTATACCGCTGCTCCCACTCTCGGCGCTCTTTATACCGCTGCGCCCTCTCTCGGCGCTCTTTATTCCGCTGCTCCCGCTCTCGGCGCTCTTTATACCGCTGCGCCCACTCTCGGCGCTCTTTATTCCGCTGCTCCCACTCTCGGCGCTCTTTATACCGCTGCTCCCACTCTCGGTGCTCTTTGTGCCGCTGCTCCCACTCTCGGCGCTCTTTATACCGCTGCTCCCGCTCTCGGCGCTCTTTATACCACTGCTCCCGCTCTCGGTGCTCTTTATACCGCTGCTCCCACTCTCGTCGCTCTTTATCCCGCTGCTCCTGCTCTCGGCGCTCTTTATACCGCTGCTCCCACTCTCGGCGCTCTTTGTCCCGCTGCTCCCGCTCTCGGCGCTCTTTTTACCGCTGCTCCCACTCTCGGCGCTCTTTGTCCCGCTGCTCCTGCTCTCGGCGCTCTTTATACCGCTGCTCCCACTCTCGGCGCTCTTTGTCCCGCTGCTCCCGCTCTCGGCGCTCTTTATACCGCTGCTCCTGCTCTCGGCACTCTTTGTGCCGCTGCTCCCACTCTCGGCGCTCTTTATACCGCTGCTCCTGCTCTCGGCGCTCTTTGTGCCGCTGCTCCCACTCTCGGCGCTCTTTATACCACTGCTCCCACTCTCGGCGCTCTTTGTGTCGCTGCTCCCGCTCTCGGCGCTCTTTGTGCTGCTGCTCCCGCTCTCGGCGCTCTTTATACCGCTGCTCCCACTCTCGGCGCTCTTTATACCACTGCCCCCACTCTCGGCGCTCTTTGTGCCACTGCTCCCGCTCTCGGCACTCTTTATACCGCTGCTCCCGCTCTCGGCGCTCTTTGTGCTGCTACTCCCGCTCTCGGCACTCTTTAAGCCGCTGCTCCCACTCTCGGCGCTCTTTATACCGCTGCTCCCGCTCTCGGCACTCTTTATACCGCTGCTCCCGCTCTCGGCGCTCTTTATACCACGGCTCCCGCTCTCGGCGCTCTTTATACCACTGCTCCCGCTCTCGGCGCTCTTTATACCACTGCTCCTGCTCTCGGTGCTCTTTGTGCCGCTGCTCCCGCTCTCGGCGCTCTTTATACTGCTGCTCCCGCTCTCGGCACTCTTTATGCCGCTGCTCCCGCTCTCGGCGCTCTTTGTGCCGCTGCTCCCGCTCTCGGCACTCTTTATACCACAGCTCCCGCTCTCGGCACTCTTTATGCCGCTGCTCCCGCTCTCGGCGCTCTTTATACCGCTGCTCCCACTCTCGGCGCTCTTTATACCGCTGCTCCCACTCTCGGCGCTCTTTATACCGCTGCTCCCACTCTCGGCGCTCTTTGTGCCACTGCTCCCGCTCTCGGCACTCTTTATACCACTGCTCCCACTCTCGGCGCTCTTTATTCCGCTGCTCCCACTCTCGGCGCTCTTTAATCCGCTGCTCCCACTCTCGGCGCTCTTTATACCACTGCTCCCGCTCTCGGCGCTCTTTGTTCCGCTGCTCCTGCTCTCGGCGCTCTTTATACCGCTGCTCCTGCTCTCGGCGCTCTTTATACCACTGCTCCTGCTCTCGGCGCTCTTTATACCACTGCTCCCGCTCTCGGCGCTCTTTGTGCCACTGCTCCCACTCTCGGCGCTCTTTATACCACTGCTCCCGCTCTCGGCGCTCTTTATTCCGCTGCTCCCGCTCTCGGCGCTCTTTATACCGCTGCTCCCACTCTCGGCGCTCTTTATTCCGCTGCTCCCACTCTCGGCGCTCTTTATACCGCTGCTCCTGCTCTCGGCGCTCTTTATACCACTGCTCCCGCTCTCGGCGCTCTTTATAACACTGCTCCCGCTCTCGGCGCTCTTTATACCTCTGCTCCCACTCTCGGCGCTCTTTATACCACTGCTCCCGCTCTCGGCGCTCTTTATACCGCTGCTCCCGCTCTCGGCGCTCTTTATACCGCTGCTCCCACTCTCGGCGCTCTTTATCCCGCTGCTCCTGCTCTCGGCGCTCTTTATACCGCTGCTCCCACTCTCGGCGCTCTTTGTCCCGCTGCTCCCGCTCTCGGCGCTCTTTTTACCGCTGCTCCCACTCTCAGCGCTCTTTATACCGCTGCTCCTGCTCTCGGCACTCTTTGTGCCGCTGCTCCCGCTCTCGGCGCTCTTTATACCGCTGCTCCTGCTCTCGGCGCTCTTTGTGCCGCTGCTCCCACTCTCGGCGCTCTTTATACCACTGCTCCCACTCTCGGCGCTCTTTGTGTCGCTGCTCTCGCTCTCAGCGCTCTTTGTGCTGCTGCTCCCGCTCTCGGCGCTCTTTATACCGCTGCTCCCACTCTCGGCGCTCTTTATACCACTGCCCCCACTCTCGGCGCTCTTTGTGCCACTGCTCCCGCTCTCGGCACTCTTTATACCGCTGCTCCCGCTCTCGGCGCTCTTTGTGCTGCTACTCCCACTCTCGGCACTCTTTATGCCGCTGCTCCCACTCTCGGCGCTCTTTATACTGCTGCTCCCGCTCTCGGCACTCTTTATGCCGCTGCTCCCGCTCTCGGCGCTCTTTGTGCCGCTGCTCCCGCTCTCGGCACTCTTTATACCACAGCTCCCGCTCTCGGCACTCTTTATGCCGCTGCTCCCGCTCTCGGCGCTCTTTATACCGCTGCTCCCACTCTCGGCACTCTTTATACCACAGCTCCCGCTCTCGGCACTCTTTATGCCGCTGCTCCCGCTCTCGGCGCTCTTTATACCGCTGCTCCCACTCTCGGCACTCTTTATACCGCTGCTCCCACTCTCGGCGCTCTTTGTGCCGCTGCTCCCACTCTCGGCACTCTTTATACCACTGCTCCCGCTCTCGGCGCTCTTTATACCGCTGCTCCTGCTCTCGGCGCTCTTTGTGTCGCTGCTCTCGCTCTCAGCGCTCTTTGTGCTGCTGCTCCCGCTCTCGGCGCTCTTTATACCGCTGCTCCCACTCTCGGCGCTCTTTATACCACTGCCCCCACTCTCGGCGCTCTTTGTGCCACTGCTCCCGCTCTCGGCACTCTTTATACCGCTGCTCCCGCTCTCGGCGCTCTTTGTGCTGCTACTCCCACTCTCGGCACTCTTTATGCCGCTGCTCCCACTCTCGGCGCTCTTTATACTGCTGCTCCCGCTCTCGGCACTCTTTATGCCGCTGCTCCCGCTCTCGGCGCTCTTTGTGCCGCTGCTCCCGCTCTCGGCACTCTTTATACCACAGCTCCCGCTCTCGGCACTCTTTATGCCGCTGCTCCCGCTCTCGGCGCTCTTTATACCGCTGCTCCCACTCTCGGCACTCTTTATACCACAGCTCCCGCTCTCGGCACTCTTTATGCCGCTGCTCCCGCTCTCGGCGCTCTTTATACCGCTGCTCCCACTCTCGGCACTCTTTATACCGCTGCTCCCACTCTCGGCGCTCTTTGTGCCGCTGCTCCCACTCTCGGCACTCTTTATACCACTGCTCCCGCTCTCGGCGCTCTTTGTTCCGCTGCTCCTGCTCTCGGCGCTCTTTATACCGCTGCTCCTGCTCTCGGCGCTCTTTATACCGCTGCTCCTGCTCTCGGCGCTCTTTATACCACTGCTCCCGCTCTCGGCGCTCTTTGTGCCACTGCTCCCACTCTCGGCGCTCTTTATACCACTGCTCCCGCTCTCGGCGCTCTTTATTCCGCTGCTCCCGCTCTCGGCGCTCTTTATACCGCTGCTCCCACTCTCGGCGCTCTTTATTCCGCTGCCCCCACTCTCGGCGCTCTTTATTCCGCTGCTCCCACTCTCGGCGCTCTTTATACCGCTGCTCCTGCTCTCGGCGCTCTTTATACCGCTGCTCCCACTCTCGGCGCTCCTTGTGCCGCTGCTCCCGCTCTCGGCGCTCTTTATAACACTGCTCCCGCTCTCGGCGCTCTTTATACCACTGCTCCCACTCTCGGCGCTTTTTATACCGCTGCTCCCGCTCTCGGCGCTCTTTATACCGCTGCTCCCGCTCTCGGCGCTCTTTATACCGCTGCTCCCACTCTCGGCGCTCTTTGTGTCACTGCTCCTGCTCTCGGCGCTCTTTGTGTCGCTGCTCCCGCTCTCGGCGCTCTTTATACCGCTGCTCCTGCTCTCGGCGCTCTTTGTGCCGCTGCTCCCGCTCTCGGCACTCTTTATACCACTGCTCCCACTCTCGGCGCTCTTTATTCCGCTGCTCCCACTCTCGGCGCTCTTTATTCCGCTGCTCCCACTCTCGGCACTCTTTATACCACTGCTCCCGCTCTCGGCGCTCTTTGTTCCGCTGCTCCTGCTCTCGGCGCTCTTTATACCGCTGCTCCTGCTCTCGGCGCTCTTTATACCGCTGCTCCTGCTCTCGGCGCTCTTTATACCGCTGCTCCTGCTCTCGGCGCTCTTTATACCACTGCTCCCGCTCTCGGCGCTCTTTGTGCCACTGCTCCCACTCTCGGCGCTCTTTATACCGCTGCTCCTGCTCTCGGCGCTCTTTATGCCACTGCTCCCGCTCTCGGCGCTCTTTATAACACTGCTCCCGCTCTCGGCGCTCTTTATACCACTGCTCCCACTCTCGGCGCTCTTTATACCACTGCTCCCGCTCTCGGCGCTCTTTATACCGCTGCTCCCGCTCTCGGCGCTCTTTATACCGCTGCTCCCACTCTCGGCGCTCTTTATCCCGCTGCTCCTGTTCTCGGCGCTCTTTATCCCGCTGCTCCCGCTCTCGGCGCTCTTTATACCGCTGCTCCCACTCTCGGCGCTCTTTGTCCCGCTGCTCCCGCTCTCGGCGCTCTTTTTACCGCTGCTCCCACTCTCAGCGCTCTTTATACCACTGCGCCTGCTCTCGGCGCTCTTTGTGCCGCTGCTCCCACTCTCGGCGCTCTTTATACCACTGCTCCCACTCTCGGCGCTCTTTGTGTCGCTGCTCCCGCTCTCGGCGCTCTTTGTGCTGCTGCTCCCGCTCTCGGCGCTCTTTATACCGCTGCCCCCACTCTCGGCGCTCTTTGTGCCACTGCTCCCGCTCTCGGCACTCTTTATACCGCTGCTCCCGCTCTCGGCGCTCTTTGTGCTGCTACTCCCGCTCTCGGCACTCTTTATGCCGCTGCTCCCACTCTCGGCGCTCTTTATACCGCTGCTCCCGCTCTCGGCACTCTTTATACCGCTGCTCCCGCTCTCGGCGCTCTTTATACCACAGCTCCCGCTCTCGGCGCTCTTTATACCACTGCTCCCGCTCTCGGCGCTCTTTATACCACTGCTCCTGCTCTCGGTGCTCTTTGTGCCGCTGCTCCCGCTCTCGGCGCTCTTTATACTGCTGCTCCCGCTCTCGGCACTCTTTATGCCGCTGCTCCCGCTCTCGGCGCTCTTTGTGCCGCTGCTCCCGCTCTCGGCACTCTTTATAACACTGCTCCCGCTCTCGGCACTCTTTATGCCGCTGCTCCCGCTCTCGGCACTCTTTATGCCGCTGCTCCCGCTCTCGGCGCTCTTTATACCGCTGCTCCCACTCTCGGCACTCTTTATGCCGCTGCTCCCGCTCTCGGCGCTCTTTATACCGCTGCTCCCACTCTCGGCGCTCTTTATACCGCTGCTCCCACTCTCGGCACTCTTTATACCGCTGCTCCCACTCACGGCGCTCTTTGTGCCGCTGCTCCCGCTCTCGGCACTCTTTATACCGCTGCTCCCACTCTCGGCGCTCTTTATACCGCTGCTCCCACTCTCGGCACTCTTTATACCGCTGCTCCCACTCACGGCGCTCTTTGTGCCGCTGCCCCCACTCTCGGCACTCTTTATTCCGCTGCTCCCACTCTCGGCGCTCTTTATACCACTGCTCCCGCTCTCGGCGCTCTTTGTTCCGCTGCTCCTGCTCTCGGCGCTCTTTATACCGCTGCTCCTGCTCTCGGCGCTCTTTATACCGCTGCTCCTGCTCTCGGCGCTCTTTATACCGCTGCTCCTGCTCTCGGCGCTCTTTATACCGCTGCTCCCGCTCTCGGCGCTCTTTGTGCCACTGCTCCCACTCTCGGCGCTCTTTATACCACTGCTCCCGCTCTCGGCGCTCTTTATTCCGCTGCTCCCGCTCTCGGCGCTCTTTATACCGCTGCTCCCACTCTCGGCGCTCTTTATTCCGCTGCTCCCACTCTCGGCGCTCTTTATACCGCTGCTCCTGCTCTCGGCGCTCTTTATAACACTGCTCCCGCTCTCGGCGCTCTTTATACCACTGCTCCCACTCTCGGCGCTCTTTATACCGCTGCTCCCGCTCTCGGCGCTCTTTATACCGCTGCTCCCGCTCTCGGCGCTCTTTATACCGCTGCTCCCACTCTCGGCGCTCTTTGTGTCACTGCTCCTGCTCTCGGCGCTCTTTGTGTCGCTGCTCCCGCTCTCGGTGCTCTTTATACCGCTGCTCCTGCTCTCGGCGCTCTTTATACCGCTGCTCCCACTCTCGGCGCTCTTTGTGTCGCTGCTCCCGCTCTCGGCGCTCTTTATACCGCTGCTCCTGCTCTCGGTGCTCTTTATACCGCTGCTCCTGCTCTCGGCGCTCTTTGTGCCGCTGCTCCCGCTCTCGGCGCTCTTTATACCGCTGCTCCCGCTCTCGGCGCTCTTTGTGTCGCTGCTCCCACTCTCGGCGCTCTTTATTCCGCTGCTCCCGCTCTCGGCGCTCTTTATACCGCTGCTCCCACTCTCGGCGCTCTTTGTTCCGCTGCTCCTGCTCTCGGCGCTCTTTGTGCCGCTGCTCCCGCTCTCGGCGCTCTTTATACCGCTGCTCCCGCTCTCGGTGCTCTTTATACCGCTGCTCCCGCTCTCGGTGCACTTTATACCGCTGCTCCCGCTCTCAGCGCTCTTTATACCACTGCCCCCACTCTCGGCGCTCTTTATACCGCTGCTCCCACTCTCGGCGCTCTTTATCCCGCTGCTCCCGCTCTCGGCGCTCTTTATACCACTGCTCCCGCTCTCGGCGCTCTTTATACCGCTGCTCCCGCTCTCGGCGCTCTTTATACCGCTGCTCCCACTCTCGGCGCTCTTTATTCCGCTGCTCCCACTCTCGGCGCTCTTTAGACCGCTGCTCCCGCTCTCGGCGCTCTTTATACCGCTGCTGCCGCTCTCGGCGCTCTTTATACCGCTGCTCCCACTCTCGGAGCTCTTTGTGCCGCTGCTCCCGCTCTCGGTGCTCTTTGTGTCGCTGCTCCCGCCCCTGGCGCTCTTTATTCCGCTGCTCCCACTCTCGGCGCTCTTTATACCGCTGCTCCCGCTCTCGGCGCTCTTTGAGCCGCTGCTCCCACTCCCGGCACTCTTTATACCGCTGCTCCCGCTCTCGGAGCTCTTTATGTCGCTGCTCCCGCTCTCGGCGCTCTTTATACAACTGCTCCCGCTCTCGGCGCTCTTTATACCGCTGCTCCCGCTCTTGGCGCTCTTTATACCGCTGCTCCCACTCTCGGTGCTCTTTATACCGCTGCTCCCACTCTCGGTGCTCTTTATACCGCTGCTCCCACTCTCGGTGCTCTTTATACCGCTGCTTCCGCTCTCGGCGCTCTTTATACCGCTGCTCCCGCTCTCGGTGCTCTTTATACCACTGCTCCCGCTCTCGGCGCTCTTTATACCACTGCTCCCGCTCTCGGCGCTCTTTGCTGACACCAAGCTTGAGTTTTAAATGCCTGAAGATGATAGAAAGAAGGAATGACTAAGCAAGGCAAGGAGTTGCACAGTTTTGAGGTGCTGGGAAAGAATGAGTTCGAGGAGGAGTGATCTGAACACTGTGAGAATGCAGCGAGGCAGGAAGATCATGTAGCTTGGGAGGAACGTTCTAAGGTTCACCAACCATAGTAGTATTGAGGGACAGAAGAACAGTTGCAATAAAGAGAGAAGTTAGATGTTGGAGGTGAAGGAGGGACCAGTTGTCAATTAGCAAGCTTTTCCTCACATACTGTCCAAAAGTGTGAGAGAGGGGCTAGAAGAGCTTCCCCTCATACGAGAGTTTGTAGATATGATAATTATACCATTAATATAGCAAAGGTTGTATTGTGGTAATTTCACTAAATCGTATAATCCCTTTGGAACTTTAACAAAGATCAGCCTTTGTGCAACATCTCTGGTACTGCAATTACAGTCCATACCAATAGATCGGAGCATAGAGGTTCATGACAAGGTCCCTCAACAGCACCTCATACAGAAAGTTTAATGAAGTAGACCTCCACACTTATGCCACGGAGTTTGATGGAGTAGAAAATGGATACATGGGGAGCTCCTTTGATAACTTGGTGGGTCAATGCACTGAACGTCGATATAATATGCATCTGGGGAAAAGTACAAAATAAAGTCCTTGACAAATATCTTGCTGGAAATGGGATTGTTGATTACAGGTATCATCTAAGAATATGTCTGTGAAAAAGAAAAAGAAAGACATGCATTTATATAGCGCCTTTCACCACCACTGGACATCCCAAAGTGCTTTACAGCTAATGCAGTACTTTTTGAAGTGGAGTCACTGTTGCAATGTAGGAAACGTGGCAGCCAGTTTGCGCACAGCAAGCTCCCACAAACAGCAATGCGATAATGACCAGATAATCTGTTTTTGTTATGTTGATTGAGGGATAAATATTGGCCAGGACACCGGGGATAACTCCCCTGCTCTTCTTCAAAATAGTGCCATGGGATCTTTTATGTCCACCTGAGAAAGCAGATGGGGCCTCGGTTTAAGATTTCATCTGAAAGACGCCACCTCCGACAGTGCAGCACTCACTCAGTACTGCATGCAGTGTCAGCCTAGATTTTTGTGCTCAAGTCTCTGGAGTGGGACTCGAACCCACAACCTTCTGACTCAGAGGTGAGCATGCCACCAACTGAGCCACAGCTGACACCAATTGCAACAAGGCAGGATTGAATAGTGAATAGTGACTATTCTGGAGTTTTCCTTGATTACCTTTAGGGATAAGGAGCGTTTCTACAGAACTTTCCTTCAGGAGGCTAGATGATTGGGGTAAAATGGCCTTTCCTCATCCTGTGCTTCATGTTAATCCGTCTTGCAGACACAATCAAACGTTCCATAAATAAATCTTGATTTGCATTGCATTATCTGAAAACCTAACATCTTCCAAATGAAATCTGTTTGCAGGATTGTTCTGTTTGGGGAGCTCATTATTTTTACAATGGCTCTGAAATTGAAAATCACAAACTGTGGAGCCGCAAAGGTCATTTTGACATTTCACAGAAAATAAGGAGTTTTCCCCAAAATCCCTTGTTCCTCACAATGTTGACTAAATGTACAAATATTACAAAGAAAGACAAACATATTGTACAATTTTATTAAAACATATTGAAAGGATCCCACCTAGTTAACAAAGACATGGCAACTTTTTATATATCGCAGACTCTTGCTTTCTGCTGCAACAGGCCACACAATTTAAATTTCTAATGGGTTTTGAGTTCATCCCTCAAGACTAAAATGAAATTAAATTTTTATTTTTGACCTAGACATTACGTCTCGCGCATTCTCTCCCTCCCCCGAGATATTCAACCTTAATCTGACTCTCTGCAAATCACTGCAAATGGCTAAATGTGGTAATTGGCCATATTTCTGGCTGTAATTTTTCCACGTACAGCTCGAAAACTTCTCAGTAAATCTTCAGGGCTAAACCAACCTGTATTATTATGGTGATTCCTACAACCGTAGCGATGTACAGGCCCTCCTTCACAGCTACCCTTGAATGTTGCAGGTTAATGTCGGAAACTGCACAGACCCCAGCTCAGCCAGTAGGAGACAGTCACGTCTCCGTGACAACCTGCGGCGCCATGACAACACAGATCAATGAGCCTCCAGCAGGAGGCAGTCACGTCTCCAGTCCGACCAACGGCACCATGACAACACGGATCAATGAGCATCCAGCAGGAAGCAAGTCAAAAGTTGCTTATTTGAGAAGAATGAATGTCACATTTGGCTTCTGTGTTCGAAGTTAGTGTCGTGTTAAACCCTGCTAATTCGCAAAACAAAAATCAAGAATGCTGGCCACGTCGCAAGGACTTGCACTTATAGAGTGCCTTATCATAGCCGTCAGAAAGGTACATCATGCACAATTCATTATTTCAACGTGCAGTAACTTGTTATGTAGGCAAATGTGGCAGCCATCCTGTGCATAGCAAGATCCCTCAATAGCATTGAGAATAATCAGCTGTTAATCTGTTTTCTCTTGGTGATGTGGGTTGAGGGTGGAATGTTAGCCAGGGAGGAGGTGGGACCCTTCATCATAACACAACCAAAACATGAAGCTCTCTTTTCTCTTTCAGATGCTGACCGACCTGTTGTACATTTCCAGCACTTCGTTATTTCTGAGTTCCTGCATTCACAGTGTATCTTTTTATCTTTGCCCTAAAGGTTACTTTGGTGTGTCAGTAATACCTGCAGGTCTGAAACAGGTCAACTTGTGGTACAATTCATGGCACTGGGTGAAGTGGGCAAAGCCAGAAAATTCTACTGATGGGTTGGGGTAGGCCATGACTGAGCAGTACATACCGATGGTGAGTGCGGTTCGATACAGACCAGTACCTATTCATTTTGTGTGGCTTAAGACCTGATGTTGTGCCAAGTAGACAGAGGAGATCCATGCCTACCGAAGTAGATGAGGTAATTGGCATTGGGCAGTTGCCATGCAACGTTAAAGAAAGAAAAAACTTGCATTGCTATAGCACCTTATCCCATCTTCAGGTCATCCTAAAGTGCTTTGCAACTAATGGATTACTCTTGAAGGGCAGTTGCTGTCGTTACATAGCCAAACGATTTGCGCACAACAGGATCCCACAAACAGCAAATGAATGAATGACCAGATAATCTGTAGGCTCACAGGGGAAAAATTTGTCCCCTTAGCGCCTCCCGTTAGTGCCAGTAGATGGCGCTAATGGGGCTCTAGACCAGTATCGCCGGGGCCAGGCGAATCTAACGCCACATGCCAAATCTGCCTCCCCCCCGTAGCGCCGCTGGTAAAAGGTATCGCTGGGAACGCCAACGCCAGGTAGATCATGACATCAGTAAGTGTGCAACGCTCACAGACCACCCGATTTGCAAAATTGATTCTCGGCACCTACCCCACCGCCTGGAGTAAACACCGACAGGGAGAGCTGGCATGCAGTACCAGGAAGCTGGCTCCAAGGACGTTATTTAAAGGGATCATCAGTAATCACTCGCAGCTGTCAGGTTAGTGCAGTTTCAGTGGCTTTTTGTTAGTTTCACCCATTGTAACAGTTTCATTCAGTAATTTCAAGATTCTTTTGTATCAGGAGTCTTGTGGCAACTAAAAAATAGCTACATTTATTCTTCAAAGATTAAACTGCTACACTTGGTAACATTAATGGGGGCTGTACTGGCATGCCACCTCGCCCTCCAGGATCTACGGCAGAGGGAGCGTAGGCAGCGAGAAATATGGGAAAATGTGCACAACGAGATGAGGAGGGACATCAGGGCTCTCACCAGGAGGCCTTACCCTTTGAGGTTATTCCGAGAGCACTTCTACCTTCAATGAAGCGAGGAGCAGTGTATTAGATGGCTCCGCCTCACCAAGGAGGTGGTCACAGAACTCTGCCACCTCCTCCAAACAGACCTCCAGCCTCACACCATGATGACTTAAACCCCAGATCGCCTTTGCTCACCACATCCCCATCATTCCATCCTCTCGCAGGCCATATCACAGCGCAAAGCTGAAATGAGAGACACCACAAAAGAACGGTGAGTGAAGTAATAAATTTATCAAAAAAGTAGTGGACACATATTTACACCAAAACTATTTAATTTTCACCCTTGTGCAATCCCTTAGTGCCTCTTGTTACTGTGCCTTTTCCTGCTCTAGTGCTCCTACGGAGTGTTGGCCCAGTGGCAGCAGCAGGGTTGGTGGAAGGCTGCTGAGTGTCCGTGCGGGAGACTTCAGATGGCCTTGCAGGACGTCCTCAACCAGCTCTGGGCCTGGAAGGCCCGGCTGTAGACTGCACCACCTCAGCATGGGCGGCAGCAGTCTGGGCTGGCTGGATGACAGGCAGCGACAAGGGCAATGGCGGAGTGGCAGTGGTGGGAGCAGGAATGCTGTCATCCTGAGAGAGGACAGCAGGTTCCTGCTCCACTGACCCACTGCCACTCCCCCGGGGCAGCACCTCAGCATCACTACCAATCTGTTGGAGCACAGATTGCTGGCCTGCTGCGACACTGTGAAAGCCCCGGTCGACGGTGGTAGATCCAGCCACGATGGCAGCAGTCAGAGCTTGCGTGGCATCAAGCTGAGACTGCATGAGAGCAGTCTGAGATTGAATAGCACCAACCATAGACTGCATTACAGCACTAAGATGTTGCGTCGCTTCCGCCTGTGCTGCAATGGAAGCTGCCAGATCGCCCATCACACGTGGCATCAGGTCTGGGTCACCACGGTCTCTCTGGGAGTTGACCATCCTTTGCAGACTGGAAATGATGGGCTCCATGGTGTGCGCAGAGCTCTGTACAATGTTTGAGGTGGACTCCTCCACTCTCCTTACCATTGCCGAGAGGTTCTCGGCCACCCTTGCCATTGCACCTATTATCTCCGTGTGCATGACCATCACCCTTCTTCTAAATGCCTCCCAATCAAGGTCCTCATCTAAGTCCTGTGCAGCAGAACTTGCAGCGAACTCACCCTCCGGGGAGCTGGCCCCCAAACTACCCTTTCCCCCTGGCTTTGCTGCAGCCCACTGGTCCCCAGTGCCTCACCCTGTGCAGATCCCGCTACTATACTAGCCTCTAAAGAACGCGTAGTGCCAGTATCTGAGCTGGTGTCTGCGGGTGAGACATGCAGTGACGCGGTGTGTTCTTCTCCAGCCTCACACTCTACTGTGCCCTCAGGGACAGGCTGCTCAGGTACTTGCTGATTATCTGAAAGCATAAAGGCACAAGAGTCGGGTTAAGGTGAGGGGAGGGGGTAGGAAGGGAGAAAGGCATGCATACAGCATGATTAGCTGGAAAGTGCGAAACGCTTGTAGGGTGAGGGGAAAGTGGGATGTGAGAAGAAGGAGTAGGGATGGACATACCGTTGTTGTCCCCAAGGGGGTCAACGTCGCCAGTGGCCATGGCGCCCACCACCTGGTGCCCAATGATTTGCAGCACTCGATTCTCCAGCACAGACAGTGGTTGGTGTCGGCTTGTCCCCCGCCTGTGCGCTCCTGCTCCCTCCTGTTGTGCACCACCTTGGCCTGCAAGAGAAAGGAAAGTGTGTGAGTGAGTGTGGAGCAATGTGTTTGGGTGATGTGCCTGCCATAGTTGAATAGCTGTCATTGTGTGCAAGGTGTGAGATGTGGGTGTGAGTGTTGGTAGGTAGAGATTGTTGGTGGGTGAGCGCTGGGGGTGTGGTGCTTTGGGCAGTGTGTGAAGATTGTGGTACAGATGGTGGTATGTAGCATTTGTTGAAGCATTCACTCACCCTAACCACCCGAGTGAGGTTGGTAAATTTCTTCCTGCACTGTGTGCGGGTCCTGGGGACCACAGTGCTGCCCGAGACATGCTGCGCTACCTCCCTCCACATGGTGCGGAAGACTTGTGGCGAGGGCCTCCTGCCACTTGCCGGGTAGAGCACCGCCCTCCGTCTCTCCACAGTGAAAACCAATGCCTCCAATGCTTCATTGCAGAATCTGCGGGCTCTCTCCCTGGGACGTGGACCTGCCATGAGCACACCTGGTTCAGTCCACCGGCTCCTTCTCCTTGTTCTGTTTCTGCTTGCTGAGGCATCTGCACAGCCAACAATGCTGAGGATGAGGTGCTGCAGCATCAATGAACCTCCCCTTTAAGTAGTGTAAAATGCCTGTGGCAATCATGAGTTACGATTAGACGGCACCCAATATTGGTCCACTCTTCAAGTCAAACGCCAATGAGCTTGAGTTTTAAGACTTGATTTAGGACTCCAATCATTTTATTGAGCAGTGAGCACAAATTTTTCGTGCAGTCTGAAGCATTTGCGCCTGGCGCTAATTCTCCAACTTTTCTACTGACACCGCCCATTCATTGGCTATGACAAATTTCTAACCCAAAGTACCTACAGACTGTTCTATATTGAATAATCTCCACTGAACAAGTCCTTGTGGCACTTATATAGTCTACACGTTAGGACAATGCTAATAAAAGCACCGCTCCATTGGCAGGACATGTTCAGTTGGATGATGACAGACTTCCCAAGTACGTTCTGCACAGCAAGCTCAAACAGAGCACACACTCGTGGGGTAGGCTGAGCAAGCATTTTAACAACATACTGAAGCACAGACACCAATAGCTAGAAGACCAGGCAGGATGGCACTCAACACTCTGTACAGATTGGACAACTTTGAAATGCAGCACCCTCAACAGCAGCAAGGAAAAAGCAGTTGCTGTGGAAACAGCATCAAAAACAACAGTGACAACAACAAAGTTGCTGACACGGGCATTCTTATTCTCTGGCTAACCCTGTCCAATCATTAGACTACACAGACACACGCAGGTCCATAGAAAATGAAGCATTCTCAATCAATTATTTTGTGATTGAAGGCTTATCAATGTTAATTAATTACCAACCACATGGGACATAAACCTGTAATCTTTGGCCGTCGCTGCAGAGTCAAGATGTAACACCACTGCGCTTGTCATGTGCTCCTGTAATTCCTCAGGCCCAATGTCTTAATTAGCGTATAATGCCCTTTCTTTCATGTCATTCTGTATGACTTTCAAGCATCCCACACTAATGGGAAAATTTGCATTTCTTTCATTGGACCAGCTCATCACAGATCAAATGGTTAGTTCACAAGATTGAATTTCTAGTACTTCCTATTGGTCTGCTTTCTCTGAAGAGTTGATCTGACTTGACATTATGCAATAATTAGCTTACATTACTTCAACAAGAGAATAATCCTAGGATGAGGCACAGACAAATGGTACAGGTACATTTCAGCTGCAATGTGATACAATATAGGCTCATGCAAAGGGAATGATACAGGATGAAAGTTGACAATTTTACCTTTGCATTATTGGAATCACAAGTCATTAGATAAAGGTCTCCTTGCTTCAAGTGTCCTTCCAGAGCTCCCTATGTCTCAGGCAATAAGTGCAGTGCCAACCATGAATATCCCAGGTTTGATCCTTGGTTTGTGTTGAGTTACTTGTGCTAAAATTGGTCTCGGCCTTCCTTGGAACGAGAGGGGAAATATCAGCAGGGCTCACGCTCCCGATTGCTATTCAAAAGCCCCTCCTGATAAATTGGCAGTGTGAATGTTGGGTGAGGACAGGATTGGGTTTGGTCTTCATGCTCCCCATGACTCAACTGGCTTGACTCACATGAAGAATGGCCACCTAGAGGAGATAGTGGCGAGCGTGTGGTACGGATAGATCGATACCCCAGCTTGGGATGCCACCTTCAGGAGATGATTGTGGGAGGGGAGAAATCCCCTCCAGGGTTAGGAACCTTAAGCCTGTGGTTTTGACAATGTAGCAGTTCATGCCCGATAGTCTGTTCATGTGGTCACATTCAAGGTTGTTGTGGTGTGCGCATGGAGTCCATCCTTGGTGTGCGCATGGAGTCCATCCTTGGTGTGTGCATGGAGTCCATCCTTGGTGTGTGCATGGAGTCCATCCTTGGTGTGTGCATGGAGTCCATCCTTGGTGTGCGCATGGAGTCCATCCTTGGTGTGTGCATGGAGTCCATCCTTGGTGTGCGCATGGAGTCCATCCTTGGTGTGTGCATGGAGTCCATCCTTGGTGTGTGCATGGAGTCCATCCTTGGTGTGTGCATGGAGTCCATCCTTGGTGTGTGCATGGAGTCCATCCTTGGTGTGTGCATGGAGTCCATCCTTGGTGTGTGCATGGAGTCCATCCTTGGTGTGTGCATGGAGTCCATCCTTGGTGTGCTGTCTGGTTATTTTCTACACATTTGAACTGCCATAACTTAGATATTCAAACTTTTGATATATGCAGATGACCCGATTTGTATGAATCATCCTCAACAGATTCTCTCACTCAAGTCCTCACCAGAGACTTGTCTGACTCCCAGTTGCCTGTCAACATCAATTGGCACTAACTGGCATTAAGCTGAGAGCTTTGTTTCTTACAGTACACTGAAAGGCTGCTCCACACTTGAAGTGTTATTATGGGTAACACACCATTAAGTATCTCCTAATCCACCTCAGTCTTTCCCAGGAAACATTGCAGAACTCCTTCCCTCCCCCAATCATTCCTTCCCCTTACAATCTACAGGCTTTTAAATCGTAACCTGAGTGTCACTTAAGCACTACTCCTTGTTCTAACTTATCTTCGCTCCTACATTTTTAACTCTGGTGACGTCCCACACAATTGGCCTTGGCCCTGCACTGAAGCTTCTCAATTTAAAACAAAATTGCATAAATACTTTAAATGTTGGCTTGCGATTCTGGGTCTCTGATTTGTATTCCAAGATGTAGATCAGCAAAATAGGTATCACCAACCCCTGCAGAATGAATGTAGCCCAGAGTTTGTGGCCTAGAAATTTGATCGCTCCTGAAAGTGGCCGTGCAGGGGGCGTGACCTGGTCAGCTGGGCACGAGAACAACGCAAAATTCGTGCAGGGAGCTCGTTATAATGAGCCAGGTGTGCAGCCAGCGCTACCCACAATGTTTATTGGTTGGATGCCTGTTGGGGGGGAAATTGGGCTTCACTGATGCCAAATAAAGGCAGCCAGCACCTCTTAAAGGGGGAGCACACTCCCTATCACTCTGGTGTGCTCCATGTGCTTATCCAATAACCGCTTGAAAGTTCCTAAAGTGTCCGACTCCACTATCACAGCAGGCAGTCCATTCCACACCCCAACCACTCTCTGAGTAAAGAATCTACCTCGGACATCCCTTCTATATCTCCCCCCATGCACCTTATAGTTATGCCCCCTTGTAACAGCTGCTTCTACCCGAGGAAATAGTCTCTGAACATCCACTCTATCTATCCCCCTCATCATCTTATAAACCTCTATTAAGTCGCCTCTCATCCTCCTCCGCTCTAAAGAGAAAAGCCCCAACTCCCTCAATCTTTCCTCATAAGACCTCCCCCCCAAACCAGGCAGCATCCTGGTAAATCTCCTTTGCACTCTTTCCAATGCTTCCACGTCCTTCCTATAGTGAGGTGACCAGAACTGCACACAATATTCCAAATGTGGTCTCACCAAGGTCCTGTACAGTTGCAGCATAACCTCACGGTTCTTAAACTCAAACCCTCTGTTAATAAACGCCAACACACCATAGGCCTTCTTTACTGCTCTATCCACTTGAGTGGCAACCTTCAGAGATCTGTGGATATGAACCCCCAGATCCCTCTGCTCCTCCACGTTCCTCAGAACCCTGCCGTTGACCCTGTAATCCTTATTCAAATTTGCCCTACCAAAATGAATCACCTCGCACTTATCAGGGTTAAATTCCATCTGCCATTTTTCGGCCCAGCTCTGCATCCTATCAATGTCTCTTTGCAGCCTACAACTGCCCTCCACCTCATCCACTACTCCACCAATCTTGGTGTCATCAGCAAATTTACTGATCCACCCTTCAGTCCCCTCCTCCAAGTCATTGATAAAAATCACAAACAGCAGAGGACCCAGCACCGACCCCTGTGGCACACCGCTGGTAACTGGTCTCCAGTCCGAAAATGTTCCATCCACCACCACCCTCTGCCTTCTATGAGATAGCCAGTTACTTATCCAATCGGCCAAATTTCCCTCTATCCCACAACTCCTTACTTTCTTCATGAGACGACCATGGGGAACCTTATCAAACGCCTTACTAAAATCCATGTATACGACATCAACTGCTCTACCTTCATCTACACACTTAGTTACCTCCTCAAAGAATTCAATCAAATTTGTTAGGCAAGACTTACCCTTCACGAATCCGTGTTGACTATCCCTGATTAAGTTGCCCCTTTCCAAATGGTCATAAATCCTATCCCTCAGGACCTTTTCCATTATCTTACCAACCACCGAAGTAAGACTAACTGGCCTATAATTACCAGGGTCATTCCTATTTCCTTTCTTGAAGAGAGGAACAACATTCGCCACTCTCCAGTCCTCTGGCACCATCCCCGTGGACAGTGAGGACCCAAAGATCAAAGCCAGAGGCTCTGCAATCTCCTCCCTTGCCTCCCAAAGAATCCTAGGATATATCCCATCTGGCCCAGGGGACTTATCGACCCTCAGGTTCTTCAAAATTGCTAAAACATCTTCCCTCAGAACATCTACCACCTCCAGCCTATCCACCTTTATCACACTCTCATCCTCAAGAACATGGCCCCTCTCCTCGGTGAACACTGACGAAAAGTATTCATTCATCACCTCTCCTATCTCTTCTGACTCCATGCACAAGTTCCCACTACTGTCCTTGACCGGCCCTACCCTCACCCTGGTCATTCTTTTATTTCTCACATAAGAGTAAAAAGCCTTGGGGTTTTTCTTGATCCGACCCGCCAAGGACTTCTCATGCCCCCTCCTAGCTCTCCTAAGCTCTTTTTTTAGCTCATTCCTTGCTACCTTGTACCCCTCAATCGACCCAACTGAACCTTGTTTTCTCATCCTTACATACGCTTCCTTTTTCCTCTTGACTAGACATTCAACCTCTTTTGTGAACCATGGTTCTCTCACTCGGCCATTTCCTCCCTGCCTGACAGGGACATACCTATCAAGGACACGCAGTAATTGCTCCATGAAAAAGCTCCACTTTTCGTTGTCAAAGAGCTAAAATGGGTGGCAGAGATACAGAGATGGCACCCAGGTTCTCGGATGCGGCCTTGGAGGCCTTGGTCCTGGCTGTCAACAGGAGGAGGGAGATCCTTTCCCTCCCCCAGCCCTGGGGCCGAAAGCCCTCCAGGCAACACCTCCGCCGCCAGTGGTCAGAGGTTGCTGAGCGGGGTCAATGTCAGGAGCTTAGTTCCAAGGACATGGCTGCAATGTCACAAAAAGTTGACAAGTTAAGAATTATACCTCACACCTCGATAACTCTCTCCTCACACCTCCACCACTGCATCCTCACTACTCACAATGCTCCTCTCCCCTCCAGCAATCACTGCGCCACACTTCACACTGCATCCTTCTCATCATGCTTACACACTCTGCACCTCCTACTCTCACCACTAGGCAACCCTCACTACCCCACACCTCACATCTTCCACACAAGGTACAAACCATTTGACCATGACAGTCACATTCTCCAAACACCTCACCTCACCTAACACACTCCCTTCCTTCTTGCAGGAGAAGGTCGCACGTAACCTGCAGCAGGAGGCTGCAACCAGAGGAGGCCGAGCCCAACCGCACACCCTGCCCCCTCTGGATGAAGAAGGGGTGGCCATCACAGGCACGGGGAGACTCATGGCCGTGACGAGTGGCAGCGCTGGAGGAGACGTCACGCAGGGTTTCTTCACACCTTATCCTCTATTTCCCTTCTTCCTTCCATCTCACCCTTCACACTCTGCGTGGCAAATGACAGCTGCTTTCAGCAGCCACTCATCTCTCTCTGCTCTCCCTTCATCCTTAAACACTAACCCTTGTCCCTCTCTTTTATTTCAACGGCTGAACATGTCAAGGCCTCTGTGCCACTGAGTGGCTGTGTATGACCCTTTATTTAAATATTATAATGAGAGTGTGCAGGGTGTTTGGTTTCCTCGTCCTTACAAGGGTTCTTTGACTCTGGGTTTTACAGGAACAAAATGGTAGATGACACAAAGGTTTAGGTTCAACCCAAAACTGTTAGTTTATTAAAACCAACAAAACCCTGTTGAGATTTGACTGAAACTTACAATCACCCATCTGGCCGGTCGTTACCGTTGTGGATTGTCGGCCTGGATCGGAGAGGACCTGTCCCCATCCTCCTTTATCTGACTGCAGCTGCCTACACAGCGCAAACCCCTTGTAGAGGCAACTGATACTTACAATCACCCGTCCGGCTGGTCATGGCCGACGTCGATTGCAGGCTGGGAGCTGGAGATGACCGTCTTCCCTTCCTTCTTACGCCTGGCAGTTGCTGTAGTCAGAGCTAGCTTCCGAGAGAGAGCTTCCGAGTGAAAGAGAGAGAGAGCTGTGTGTGGTTCCTTCTTATAGTTCTTTTAGTCACCTGGCCCCATGCTGGGCCTCCCCCAACCAGTTTCGGTTGTCGGTTTGCTGAACTATCCGACATTCACACCTCGTCAACCTGTAATTCAATCACCGGAGGTGTACAGAGTTGTGAGAGCGAAGATAACTCCTTATCTCCTCTCCTGCTTTCTGTAACGCATATTCAATGTGATTTCTATTACTGTTGATGGGCGGTTGGCTGATTGACTTGTGTATCTTCCATTCATGGCAGGAAGTCGATCGTGACCCCCATTGTTTCAGTTAAACTCAGAGCATTGTCCAGATGTTAATTTTTCCCATCGAAACCAGTCATGATTCAAGGCCTCACAGTTCAATGTCAATGTCCATTTCAGAGTTAAACATGAGTCAAAGCTTTCACTGTCCAGTATCAATGCGTTCTCCAAGAACTGCAGACTTCGATGACTGGCACCTTTTCTGTGCCTCGAAGTTTAACCGTTTCATGCCCTTACCACTGGGCCAAACAGGCTTTCAGCATTTTGCTATAGTTCTGGGGTTTTAAAAAAAAAATCTACAAGTGCTAATACTTCCGGCACGCACCCTGGACGCCTACCGAGGAGCCCGATCCAAAATGGCACACTGCCCGTCAAATTGGACCCTTAGGCACACTGCAAAACGGCGGAGCGTGATCGGCACTCATATCTGACCAGCCGAATACTTCACTCATTAATTACTGAGCCCGTTAATGATGCAGGTGGTGTCGTCTGATCCAAAGGCTCCCCGTCACTAAGACGCCAACGACGACCCTACACGGGAGCTGTCCAACTCCTGCTCGAGGCAGAATCCATTTGTTATCAGTGTAGTTTACGTGGAAGATTATAAATACTGCTGCCCCAGGGCGGAGGGAACTCCACGCAGCCACTCAGATTCATGAACGCTTAAAATAACTTTGGACTCAAAGGCAGTGTAATTGACCCTTTCCTCATAGATCCGTCACTCAGCACAGATTGATGCAGAAGAGCATTCTTAAGGAAATGGATGGTGCAGCCTTTCGCCCTGATGCTGCGATTGCCCGCGGCATACAGTCACCAAATACAATATCAGTGCAAGAGGCATTTTAAAAGACCAAAGGGAAACAAGCTTTGTGGTGGAGGGGTAAGGGGATGAAGAGGTGGGACATGAAGGAGGGGTAATATGGGCATGAGAGGCTTAGGAGAGAGTGGGGGGTGAGAGTAAAGGTGGGAGGAATAGAAGGAAATGGAGGAGGTTAAGGTGGTGGGGGGAGGGTGGAAGAGACAAATGCAATGGGCCTAAGGAAAGGAGATGGGGTGATCGTGGGAGAAGGTGGAGGGACTAGAATGGTTTGGGGGAAGGGAAGTTGATGAGGGTGAGGGCAGGATGAAGGCACCATTATCCTCCAACTCTGCACCCCAACTTGCTGCCAGACCGCTGAACTCTACCTGCCTCTAGCTGTCCTCACCATTATCCTCCAGCCCCGACCAGTGCTCACTGGTACTAGCTGCCCACTGACCTGGTGTCACCAGGCAGCAGCATGGGAGGATAAAGGCAGGGGTGGAAGGTAGGTGAGGAGACCAAGAGCAGGTGAGAAGGTCAGACTGGGCGGAGGGTCCAGTTGCATGCAGGCTATGAGGGAATACTGGGGGTTGGTGGGAAAACAACAGTGGGGGTGGAGGAGGTAGAAGTGATTCCCTGCCTGGAGTTCCCCATGCTCGCAGTCTTGGGGACTCCCCAACTCCCTGAGCTATCAAATTGTGGGGGTCGCCGTCCAGTGCTGCGAGATGCTGGACCCAGCTTCTCCGCATTGCTACCAAAGCACAGCCATTCCCAGTGCTACCAGATCCCAAGACCCTTCGCATCCCATGCTGTCATGGATTCCAGGACACCCCTCCCAATTCTGCCAGACTCCAAGAACCTCCCAGACCCCAGGTCCTCTTCTTCAGTGTAGTCATAGATCAGGCACTGGTTCGCAGTGCTGCCAAAACCCAGGGCCAACCAATTAGCCAAACCCCACCTTCCAACTCCCACTCTGCTAATACCCAGATTCCTCCTCTGCAGTGCTGCCAAACCCGAGGACTTCCCTTGAGTCATTTTAAACTCCAGGGGCTAGAAATTCATTATAGCCAAGATATGGGCAGTGTCTAAAAATGGTTAAGTAGCGCCAGTTGAAAATCATCTAGGCTGCACGCAAAATTCGTCCTTACTCCTCATAAAATGATGGCAGTCATGATTCTCGCCTAAAAGCCTAAGCCCATTGGTGTTACACTGAAAAGATGGACTAATATCGGGGCAGTCTAAACGCAAGTAATGATTGCCACAGGCTTTTTTCACTACTTAAAGGGGAGGTTCATTGATGCTGCAGCACCTCATTCTCAGCATTGTTGGGTGTGCAGCTGCCCTAACAACCATAAGAAGGACAAGGAGAAGGAGCACTTATTTACAAATCCTGATGGCAGATCTCCGCCCCAGGGAGAGAGCCCGGAGGTTTTCCGAGGAAGCTTTGGAGGCATTGGTTTTAACGGTGGAGAGTAGGCGGGCAGTCCTGTACCCCCCAACTGGCAGGAGGCCCTCGCCACAAGTCTGCCAGACTATGTGGAGGGAGGTGGCACACCACGTCACAGGCAGCACTGTGCTCTCTAGGATCAACACACAGTGCAGGAAGAAGTTTAACAAGCTGGTCAGGGTGAGTGAAGGCTTCAACAATTTCTATATACCAACCTCTGTACCACAAGCTTCAAACACTGCTATTCAACTATGGCAGGCACAAGGGTCATTAGTTATTAGAATTCATGTGATTTGTGTGATATGTTTATAGATAAATTTATTAAGTGTATTTGGAATATTTTGTGGTCTCTCTCATTTCACCTTTGTGCCCAGGAGGACGCTGTGATATGGCATGAGACAGGGATTGTACGATGGGGATGTGGTGAGCTACGGGGATCTGGGGTTTAATTCAAGTGAATCAGAATCTGATGAGCCGGTCCAGAAACCCGATTGTCTTGCTGCCTCCGCCCTCCTTTCTGTTCCTCCTCCTCCTCATCCTCCTCTTCCTCCTCCTCCTCCTCAGCCTCAGCCTCTTCCTCCTCATCCGCCACCTCCTCATCCTCTTCCTCCTCATCCTCCTGAGGTAATCCCACAATCCCGCAGCCCCCATGACTGTGAGCAGAAGCCTTTAACAAATAATGAGCACTTGAATCAATACTCCCTGTCACCAAAAAAAACTTGAAATAACTAAAGAAAGCTGTTTCAGTTGCAGGAAGTAGCAAACAGGCACTGAAACTGCAGAACCGTGTTAGTTAGAGCTGATTGGGGATGGTACCTTTAAATATCGCTGCTGCAGCCTGCTTCCTGCTGATAGATGCCAGCTCTCCCTGTCGTTGTTCTGCGCTGCTGTTAAGGTAAGTGGCTATAACGAAGTTGGGAGATCGGATGTCCAGTGAGCATTGCACACTCACTGAGGTCACGATCTCCATGATGGCAAGGTCCCTGGCGATCGAGTTTACCGGCAGCGCTACCGGCAACACCGATATGGTGTGCAGCGCTGGAACCGGCATCAGCTGTCGTTAAAAGCATTTTAGCGCCATCTTGTGCAAACCACACGAATTTCTCCCCCCAGGATCCTCCCCAATGCTACCATTTGCAAGATTTCCATCTCAGCCCTGTCTAATCCCACAATCTTTCCCCATTGCTGCTAAACCCCAGATCCAAACACCTCTTCTGGTAAACTGCAGGAAAACCTACTTTAGTACTACACCACTGGAACCTTAATCGCCGCTGAACCCCAGGACCTGCAAAACTTCCATCGCATTTCTGCCGAAAACCTAGGATCTCCATCCCAAAGTCTCATACCACCCCTCCAAAGTCCACCTTCACTCCCCTCCTAAACACCAAATTCCTAGCTTTAACCTGGTATATCTTCCTACCATCGCTTTGCTTTTTTAGCCTCCTCCAGTGTCAGCCGTGGCTCAGTGGGTAGCACACTCGCCTCTGAGTCAGAAGGTTGTGGGTTCAAGTACCACTCCAGGGACTTGAGCACAAAAAGTCTAGGCTGACACTCCAGTGCAGTACTGAGGGCGTGCTGCACTGTTGCAGGTGCCGTCTTTCAGATGAGATGTTAAACCGCAGTCCTGCCTGCTCTCTCAGGTGGACGTAAAAGATCCCATGGCATTATTTTGAAGAAGAGCAGGGGAGTTATCCCCGGTGTCCTGGCCAATATTTATCCCATAACCAAAAAAACAGATTATCTGGTCATTAGCACATTGCTGTTTGTGGGACCTTGCTGTGCACAAATTGGCTGCCACATTACAACAGTGACTCCACTTCAAAAAAAGCACTTAATTGGCTGTAAAGCACTTTGAGACGTCCGGTGGTCGTGAAAGGCGCTATATAAATGCGAGTCTTTCTTTCCCCCATTACCAAATTTTTTCCCACCACTGCTGCCTCCCCTCTACATTATCATGACTACTGACCTTATCCAATCTCAAGCCTCAGAATTCCATTGGCGTGGTAAAAGCCGTGACCTGGCTGTCACTGGGAATTGTTTTTTAATGAGAGGAGAGAGAGAGTTTGTGAAAGTATTTCTCCATCAGTGATCTGGGGAAACCTGCCTATTGATTTAAATAACTACAGAGCTGGATCTGAAATAATACAGATTTCTCCAACTCTCTGCTTAAGAATCCCTTTAAAGAAATTCCCCTCTTGCCAGGACTGGGTCCCTACATTCCCTGAGCACCCATACCTTCCCCTCACTACCAACCCATACTGTGCTTTTACCAGTCACACCTTGTAACCTGCTGCCCCAATGCTCCTGCACCCAGCACCCCCTCCCCAACAGAAAGACAACCAACACCCACTTCCTATGCTGTTACGCACAGCATTCCCCTCCGCAATGTTCCCATACTCAGATTCTCCTTCCCAATGCTCCACACCTCACCACAGCCATCCCTTTGCTGCCACACGCCATATCCACTCTCCCATGACTGCCACACCCAGTACCCCCATCCTAGTGCTCTCACACCCCACCAACGCTCCACCTACAGCCAGGATTGCCCCCATATCCTGATACCTCTTTCCTGCTCCTTCCAACCCTGACATCCCCTTCCCAATGCTCCCAAGTACCATACTCGCCTCTCCCAATGCTCCCGCACCATGTATTCATCATTCCAGCTCCTTAAGCGCCTCCAAAATGTTCCCATCTCATGATTCCCATTCCCAGACGCCATGACGACCCTCACAACACTACCAACACAGTCAGCTCCCTCAACAGCCCATTACTGTAATATGGTTTCTATAACCAACTTCGTATCTTCCTGCAACGTTTTCCCTACCATCTTCCTACATATCCTAGTCTTTAAAAATGGTGAGAGATAAAATTAACCTCATAGTTAACTGAACTGAATAGCAACCAAGGCCACTGATTCAGAGTTTCCAACGAAATATGTCTAAAATGATAGAATTCAAGCTCGAAATTATCACTATTACTCACAATACTCTGTAATAAAAACACAATTTGACTGATTACTGCAAACTAGTGATCCTGTGATTATATCCCTGCTTGAATAGAGATAGCTTCAGAAGAATTCCTATATATTAATGGTTTCATTTATCATATTATGAATCCTCCTTTCTATATTCTTCTGATTAATGTGATTTTTAAGTTTTTCGCACTATATTGGATTGATTTTACTTCCACCCAACTCAAGCCACATTCTGGCCCGCTTGCTTATGAAAACGCTTCCAATTTTGAGCCTAAGGCCCTGTGTGCCAGACGCCTCCTAGTCTCTTTGTAGTTCAGGCCTCTGGCCCTGTCGCTTGCATGCCCCTACTCCTGGAATGTTCCCAGTTCGGGCCTCCAGCTGCCCTCGCCGTACCGAGCCTGCCTTCACTCCCTGTCTTCCAGAGTGCTCCAATTCAAGCCTCTGGCCCTACTTGCTGTTCCAGACTTACCTACGCTTCCTGCTCCCAACCTCATTGTTGTTCCCTGCTGTGCTTCCCCACTATTGGCTGCCAGCAGCTCACAATTTTTAAAAATTATGCTATACTAGCTGATCCATTGCATTGTTTCACACAGGGAGTTAAGGCCAAGTGTAATCTTCAGGTGAAACAGAGTTCTAAGGGATGGTGGGTCTTCACTAACACATCGACTGGGATGGTGGCCCTCAACAAAAAGTTTGTGAACAATCTTGGCTTAAGACATAATCTGAACCGTCTCAATTGGCTTTCAGTTTTAAGTCATTAATTTTTTTATTCATTCCCTCCATTCAGTCACCATTTATCACATTGCCCAGTCCTGATCTCCACGTTGTTCAGTGACTGAGTGAGCCAGCTCATGCTGTGATCATGACTACCTCATTCTCCATCATAATCAGTAGATAATCATCTATCACTGTCTGACTGTGAGCACAGGAACTATTCGGAAACACTGCATAGCCAAGACAATTCATCAAAATTATTAAAATGCGGGATTTCCATTAACATTACTCCATTTCATATTAGGAGTGCTGAATGTAATTTTTTTGCTGTTCAGCTCTCTTTCATACGCATATATTATTTTGCCATGTGGACTGAAACTAATTTTCTTACACTCCACTCGGTCCCCAGAACTAGCGTGGATAACACTCTGAAGAAATGTATCTTAATCAGTTATTTATACGATGTCTAAATTTCCCTCTCTAAGACTCATTTTAAAACTAACAGATCTGCTGAGGGATTGTTCAAGACTAGTTGGGAGTCTGCAGCACAGTTGTGATGTTTAGCTGCTAACCTACCCTTTGGCATCACGCCTGATGCTCTAAATGAGCAAATCTAGATCATTGTAACTACTTAGAAACTGCTGAGGTCAATCAGAAGGTAGTTGTAACTGTTTTAACATTCAGGCTGTAGGTTATTGATGAGGTTTCATTGCCTTTTTTTTTAAAGACAAGTGAATCTCTCCTTGCTCGCGGTTAGTCAGGGGATATGATATATCGTTTAGCTGCCATTTGTTATAACAGGCTGAGAGAGGTTACAACGCCACCCCTGGAGTAAGCAAGAATTGCAGGTGTTGCAATAATGGCCCATAATTTGCTGTCAACATCACGGCGAGGTTAATGGCGCTCGCCGTTATTTACCCCCAAAATGCTCCAGCAACTTCAGACGAGGGCAGTTGAGCAGGTAAACGCGGAAATTCAAACGCTGCTGTCCAAAATGCGCCGCTCCGCCGTTAGCTTCCCGAAAACAGCATCTCGCTGTCTGCCTCACCATTGAACTGCATTGAATGGCGTGAAGTTGCTGTTCTTATGCAGTAGGTATGAACTAAACTCGCCTCCGAAAGTTAAGTCTTGTCCATTTCAGTCCAAGTACCTTTTAACAACATGATAAGTGTTAATTATTGCCAGTCAACCTCTCTGGCACTGAAAATTAACTATTACAAGTGTGGAGTCTCATTCCTTCAGGTTTTAAATGTCATTTGAGATTTTTAAAAACTTAGGGGTAAAAATTCACTTGGTTGCGCCTCCCGTTAGCGCCTTAAGAGGGCGCTAATGGGGCGCAAAGCCGCTAACGCCCGGGCGCAGCGATGTTTGCGCCGCTCGAGAACTTAACTTGAGATTGTGCGGCGGCGCTAAAACTTACCGCTGCGACCACCTGCGCGCGCAGATTGTGACGTCATTCCATGGTTCAACGCCCTTGTGGCGCCCCGTAGCGGAAATTGAGTGTCGCCCCCTGCCTTACCGCCTGGCGCTTCCAACGACCAGAAGACTGGAACGCTATCAATCGCTGTGGGGCTGGGGTGGGCGCTATTTAAAGGGGGCCTCTTCCTGTCTTTTATTGTTGGTGGCATTTTTGAACTACGCATTCTGAGAGAGAGAGGGAGAGACTTCTGGAGAGATTCAACGTTGTGTGAAGGAGTTTTGGGTACTGAGCAGCACTTTGCAGGTTCATTTTGATTTGCCATTCCTTGTATCGATTTAGCAGAGACTGTGGGAGCTGCACTCTGAGCTCTTTGCCTGGTACTTTCCATTGTTCTTTCCAGCACATTTGATGTGCAAGTCTCTCCAGGCCGAGATTCAAGGCAGCAATGAACAGGATGTGGATGGAAAGCAAGATTAACCATCCCCTTTAAGAACTGGCCCGTGCCATTGTGTGTGTGTTCCATTGCTGACTGACATTACATGAGCTTCGCCAGCGCTCCGAGTTAGCGCCTCACTGCTCGGCCTTTGCGCCTTAAGAGAGGTGTGCAGCGCCTGCTTTAGCGCTCCACTCACCTCCCGGGGCGGTAAAAGTGAAGTTTCCTGTCAGTGCCGATAATTAGCGCCAGGCGCTAATATTTGCGTCCGGACGATATTTGCGCCCCAAATGGGGCGCGACCTAATTTCTACCCCTTAAAGTTTTTTTAAAAATTACTTTTACTTTCTGTCTCTTTTTTTCTCTCTCTGTTAATCCAATCTTTCTTTCCCTCCCTTTATTTCTCTTTCTGTACCTGGTTTGACATTGAATTCACCCACTCTAATTTACACTTCCTTCTCCATCCTTGCGCTGTTAATTTCACAATCCTTCAATTTGATTGGTTAAGGAGACAGACAGTTGCTTGCCCTGTGCACTCAGGTCCCAGATGCCCTGTTTTCTTCGCTGCGACGTTATCAGCTCGCACTTTCAGCAACTTGCCATGCAAAAAATATTAAAACCTAAACGTGCAGGGGCAAGTCTAACTAACGGCAGACACCGTTAAATGCCCTGCCACAGCCAATTATGGCCCATTGTTTTAAGAAAGGCAGCAGTACCACCACTAGAGGAAGTAAGAGTAGCAGGTTGCCTGGCCCACTCCTATTATCCTCCAGCCTCTAACTCTGGCCCCTCAGAAGTAAAATCAGGAAGCATTTGTCTCACACAAAGGGTAGTGGAATTTACATTTTCAAGACTGAGATCGATAGATTTTTGTTAAGTAAGGATATCAAGGGATATGGAGCAAAGGCGGATAAATAGAGTTGGGCTACAGATCAGCCATGATCTAATTGAATGGTGGAACAGGCTTGAGGGGCTGAATGGCCTACCTCTGTTCCTATGTGCCCTGCTGCACCAGAGGACTATACTTCACTTCCCGGTTGCAACTTTATGGCGGATCGACTTGTATATATTGCATTAGACACAAAATTCTTACATATTATACGAATCAATCTCCTGTGCTATTGCACAGGGGGAATCAAAACCATGTGTAGTTTTCATGTGACATAGAATCATAGAATGATACAGAACAGGGGGCCATTCAGCCCATCGTGCCTGTGCCGGGTCTTTGAAAGAGCTCTCCCAATTAGTCCCACTCTCCTGCTCTTTCCCCATAGCTCTGCATATGTTTCTACTTAAAGTATTTATCCAATTCCCTTTTGAAAGTTATTATTGAATCTGCTTCCACCACCCTTTCAGGCAGTGAATTCCAGATCATCATAACTCGCCGAGTAATTTTTTTTTCCTCATGTCGCCTTTGGTTCTTTTGCCATTTACCTTAAATCTGTGTCGCCTGGTTACCGACCCTTCTGCCACTGGAAACAGTTTCTCCTTATTTACTCTATCAAAACCCTTCATGATTTAGAACACCTCTATCAAAGCTCCCTTTAACCTTCTCTGCTCGAAGGAGAACCACCCCAGTTTCCCTAGTCTCTCCATGTAACTGAAGTCCTGTGTCCCTGGTACTATTCTGGTAAATCTCCTCTGAACCCTCTCTAAGACCTTGACATCCTTCCTGATATGTGATGCTCAGAATTGGACACAATACTTCAGCTGGGGTGTAACCAGTGTTTTATAAAGGTTTAGCATAACATTGTTGCTTTTGTACTCTATGCCGCTATTTATAAAATTGAGAGGTCGCACAACACCAGGTTATAGTCCAACAGTTTTATTTGAAATCACAAGCTTTCGGAGCTATCGATCGCCCCTTCCTCAGGAAGGGGCGATCGATAGCTCCGAAAGCTTGTGATTTCAAATAAAACTGTTGGACTATAACCTGGTGTTGTGCGACCTCTCAATTTTGTCCACCCCAGTCCAACACCGGCATCTCCGCATCATGACCGCTATTTATAAAGCCATGGATCCCGTGTGCCTTTTTAACAGCCTTCTCAACTTGTCCTACCACCTTCAAAGACTTGCGTACACCCTCGGATCTCTCTGTTCCTGCACGCCCTTTAAAATTGTACCATTTAGTTTATATTGCCTCTGCGCATTCTTCCTACCAAAATGAATCATCATCACACTTCTCTGCGTTAAGTTTTATCTGCCACATGTCTGCCCATTTCCCCAGTCTGCCTATGTCCTCCTGCATTCTTTTACTGTCCTCCTCACTGATTACTACATTTCTGTGTTTCGTGTCATCTGCAAACTTTGGAATTATGCCCTGTATACCCAAGTGCAGATCATTAATATGCATCCAAAAGAGCAGTGGTCCCAACACTTCCCCCTGGGAAACTTCCCTCCAATCTGAAAAATAACTGGCCTGTGGTTGGCGGGTTTATCCCTCTCCCCGGTTTTGAACAAGGGTGTAACATTTGCAATCCTCCAGTCCTCTGGCACCACTCCCATATCTAAGGAGAATTGGAGGATTCTGGCCAGACCTCTGCAATTTCCACTTTTACTTCCCTCAGCCACCTAGGATGCATCCCATCCAGACCAGGTGACTTTTCTACTTTGAGCGCTGCCAACCTTTTAAGTACCTCCTCTTTATCTATTTTTATCTTATCCAATTTCTCTACCTCCTCCTTTACTGTGACATTGAAAGGCTCCTCTTCTTTAGCGAAGACAGATGCAAAGTGTTCATTCAGTACCTCAGCTATGCCCTCTGGGGTTACAGATGAGGGGTAATTGGACTTGGGTGTGCAGATGTATTTCAGTCCCTATTATAAAGTCATATCTTCAGTCCTTATTTTTATATAATACTGTGATTTTATATTATTGATAATTAAGTGGAAAAACTGACAGCAATTCAGAAGTAGAGTTGGTTGGAATATGAGTTTCTCTGCAGTACAGCCTCTGGAACAAGCAGAAGCAAAACGGAGATGCTGCACTGCCACCGCTGGTGGGAAGGTGTAATTACAGCATAACAAGGTTACGTACACAATATCAATTGTAAATATGGATATAGGAATTTATAATGGAAAAAATGACACAAAGTTGTAACAAAAACATGACAGCAAGAAGTAAAGATTTGCAGACAGGAAGTTTGTATAGCTGTAAAAATGTAATAAGCACATCTGCCATGGCACTGCTCACTGTAAGACAGAGGATGCACTATTTTATATCATCAGGAACATTATACCATGTAAGGTTTAGGTGTGTGACCCGTTAAAGAAAGAAAGACTTGCAGTTATATTTAGCGCCTTTCACAACCTCAGGATGTCTCAAAGCACTTTACAGCCAATTAAGCACTTTCGAAGTGTAGTCAGTGTTGTAACATAAAAGAAAGACGTGCATTTATATAGCGCCTTTCACAACCACAGGACGTCCCAAAGTGCTTTACAGCCAATGAAGTACTTTTTGAAGTGTAGTCACTGTTGTACTGTAGGAAACGCAGGACTGCATTACTTTAAGGCTGCAATGTCTAATTGTGTATGGTAAACATTGGCTGAATTCATGTACATGTGAACTAAGAAGCAGTACACATCCTGGCTCCAGTATTATTTGTTCATGGAGATGATCGCTTTTTTATATACTTTTCTTAGACATGTGACACTGAAAGTCAAGTGTGACACCTGAAGTGTGACAGAGAAAATTGGGATGTTTAGGTAATGTATGCTTGATGTATTGACGGATAGAAGATGTATGCTAGATACATCAATAGATATACATGCTGGATACATCAATAGATATACATGCTGGATACATCAATAGATATACATGCTGGATACATCAATAGATATACATGCTGGATACATCAATAGATATACATGCTGGATACATCAATAGATATACATGCTGGATACATCAATAGATATACATGCTGGATATATCAATAGATATACATGCTGGATACAACAATAGATATACATGCTGGATACATCAATAGATATACATGCTGGATACATCAATAGATATACATGCTGGATATATCAATAGATATACATGCTGGATATATCAATAGATATACATGCTGGATATATCAATAGATATACATGCTGGATATATCAATAGACAGTAAACGGCACTAGATGTACTATTTTTATAACAATACATATATATTATTTTGCCAAAATGAGAAAGAAATTAATTAGCAAATACACCACTAACAGCTTGCCACTGGTAAGCCCCAGGCTGCCTTGATAAAATGCATTTATATTCTTGCGAAAATTCCCATCATGGAGCTAGGAATTTGAACGAGTTCCTTGATATCTTGATCTATCTAATCGTAGCCAGAGAATCACCTGCAACAGCTTCTCTTCCCGCTCCCACATCGTTACCTCTGGTGTCCCCCAAGGATCTATCCTTGGCCCCCTCCTATTTCTCATCTACATGTTGCCCCTTGGCGACATCATCCGAAAACACAGCGTCAGTTTCCACATGTACACTGACGACACCCAGCTCTACCTCACTACCACTTCTCTCGACCCCTCCACGATCTCTAAATTGTCGGACTGCTTGTCCGACATACAGTTCTGGATGAGCAGGAATTTTGGGAAGACCGAAGGCATTGTTTTCGGTCCCCGCCACAAACTCCGTTCCCTAGCCATTGACTCCATCCCTCTCCCTAACATCTGTCTGAGGCTGAACCACTTTTAACCTTGGTGTCATATTTGACCCTAAAATGAGCTTCCGACCACATATCCGCAGCATAACTAAGACCGCCTATTTCCACCTCTGTAACATCGCCCGTCTCCGCCCCTGCCTCAGCTCATCCGCTACTGAAACCCTCATCCATGCCTTTGTTACCTCTAGACTTGACTATTCCAATGCACTCCTGGCTGGCCTCCCACATTCCACCCTACGTAAACTTGAGGTCATCCAAAACTCGGCTGCCCGTGTCCTAACTTGCGCCAAGTCCCGTTCGCCCATCACCCCTGTGCTCGCTGACCTACACTGGCTCCCAGTTAAGCAACACCTCGATTTCAAAATTCTCATCCTTGTTTTCAAATCCCTCCATGGCCTCGCCCCTTCCTATCACTGTAATCTCCTTCAGCCCTACAACCCCCCAAGATATCAGCGTTCCTCTAATTCTGCCCTCTTGAGTATCCCTGATTATAATCGCTCAACCATTGTTGGTCGTGCCTTCTGTTGCCTGGGCCCTAAGCTCTGGAATCCCCTGCCTAAACCTCTCCGCCTCGCTACCTCTCTTTCCTGCTTTAAGACGCTCCTTAAAATCCACCTCTTTGACCAAGCTTTTGGTCACCTGCCCTAATTTCTCCTTATGTGGCTTGGTGTCAAATTTTTTGTCTTATAATACTCCTGTGAAGCACTTTGGGACATTTTACTACATTAAAGGCACTATATAAATACAAGTTTTTGTTGTTGATAAATTTAAAAATATATACAAAGTTGTGGCTCCCCCAGTGGGTCAGTTGCTAAATGTATCCCCTTGGTGTCATATTAAGGCACACAGGCCAGGGAGGTTCCAGCCCTGATCTGTACTGAGTCAACTGCTCTTCGCCCCGGTAACAGAGGAGCCTCAGCACCCATGGGTTAGGGAGGAGAGAAAAAACTAAATACAGCCAGGATTCCCGCTTGGCTCCTCCTGGTACAAGCAGTACAAAAGGCCGCGCGGGTTAGATCAAAGCAGGGAAAGCAAAAACTAAACCGAGTCCTCCATTCTGATCACTATCCGATGACCCCCATCCCCACCGGCCCGGCCCCACTATCCGATGACCCCCACCGGCCCGGCCCCACTATCCGATGACCCCCACCGGCCCGGCCCCACTATCCGATGACCCCCACCGGCCCGGCCCCACTAGAAGGTGAGAGCTGATGGAGGTTGGGTGAGGGTGGGATTTAGCTGAACTTGGAACGTGTTCAGCTGCGGTGCCCCTGTTTCTGCCCACACTCTCCACCTACGCACACACAGGAAAATGGCTGCTTGGGCAACACCTGTAATTTAATTGGATGCTGTAGCCATCAGGGGAGCTCGATTGTAATTTTCCTTAAGCCCTATTTGATTTTGCAGCGAGTAAATCACATTAGTTTTAATGATTTTTCAACTGAAAGAAATGTTGCCACAATATTCCTACATATTGCAGGGCTTTAGTTGTGTTTTTTTGACATGGGTAATATATTCGTGAAGTTAATTAGTTTTTGTGATTCTACTGCGATGGTTATTTTTTTTTCATTTCTTGGAAGGCCGGCTGACACTAAAGTTGAGGTAATAAAAACAGAAAATGCTGGAAATACTCAACAGGTCAGGTCAGAGGGAAACAGTTAACGGCCCAGAAATTCGCGTCCCCACGGGTGAGTACGCGCTGTGTACTCACCCGTAGGGCCACCGGAAGTGCCAGTTTCGCGCATGCACTGCGCATGCACGGGAAACCGGAACTTCCGGTCTCGTGAAGGAAGGGGTTTGCGGGTCAACCGCGTGCGCGGGAGAGGCAGCGCACGCAGCGAACTTCGGCTTTTTTTACAGGTTTCTCCGTGCGGTTAAGTCCCTAGCAGCTGCGCGTGGAAAAAGCAGGCGCAAGGTAAGTGGTGAATTAAGTCAAATTAAAACATTTTTTCCACAGGTTTATTATTTTTAAATACTTTAAAGAAAGGTAAGTTTATTTTTAGCCCCGTTAAAAACTGTAATTCATTTTTTCAAAAATTTAAATTATTGTTTAAAATAGTTATTTTATGTAATTTATAGTTATTTTAAAAATGTGATGTTTTTAAAAAAAATTATTTGAAGTTTTAGTTAGGTTTTGGGGCCGATCTCTATTCATAGATTTGACAGGCCTTCCTGTCAAATCTATGAATGGAGATTTCCTGCTCCGATTGGCTCCCCATGGCCCACGTGATGGGCAACACGGTGGCATAGTGGTTAGCACTGGTGCCTCACAGCGCCAGAGACCCGGGTTCGAATCTGACCTCGGGTGACTGTCTGTGTGGAGTTTGCACATTCTCCCCGTGTCTGCGTGGGTTTCCTCCGGGTGCTCCGGTTTCCTCCCACTGTCCAAAAATGTGCGGGTTAGGTTGATTTGGCTATGATAAATTGACCCTTAGTGTTAGGGGGGATTAAATATGTGGGGTTATGAGGATAGGATGGGATATGTTAGGGGGAATTAAATACGTGGGGTTACGGGGCTCGGGTGGGATATGTGTACTGTGGGGATTAAAGCAGCGACAGGGTACTGGATTTTGAATGATCAGCCATGATCATATTGAATGGTGGTGCAGGCTCGACGGGCCGAATGGCCTACTCCTGCTCCTAGATTCTATGTTTCTATGTTTCTATGTGATCCCAGGGGATGCTTCGAACTAACTGCGCCGCTGGGATCCGCGAGCACTGCGCGCCGGCAGCTGGAGGAGGCCCAGGATCCGAATCCCACGCGGGCCCACAGCACAACGGCAGGTGCGCTAGGTAAGTGCACCCGCTATGCTTGCGCCCGCGGGAAGCCTCCGACCCGAATTTCTGGCCCGTTGGTTTCAGGGCGAAACATTGACTCGGTTTCTCTCTCCGCAGACGCTGCCTGACCTGCTGAGTGTGTCCAGCACTTGCGGGTTTTTATTTCAGATTTCCAGCATCCGCAGTGTTTTTCTTTTGTCCAGGTTAAGGTGATGGAAAGGCTGCGCTGCCCTGCCCTCCCTGTAAGGGAGGAGGAGGACAGGGACAATTGAAGGAGAAAGCATTCTGATTGCGGGGAGATTCCGAGGTACGACTTTTCAACGTGGATTGTTGAAACGTGTCTGCACGCTCGCCCAGGCACTGACAATCATTGGCACGCGAAACAGGGAATTAGATTTAGAACAAGACCCAGATTTATTACAGCACTTCTTACCATGCTTTGTAATTGAATTTATTCAAGGGCTTTTTAATGACTAATCGCTTTAAAGAAGAAAATGAACATTCTGGTCAAATTATGTCATCTCATTGATTTATTAAAACTGTTTTATGTTGCTAAATTTCTCATTTTCTTTACTTAAAAAAAGGAGTGTTAGTCCCAGCAATCCAGCGCCAGATGAAATTCCTGTAATCTTACAGTGATTACATCACATATGTAACCCTTTGATGGTCGTGTCATCACGCATTAAGTGGCTGGCGGGTCCCAGCTGTGATACCCAGAGATCATGCAGAGCTGAAGATCCAAGGATCTATCCGCAGGCTGGAGTTGAGTTCACTGGGGGCAACCAGCAGGGGGTGCTGCAATTAGCTTCAGATACCTCAGGCCAGGCGAAAATTAGCCAAGGTCCTCACTCCTGATCCCCATCCAGTCACCCGACTCTCCCCCTCTGGAAGGTGAGGGTTTGCAGACACTGAGCGAGAGCTGGATCAAGGTCAGCTGTAATGACGCCCCCCCCCCACCCCGTGACACCTACAGTCTTGGCTCATAAAATAGAATAGCACCTTGGCTGAGATCCAGGCAGGGCACCACTGCCCATGGAGCCGTACCCCAGCATGAGCCTCTGCCTTCAGGAGAAGGGGAGCAGAGCAAAAGCTGAGGAAAAGGGGAAAAAACAAATCACTCTTGAGACCAATCAGAATTCCTTCACTGTAATGGGATATATTCTGACCGAATCCTTGGAAAGACTGCTGAAGGTCTATCAGGGGGCTTTGATAAATCCCTCCATGGCCTCGCCCCTCCCTAACTCTGTAACCTCCTCCAGCCCTACAACCCTCCGAGAACTCTGTGTTTTTCAATTATTGTCTCTTGTGCATCCCTCACTCCTTTCACCTCACCAATGACAGCCCTGCCTTCAGCTGTCTAGGCCCTAAGCTGTGGAATTCCCTCCCCTAACCTTTCTGCCTCTCTAGCTCTCTCTGAATGATTTAAGAATAAGGGTTGAAACTCCCTGGTGTAAATGAGTGACTTTGTACCTGGGCAGAAGCTTCAAAAATAAGTAAAGAGGCATTTTAATGGAGAATTGCAGGAAATGAGCTGTCTTGCAACACAGATTGAATTATCAGGTCTACGGGTGAAAGCAGTTACGCTTGCCCATTGCTATCCCAGTGTTTATTTAATGTATAATACACGTCTTCATTCTTTAGAGTGGAGAAGGAATGGTTTAGGTTTTATACCATTAACACTTCTGTCTGCTGCAGGTCAGGATAGGGGCTCAGACTGAGGAGGTTCAAGGAAGGGCAGTGGGGAAAGAAAGGTGGGATAAAGACGCGTGAGAGAGAAAAAAAGAAACCAGGAAATGCAACAAGAGGACCATGACAAGTATGATTTTTAACTGAAAGGTATATTATTCGGTTGGAAAGTCACTGTCATAACTTTCCATTGATAGTTATCAGCAAAGCAACGTGACAGAATTGTCATCGGAATATAGTTCGAACCTCTGTCCCCTTGTCGTTGCTCACAATTTAGTCTAAAGCAAAGTTCCAGATTTACCGTTTCTACATCATTTACTATCTTGCATAACCTTGTATAAATCACCCCGCAGTCTCCCCTTTTTTTTGCATCACTTGTAGCTGATGTCAATAGTCGCAGAACCCGATTATTCTTGGCTCCACCCCTTTCCAAAATGGTAGCGACTCCCCGCCCCCTTCCACTTGACTCTCAAAAGTTTGTTTCGATTGGATCTTGCCCGGCAGGTGACAGTGGGCCAGGGCTCTTCAGCTCTCTTAAGTGCTGCTTGCTAGCCCATCGCTCGGCATGAGGTAGGTGTCATTGCAAGGCTTAATTGCTCTGAAAGCAACTCAATGGGACTGAAAGCTCAGCTTGCCTTGTTACTCTTGCAGGAGTTAGCTCCCATCACAAGGGAGAGAATCACAAGATGAAAGATGCTCCACTGAGCTGCTGCAGCAGCAAACACAAAAATACATATTTCCTTCAGAAATGCTTGCCGCAGTGTAACCAGCAGGCTTCCTCTTGCTGCAGTGAGAGAAGGATGAATTGTCCCTGAGGTACAGCACTCACTGGGTAAAAGCTAACAAATCATTCACTTCTGCTAGTGTTGTTTGTGTATGTCTTCGTGTCAAGTCTTGTAACCGTACAGTGCTCAGACACAAAAGGCTGACAGTTCACTTATGTCTGATATGGTTACAGCTCAGTGTGTTCTAATGTCACATTCTGTACTGGCATGCTGTAATCTGGATACTGGAGCGCAGGACTAGTTCTGGTGATCCTAGAGGAACAGTTGTTTTTATTTTATAGAGAGTTGTCCAGTTTTTGAGAAAACCAGCTGAGCAGCTAGCCTCCAAGGACACAAGGTTGAAAAGAATAGAAGGAAAGATTAAAGAAGTAGTAATTAAGTGAATCAAAAGGGTGGCTCTAATGATATTCATCACTTGTGTCAACGTTGAATGCCTTCCATATTCTTTATCATTCAGGTTTGAGTTTGACTTCAAAGGTACAAATTCCCCCAGTTTTTACTAAGTTAAGTGATCTTAGTTGGTGTTAGGAGCATAAAAATTGGCTTCAGTGTCTGTGGGCGAAGGAGAGGATCCATTGAGCCCATGTATGGGCACTGGGTGAGGACAGGAGACTTGGCTGCGATTCTCCCCCCTTCCCCCCCACGGAGTCAAATAATCTGGTTTCAGTCACTGTCTAGGCTCACATATTCACAACCGTCACCTGTACAAGGTACCAGATGGTAGCCAGTGCCCATGGACCATGTCCCAGTGCAAGTCAGTGCCTTCAAGAGAGATGGGGAGAAAACGGTAAGGGGAAAAAATTTGACAGTTGATTTAAGTGAGTAAACAGTAATATGTCGTCAATCTCCTGTGGCACTGCAATCTTATTAAATATATATCCTCCACAAAATATACAGCTCTTAATTTCCAACAACAACAACTTGCATTTATATAACGCCTTTAATATAGTGTAGTGGAAAGTTTGGCTGGAATTTTGCCAGCGCTCAGGGGGCGGGTTTGGAGGCGGGACATCTGGCAAAATCGGAAAGATTGACAGCGGGCAGGAAACCCGCTGTCATCCCGCCTCCAAACAATCTTCCCAAGTGTCGGGTCCCCGATTTGCGCATGGACCCGACACCTAGCGGCGGGAAGAGGATTATAGCCACTTAACTGCTTGTTAACAGGTAGTTAACAGGCTCTTTTGCAATTTTGACACTTCTACTTCAGGTTCCCCGACATCCGGACACCTCGCCAGGTAATTGTGGCGTGTTGTGAATCTGCTGTAATGTTTCTGCATTGATGACAGCTGCAGAAGTGGTGTGAAGGATCCAATGGTGCACTGGTGAGTCTCAGAGGTAAGAAAATGTTGGAAAATTCATTTTTAATGCATTTAGACTTTTCTGTAGGTAACAAGTTTTGAATAGTATGTGTAGTCCCCCCTCATGGGGAGAACCTCTCTCACCAGTGACAGATCACTTCTGTAACCTCACCTGCAGCTGCCATCTGTTCTAGCCTAAGGAGGGAGTCACTGGAGAGCCTGGGTGCAAGAACTCACCTGTGAACAGTGATTGTCAGTGTTTGCAGCACCTCAATGCTGTCAAACACTGAGAAATGAGCTGTCAAAGAAAAATTGTGCGTGGTCCCTTTAAGAAAACCGGCAGATGACGCATCATCAAATGACATCATCTGACCGACTTCTTCTTAATTGGCCGGCAAGCCTGCAGGGTGGGCTTAACAAGGCCAATGGACGTAAAATCACGTCCGTGGGCCGGATGAAGTTGGGGCAGGACTGGAACCTGGAAACCAGCTGACCCGCTCCCAAGCCGCATCGATCGATAAAATCGCGGCCTATGTGTCAGACTGGGACCTGATTGTCTCAAATATATTCATGAAACAGCAACAAATCATAATTGAGCAGGTAGGGAATCTACCAATTAACAAGTGCATTTTTAAAAAAAGAAGAAAGCCAGTCATTTCTTTCTGGATTCTTCTGATCTGGCCCTGGGGGATTTACAAGCAGCTGCCAGCCTGCAAACTTCCCTCTCCAATGGCTGTTAGTCACCAATGACCTCAGGATGTGCCTATTTACCACAATAAGTCTGTGTCTTTAAAGGGGCAGATCATGTCAAACAGAATTCTACCATAGCAGCAAAATGATGCATTGTGGGTTATGTGGTGTGCTGCTCCTGTTGTCTCCTCTGGCTTGCTGTGAGCAGTGCCACGGGGGGTCGGTCTGTTGAGTTATTTTTAAATACGCTACAAATGGCAGCTACATGAAATAGATACAGAATACTGTACACAACAGTAATGATGAGATCTTTCAGTAGCAGGGCTGACACACTTGTCAGAACATCACAGGCACGAGTGAGAGAAACCTTAATACCAAGACGAACATGACGACAATTGAGGAGTTAACACAATACGCTCCAAGACAAAAAGCATTTGAAATGCTTCATTCAATAAACAAGTGAAACTACCCAATGGCAGGAATCACAGACAAAAGAAGGAAAGATGAAAAGCCTAGATTTCCACTCAAATAACCCAAGGGGCTGAGATAAGATCCTACATTAGCTTCCTTGGTAACAGATTAGTCATCAGGTCATGCAAGACAAATGAACAGATGTGTTTTATTCCCTGTACAGTACTGAAGAGGTGAACACATCTCAATTATTATTGGTTAACATGCAGTCCTTGCTGTTGCTGTAATAACGGCACCCAATTGAAAGGTGGCTTACTGGCTAGCCCTCCGGATCTCTCCAGACTGACAGCTCTGTGAAGAAACTCAGAAGGGAGGACTTACTACAGGCTTCTTGGGAGATGCAACAAATGAAAGAAAGGCCAAAAACTACTACAGGAGGCGTCTTTTTCTGCTATCCAAGTCTTAGGAATCAGCAACGGAGTGCATCTAAGATTAACTATAAATTCATTTCCATAAGCCTTCATGAAAAGAAAGAAAGACCTGCATTTCTATAGCGCCTTTCACGACCACCGGACGTCTCAAAGCGCTTTACAGCTAATTAAGTACTTTTGAAGTGGACTCACTGTTGTAATGTGGGAAACGCGGCAGCCAATTTGCGCACAGCAAGCTCCCACAAACAACAATGTGATAATAACCAGATAATCTGTTTTTGTTATGTTGATTGAGGGATAAATATTGGCCAGGACACCGGGGATAACTCCCCTGCTCTTCTTCGAAATAGTGCCATGGGATCTTTTACATTCCCGAGAGGGCAGACGGGGCCTCGGTTTAACGTCTCATGCGAAAGACGGCACCTCCGACAGTGCAGCACTCCCTCAGCACTGCACTGGAGTGCCAGCCTAGCTTTATGTGCTCAAGTCCCTGGAGTGGGAATTGAACCCACAACCTTCTGACTTGCATTTATATAGCACCTTAACAGGTAATGTCTCAAAACACTTTACAAGCAATTAAATACTTTGAAGTGCAGTGACTATTGTTATGTAGACAAATGTAGCAGCCATTTTGCACTCAGGTAAATGCCACGGGCATCAGTAAGATGGCTGACCATTTAATCTGTTTTTGGTGGTTTTGGTTGAGGATGGAATGTTGGCCAGGACACTCGGAGAATTCTCTGCTCTTCTTGAAATAGTTCCATGGGATCTTTACCATCCACCTTAAAAGGCTTTGGTTTAACGTCTCATCTGAAGGACGGCACCTCCAACAGTGCCGCACTTTGTCCATACAGCCCTGGAGAGGGCTGTTTTGGCAAAACCTATAGGGGGCACTGAATCTGTCCTAATATCTCCTTTTTGTGGCTCGGTGTCAAATTTTGATTGATAGCGCTCCTGTGAAGCGTCTTGGGACGCTTTGCTGCGTTAAAGCCGCTATATAAATGCAAGTTGTTGTTGTAAAAGCTAATGTTCTCTTAGATGTTCCTAGCTTGCTGCGGTTCTTCTGTCAAGCTTGGTCATGAGGGTGGTTTTAAGGAGCGTCTTAAAGGAGAAGAAAGAGGTAGAGAGGTGGAGAGGTTTGGGGAGGGAATTCCAGAGCTTAGGGCCTAGACAGCTGAAGACAGGGCCACCAATGGAGGAGCAGAGGAAATCGAGGATGCACAAGAGGCCCGAATTGGAGGAATACTCAGAGGGCTGTAGGGCTGGAGGAGGTTACAGAGTTAGGGAGGGGCGAGGACATGGAGGGATTTGAACACAAGAATGAGAATTTTTAAAGGTATGTTTATTGAGCCAGCCAGAAATATCAGTAGCTATGAAAGCTTAAAATGTTTCCTGTACCACCAGTACCTAACCGCAGTGCTACCACAGCTCAATGCTCTCCAGGCACTAGCCCAAGTTTGGAAGAATCTACAATTGTACATCTCTCACAGTTCAGTCAGGTGGACACAGCATAACAACTTCACATGCCTAGTATGACACTTTATTGAAATCCTAGTGATAGGGCTGGTAACTCTGCCTGTTTTGCAGGAAGATTTAACAAATGTAGTTTGGTAATGTAACGTTTTCAATAGTTATTATTCCATTGCAGTTGAAATGAGATCAGCTAAATAACTATTTCTTTTTGATGTTATAACAGCACGTCTAAAATAACTGCTTCTTTCTGAGGTAAGCAAAAAATCTAACGGCCTATAACGTATAAAAATATGTAGCGACATGGAGAGATTTGGACATTAAACACAACATCTGGGTCGACCGTTGTGCCGACAGGATACAGGAGCCAGTTTTGGCAATGGGAAGCTGTGGGACCAACACACAGACATCAGCCTCCTGCGATGCGAATTACAGAAGCGGTAATTGTAAAGTCACGTTAAAAAAGAAGCTTTTCACTAAACACTATTTTTTCAGATCCAAATTTGTCCCTGGGGCATGAATTGAATAAGAAATATGGAACAATCCAGTAATGAGCTTATCCCATTTGCAGAGAAACCCTGCAAACCCACTCAGTGTGGCTTCCTACCCAACAGGATTAGTGTAAACCTGAGCCAAGGCACCAGACTATCTCGTGGTATCACAAAAGCAGCACAATGATGTAAATCTGTGCGAGAAAGATTGCACTTTGGAACAAGCAGACGCTCAGCTTGGGGGCGAGAGAGTCCATCAAGGGAAGGAAATCACAACAGTTAGCGCTTGGAGCTTCTATGAGGAGCAGCTTGTAAGGTAGATACAGTGCCTAGAATATCCATCGGGGTAAACTTAGAGCGTTAACAAGGCAGCACAGAGCATCTACTGAAGGAATTCAAGCGTTGGAATATCTCTTCTAAAGTTCCCAGCAAGTTCACTGAGGGAAATGCGGAGCACCGAAGCAGAAGAGGAGCCTGTCACCTTCAGAGGAGGCCGGGACTTAAAGGAGGAATAGCATTTTTTGTTTTGGATTCAGTGGTATGTGTCAGAGAGGTCAGCTTGGCTCATTGGTAGCACTCTCACCTTTGCGTCAGAAGGTGGTGGGTTCAAGCCCCACTTCAGTATTTGAACACCAATCTTGACTTGACACTTCAGGCTAGTACCGAAGGAGTGTTGGCGGTACCGTCTTTCGGACGAGGTTTTAAAGAGAGGGCCTGTCTACCTCTTCAGTTGGATATAAAGGATTCCCTGGCACTATTTGAAGAAGAGCAGTGGAGTTATCTTGTTGTCTTGGTTAAGATTCCTCTTTCAATAACACCACCAAAATAGACTGACTGATCATTCACCTCATTTGTGGGATTTTGCTGTGCACAAATGGACTTCTGTATTTGCCGTCAGAACAACATTGACTGCAATTTTAAAGTAATTATTTGCTTGTGAAGCACTTTGGAACACCTTGAGGATAGGAGAAAGACGCTATATAGGAACAGGGTTAAGCACTTCAGCCCCTCGAGCCTCTTCCGCCATTCAATTAGATCACAGCTGATTTGCACCTCAACTCCATTTACCCGCCTTTGCTCCGTATTCCTTGATACCCTTACCCAACAAAAATCTAGCAATCTTAATCTTGAAATTTTCAATTGACCCAACATCCACAGAATTCCAGATTTCCACTACCCTTTGTATGAAAAAGTGCTTCCTGATTTCACTCCTAAATGGCCTAGCTCTAATTTTAAGGTCATGCCCTCTTGCTCTGGATTCGCCCACCTGAAATAGTTTCTCTGTATCTACCCTGTTGAATTATTAAATATAAATCCAAGTTCTTTCTTTTTTTTTGAAGTACTAGAAGATAAACAATTTTTTAGCAAACATTCTTTACTACTTATGTCCTTTGGAATTCTGATAATGGGATTAATTGATGCATTTATATCCCGCATGCACTATGAATCAAACTTCAGCCCAAATGAAAAGTGATGTATTGGCAGTCTCAGACCTCACACAGTGCCTTTGCCCCAGACTAGTTTATGTGTCAGGTGGTATTAAATTGCAGTCTGACACCGATTGAAAGGTTAAATGTTTCCTTGATGATCTCTTGGTGGAACTGTACAATGCAATGGCTGTCAGCTTTCAGCAACAACCTCGTTTAGTTTTCCCAGGATTGCTGCAGTCTTTGTTCGCACATTTGTTCACTCGCTCGCAAGCTTTTGACCAAGCTTTTGGTCACCTGCCCTAATTTCTCCTGATGTGGCGCGGTGTCAAATTTTTTGTCTTATAACACTCCTGTGAAGCACCTTGAGACGTTTTACTACGTTAAAGGCGCTATATAAATACAAGTTGTTGTTGTTGTTGCTGCTCGGACAGCTGCATATAGCTCGAGACAGTACTCACTATTAATTGGATTGCCTCTTTCTCCATTGATGTGCCATTTATTGAAGTATTTTCCTTCCTTGTTTAGATTATTTCCTTGTGCTCATCAAGGTGAGAGACGAAAGTGCTGAGGAATAAACAGTCCAAGGAGCCAGGCTCAATCCCCTGCGCTGTGCTGAGTTAGCTAATCTCATCCAGGGCAATAATTGGGATGCTACAGTTGGCCTTAGCACCTAGGGGTAGGGAGAAAAATAATCAGCCAGCCATCCCGTTCTTGATCACCATCTAGTGGCGGGATGGAGCATATGTGGCACCCAAGTGAGGGCAGGATCAGGCTTGGTTGTGATGCCTCTTATGATCGAATAGCTTGCTGATACTTACTGTCACTCAGACTCACCGTTTGGGTGCACACATGAAGACGCCCATGTCAAATATATTACCCTTCTTCTTCCTTCCTTTTCTGGGACATGCACCTCCCGCAGCCAAGAAAGTATCCTCTTCCCAGACCTCCACCAATGCTGCTGCAAGATATGAGAGAGCAACTGTTCCCACAGTGACACAGCCAGATCAAGAACTTGCAGAGTGCGGGTGTTGATCTTGCAGCCTGCTATTCCATTGAAATGTGTGTTGCTTCAGTGTGCCATGTCAATGCACCACGAGTGTCAGTTTGGGCCTTCGGTAGTCACTCTGTCACCTGCATCAGAAGGTTATGGGTTCAAGCCCCACTCCAGGACTAGAACATGCAATCTAGGTAGACACTTCAGAACAGTACTGAGGCATTGTTGGAGGGGCCACCTTTCGAATGGAGGTGTTAAACCAAGGCTGTGTCTGACTGTTCAGGAGCATGTCAAAGATTACATGGCACGAGTTGAAGAAGAGCAGGGAGTTCTCCTGGTGTTCTGGCCAACATTCCTTCCTCAACCAAAAAACAGATCAACAGGTCATTTGCTGCTTGTGGGATCTTGTGTGCAGAAATTGGTTGGTGTGTTCACCCACATAAGAACAGTGACCCAACTTCAAAATATGTGAAGTGCTTCAGGATGTCCTGAGGATCTGACAAAGTGCTATATAAATGCAAGTTCTTTCTTTTGTAAGAAAGCTTGGAACAAGAAAAGGCCATTCAAGCCGACTCCTTCCACAGACCATCTATAATTTACCTTTTCATGGCCTCTACTCCAACTATTTCATCTCCTGAAATTTCCACCTAAATTGTCCCTGATCCCCAGCATAGTTGAGCAAAACTCCAAAATATTCATCTATCTTCATCACATGACTATTCAGACATCACTGATCTGAACTTTCTTCACTTCTTCCTCCAAAGCTTCCAATACTCTCTCCTACACAATCTTCCTCCTCCCTGTATCCTCATTGTGGTAAAATAAAGATTCATCACTGGAATGTATTATCACATGGTTTGGTATGAGCATGCTCAGTTCGCTCTGGCCTAATAAACAAGATGCGGAGATGCCGGTGTTGGACTGGGGTGGACAAAATTGAGAGGTCGCACAACACCAGGTTATAGTCCAACAGTTTTATTTGAAATCACAAGCTTTCGGAGCTTACTACTCCTTCGTCGGGTGAAGTGACTTCACCGACGAAGGAGTAGTAAGCTCCGAAAGCTTGTGATTTCAAATAAAACGTTGGACTATAACCTGGTGTTGTGCGACCTCTAATAAACAAGCACATGGACTAGCAACTCATTGTGTTTCTGTCCTTCATTTGTTCTACCCACATATATTACATTTTGGCGACGAGGATGGGAACCCAAAGCCATTTTTAGGGATCATGGAGGGACACATTGTTCAACCTTTGAGTGGAAAAGTTTAAGGTGAATTTGTGACACCTAAACTGAATTTTTGTGATGTTTTACTGTTAATGCTGATGCAGAATAATCTGTTTCGCCTTTCCGTGTATGTATACACAGCAACAGCGATGTTGATTCTCACAAGTACACAGGTAGCGTGCTGAGTCACTGTTCGACGGAATCGGGACAATCATGGCCGCGCCTATGGGATTCATTGGAAGCCTCGGCATGTGTGACCGAGCTCGCGAACCATTCAGTTCTTACATTGAGCGGATGGAGATGTTTTTTAAGGCCAATAACATTATTGAGACCGAAGGTGCAGATGAGAATGTTCAAGCTCAAAATATAGTAATTCATGAACAGAAGAAACCAATTTTTCTAACGGAGATCGGGCCAGATGTCTACGGAACTTTGGCAAACTTACATCTCGCCAGGGAACGCGAATGATGCATCATTTGAAGACATTGTCGAGAAACTCAAGGACCATTTTGGCCCAAAGCCGTTCGAAATAGCAGAGAGCTATAAGTTTGGTACCAGAAACCAAAAACAAAGTAAAACTATCAGTGAGTACATTATAGCTCTTAAGAACCTGTCTTTGCATTGTAACTTCGGCACATTTTTGGATCGTGCATTGCGAGATAAGTTTGTGTGTGGACTGGTGGATGAGCGCACACAGTCCAAGTTACTGAACACTCCATACCTAACATTTGACATAGCATGCAAAATTGCCCTACCGATGGAGATGGTGTCTAAGAATGCTAGGGAGCTCCGTCTAACTCAAGTGACTAGTGCAGCTGAGGTCTACAGTCACAAGGCCACCATCAAACCTAAAGCTGTGAGACCAAGTCAAAAGCATGTCGGTGAGAGCAGTTCAGTGAATTGTTGGCCCAAAAATTCGGCCGTTCTCGGGTGAGTACTCAGTGCGTACTCACCCGTATTCATTCCCGAAGTGTCGGTTTCCTGCATGCACTGCGCATGCGCGGGAAACCGGCACTTCCGGTATGGCGAAGGGGGCGGTTCCTAGGTGAACCGCGTGCGCACTAGAGGCTGCGCGCATGCAGCACACTTAGGTTTTTTCTCAGGTTTCAACGCGAGGGTAAGTATTGAATCTTCTACGCTAGTAAAAAGGAGGCGTAAGACCCCTTTTGAACAAGGTAAGTAGTTAATTAAGTATAATTTTAAATTTTTTTCTACAGGTTTATCTTTTTTAGAGACTTTAAAGAAAGGTAAGTTTATTTTTAAAACTTTTAAAAATATTTTAATTTTTTCAAAAATTAAAATTTTTGTTTAAAGTGGTTAATTTATTTAACTATAGTTATTTTATTAATGTGATTTTTTTTTAAAATTTATTTGGGGTTTAGCTGTTCTTTTGGGGCCGATTTCAATTCACAGATTTGACAGGTCTCCTGTCAAATCTATGAATGAAAGATGGTCTGCTGCCATTGGCTCTCCATGGCCCACGTGATCCCAGGGGTCGCATCGCACTAACTGCGCCCCTGGAACACGCAAGCACTGCGCACCGGCACTAGGGAGAGGCCCAGGACCCGATGTTCCTGCGGGGGCAAACAAGAACGGCAGGCGCGGTGGGTGATATCGCGCGCAATCCTTACCCCCGCGGCAAGCCTCCGAATCGAATTTCTAGGCCGTTATTGCTGCAATGGAAATCACTCACCACAGTCCTGCCAATACAGAAATGCAAAGTGTTTTCACTGCCAGAAGCACGGCCATATTTCAACAGCTTGCAGAGCTAGAGCAGGAAGTAAGAACCATTCTAGTGGCAATGCAAAGCAGCGACAACAAAAGGGAGGAGTTCAGAATATTAAAGTGAACACACCTGATGTTGAAGAACTAGGCATCTACAGTATCTATGCCACTAGCGGCAACGCTAGCAGTCGTGAGAAAGACTTCTGTACAAAACCTTTGATCAACAATATTGATATGTGTATCGACATGGTGATGGACTGCTCTATCATGAGTAAGGACACATATGAGAGTAAGTTTAATTAAATACCACTTACAAAGAGTACCGTAGAGTTAAAAAACCTACTCTGGAGAAATCCTAGAGACATGTGGACACAATGGCCAGTCAGTAAAGCTGCCTATTATTGTAACGAGCTACAACAACAGGCCAACTCTCATGGGCAAAGACTAGTTGAAAACTAGACTGGAAAAACATCTTCAGTGCAGATGCTTCAAAGAAGCAACTCGACACAATGCTGAACAAGTACGAAAGCATATTCACAGACAGTTATGAGGGCTTCACTGGGTATGGCGCGCATATCTGCATCAAGTCCAACGTGAAGCCTGTCTGTTGTAAGGCAAGGCCGGTCCCCTATGCATTGAAAAGTCAGGTGGAGGAAGAGCTAGAGAAGCTCAGAGAAAACAGAGTGCTAGTAAAAACTGACAAAAGTGAATGGGCTACCCCGATTGTGGTAGTGCCCAAAGCAGACAACACTGTACGCTTGTGTGGTGACTACAAAGATACTATCAACCAAGCAGTTGACGATGAGCTACATCGCAAGATTTGTATGCAGCACTCTCTGGGTCAAATGTCTTCTCCAAGCTTGACCTGTCGCACGTTTACGCTCAGCTGAATGTTGACAGAGAGTCAGCAGTATCTCACTATCAACACACACAAGAGATTGTACTCATACACCAAGCTGCCCTATGGTGTAAAGTTCTCTCCCAAAATCTTCCAGGCTACGATGGATAAGATTTTGCAAGGAGTTCCAAATTGCTTATACAATCAAGACGATGTGCTGATCGCAACAAGCAGCGAGGAAGGAAACCTAGAATTGTTAGATATTGTGCTTCAAAGGTTGAATTCCCACAATGTCAAATTGAAAAGGAGCAAATGTGCTTTTGTGGAGCCCGAGGTTGTGTATCTTGGCCTGAAAGTTGATGCAAATGGCTTGCAACTAGTGAAGGAAAAGGTTGATGCTGTCATCAATGCTCCAAAGCCACAGAACGTGTCTGAGTTAAGATCATTCCTTGGAATGGTCCAGTACTACGCACGTTTCTTACCTGAGTTAGCGACCATGTTGGCTCCATTGCACGAGCTCCTCAGAAGGATGTCCAGTGGAAGTGGACGAAAGCGCAACAGGAAGCTTACGATGCTTGTAAGAGAAGTCTCTCTAGCGATGCTCTACTTGTGCACTACGACACAGAGCGTGAGCTTAAGTTAGCGTGTGATGCTTCTAGTTACGGTGTGGGAGCTGTCATAAGCCATGTAATGGATGACGGCCAAGTATTATACCAATCGCGTTCACATCGCAAACTCTCACAAAGAACAAAAGGAACTACGCGCAAATTGAAAAGGAAGCACTCGCCATAGTGTTTGGAATCAAGAAATTCCAACAGTTCCTGATCGGCAGAAAGTTTACCCTGATAACCGATCACAAACCGCTCCTAGCAATTGGGGCCCAAATCTGGCATGCCTGCAATGGCCGCATCAAGAATGCAACGTTGGGCAGTGCTGTTGTCACAATATGACTACACGATTGAATATCGCACTTCAAAGCAAAACGCAATCACAGATGCCTTGTCCAGGTTGCCACATGAGGACTCGTGTCTTTGGAGTGAAGGCACGATTTTCACGCTAGGTGCAGTTGACAAAGACTTTCCCATGAATGCAACTGAGATTGCAGATGAGACTCTAAATGACTCAGTACTGAAAAGAATGTAAGAAAACCCCTTGAATGGATGGACTGATCAGTGTATGGACACAGAATTGAAACCATTCCATAACCATTGTACTGAATTGTCTTGTGAGCAAGGTTTTATCAAGTGGGGAAACAGAGTGGTGGTACCTGCTTCTTTGAAAGATAGAATTCTGGCACATCCAGGGATCGTCAGTATGAAAGCAATTGCAAGAAGCTTTGTTTACTGGCCTGGATTGGACAGTGATCTTGAATCACTTGTCAGCAAATGCAGCATTTGCCAAAATTACAGAAACAAACCACCCAAAACTCCACTACAACCCTGGTCATGGCCGATGAGACCTTTTCAAAGAGTACATGTAGACTTCTGTGAGAAAGCAAATGATTATTTCCTGGTACTTGTAGATGGTCACTCAAAGTGGATTGAAGTGAAACACATGGGTTCAAATATTACAACTGAATGTACCTTGGATGAATTGAGGTCTATCTTTGCATGTCATGGCTTACCTGAAGAGTTTGTTTCTGACAATGGAGCAGCCGAAAGGTCAGTCAGAATAGTAAAAGAAGCTCTCAAAAAGCAAGTGTTGCAGGGTTGTTCGGGACTCAGCACAAAGCAATGTTTGATAAATTTCTTGCTGAAGTACAGAACTACTCCGCACACTACAACTGGACATACCCCAGCAGAACTCTTGATGAAGAGGAGATTGAGAACACGATTGAGTCTTGTTCAACCGAATTTGGCCTCAAGAGTTGAACAGAAACAGTTGAGTCAGAAACGTTATTATGACAGCAATCAGAAAGAACGCAGTTTCAAACAAAACAAGTGTGTTTGTGTTCTCAGTCCCCTTGGCACGTCGAGTTCACACAAGTGGGATGTAGGAACCATAGTCGAGGTTGGTGGAACCAAGAGATATTTGGATTTTGTCACCAGTTTCATCCAAAGTGCTCATGTAGATCAAATGATCTCTGCTAGAGATGAACCAAGACATGCTTGTGAACCACTTGGTCATGAACACATACAGGAGTTTGACTCAGTTCAGTAACTGAAGTACCAGGTTCAAACAAGTCCGAGATAGAAACAGGATCATCTTTGAGTTCAGAACCAAAAGAAAACAGCCTGAAAATTGGTTCAACACCAAAACCTTCTGTAAGGAGATCAGGAAGGCCCCGCAAACCTGTTATTAAACTGGATTTGTAGTTCATTTAAAAGAAAAAAGCCAGGAGTTTTTGTTCTGTGCTACTTGTAATGCTGGGAAAGTTGGGACCATAGTTTTGTTGTATTTGAGAGGGGAATGTGTACATTTCTTTTAAGGGGGAAAGCAGTGTAATGTATTATCACATGGTTTGGTATGAGCATGCTCAGTTCACTCTGGCCTAATAAACAAGCACCTTAACTGGCAACTTATCATGTCTCTGTCCTTCATTTGTTCCACCCACATATATTACAATCACCCCATATCCTACTTTACTCATTCTTTCCCAGGACCTCAACAAAGTGCAACCCCTCATCTCCCTCAGTTATCCCTTCCTCCTACAGTGTGCAGGTTTATTAAACCCAGGCCTGGCATCACCCAACCACACCTTCTTGATTTATCTCATCTGTCCCAAGTGTAGGAATTCTGATTAGCAAAGTTCACATGCAAACACGCAATGCACTCGTAGTACTTTCTTGAGCACCCTATTTTTACACAGATGTTAACCTATTTATTTTAATTGAGTTAACATCTGCATAAAGATAATGTACAAAGGAACGCAGCATGAGTGCACGCACTTCATCGATCAGAACTCCTACCCTATGGGGGAGAAATTCGTTTTAGCCAGCAAAGTTGTCGGTGGTGGAGTTAACGGCCGCTGAAAATGGCCGCAAAGCTAACAGAGCAAAATTGATCTGGAGAGATGGAGATTATGGGTGCAGCGCTTACCTGTCGTGCAACGCCATCCTGGTGGTGTTGCTGGAGGCATTCGAGGCGAAGTTTGAGTGCAGGTACGACGTTGGAGCTTCCCACAGCCTCTGGAAGCGAGGCTGTGGAGCTCGCAAGGAATTGTGGGCAATGAAGAGGTCTGAGAATTAAAGGGGCCACGCACACTGAAGCAATACAAATTAAAATGAATTGAAACAATGCAGTTTTCAGCCCTTTCTGCCTTTAAACAAAAAATTAACATTAATAAGAAGTCCCAAATGTGAATATTCAGCTCTTAAAGCTGAATTCCCTCCTAACCTCAAAAATGGGAAAAATGCCTCAGCACTAACACAAATGGTTCAGCAAGCCAGGGAAGGGGCACCCAGGGTCTTGCACGCAGCACTCCAGCTTTGTGCAGGGGGTCAACACTGCAAGAGAGGTCCTCTACCCACAGGGGCCAGGAGGCCCTCCAGAAAGAACGATGTGGGAGTACATCACTGAGGCCATCACTGCCAGCAGTGTTTCCGCCCCCCACCCCCCAGACCTGGCTGCAGTGCCCAAAGAAGCTTCATGATCTCAGACCACTGGTTAAGTCAGTGAGTGCATCTTCAAAAGCCGTCTCCTACCAACTGTACCACTAGCCTCACACACTACTCAATGCATGACCCCCACCCCCCAATCACTCACCTAACAACAATCTGCACCAATCACGAGGCACATCTCCCATTCCTAGTCTCACCTCACCCCCTTAGAAGAAACGGTGCAGACCATTCTTGGCAGGGGCGTGGCTGAGCCCTTGGCCAGCGGCAGGGCTGAAAGGATACAAGATGCTGGTATCCTCATACGTTATCCTCCTTCTGGCATGCACCTCATGCTTTCCCGCCCTCCCATCACCATAACTCCACCCTTGTGCCTTCCTCATTTCACAAACCCAAGAAATGCAGCCTGCCCAGCCAGCGGGTGACAAGAAGAGGGAGAGGAGAATGAAGAACAAGAAGAAGATTGATTTGATACACCCAGCCATAAGCTCCTCAAGGTCGACCAGCAAGGACATTTGCAGTGTCCCCCACTGAAAGTCAGCAGCCTTCCACCAGCCATGCTGCAGCCATGGGGGAAGCACTGTGTGACATCAGTAGGATAGGCAAAGGCACACACAAGACAGTCACTAAGAGATTGCATACGGGTGATGAGTTGATTTCTTGATGTCACATTGGATGGATAGATGTATATAGGTGGATTGGAAGGTTTGCTTGGTGGTGGCTTTTATTTCAGCATCATGGCCAAGAGGACGTTGTGATGGTCAGTAACAGGAGAAAGATAGGGTGTTGGACTAATGTTGAAAGGGGAATTGGTGTTGTGGTCACTGGGTCCAGAGATGGATGATTCCATCCCCGATATCCCGGCCACAAAGGATTCCTCCTCTTCTGCTTCCTCCTCTTCTGTGTCTTCCTCTTCCCTCTGTAAGCGAATGCTGTAAATGTGAAATGGCAGCATTAAATGCTGGAAATACTCAACTGCTCAGGCAGCATCTCGACCTGAGACTTTAACTCTGTTTTTCTCTCCACAGATGTTCCGTGACCTACTGAGTATTTGCAGCATGTTCTGTCTTCTCAAAGGTCTTCATTTACCATCCAAGCCCTTGCAAGCGTCCAGCAGCACTCCCTACACACTTAAACAACTTTTCACATCTATTGCGGCAAGCCAGCACTTCAATAAAATCAAAAAAAAAACAGTCCAAAACCTTAAATCCAAACTTACCTGAACGATGTGTGTGTCCCTTCAAGAGGTGCAGACATCGCCACTGTCAGCCTGCTTGCACGCCAGGTTTACCTGGCATGATTTGGACCCAGTGCTGAATTCAGCAGCAGGGTCGAAGTTCGCGCTTGTGACGTAAAGTCAGCATTGCACGCCAATTTACGTCACAACACCGCCATTTTGTCCAGCATGATGCTGCCAGTTACCGGCAGCGCAAAAGTAAGCACGAAAACAGCGGCCGCCACGGGAACCACCAGCAGCTGCCGAAAGAGCGGTAGCCGCCATTTTAACGCTATTTAATGGCGCTACGGAGCGGCGCTAAGGCCACGAATTTCTAGCCCTATATTCTTTCCAAAAGAAAGACTTGCATTTATATCGCACCTTTCATGACCTCAGGACGTCCCAAAGCACTTTACAGCCAATGAAGTACTTTTGAAGTGTAATCAGTGTCATAATGCAGGAAACCTCGATAGTGTTCTGAATTATCAGCCCAGGTCTCTCGTTAAAAGAATGCCGGATATCAGTTTGGTGAGATTAAAGGGAACCGACTTCCTGAAAAAAATGTTTGGCAAGCCTTTTTTGTTTGTTTACAAGCACATTTGCATTAAAAATGCATCATTGTACCACTTGTTTGAGATAGCAGGACTGTTTTCCCTCTCCAGATGAAAAAGGAATTGAAAGTACTTCTGCCTGAACACTGTGCCTCTTTAAGACCTGTATTCGAACGAGTATGAGAAGATGGCAGTATTATTCTGAAATGCTATGGGAGCAATATCTCGCTGATTGGATAGTGCTTTTGAATTAGGAACAGATGTACAGTCTGAACAAATCTTGATTCCCAGCTGGAATATGAACAGTGCTACTGATTGTGGCTTTGCAGTTCAGCAAAGTTTCAGAAAATCTTCAGCACTGTGTGACCACTGCGTGAGGTTTTCTGCAGGAGGAGCCGAAATTATGCATGGCCATGACAGCTCAACGGGGACTGGGTGATGCAGTTGGTTAATACACCATTCCTTTCATCTCTGAGACCTGGGATCATTTGTGGGACTCCTTGTGAAAGTCCCCTCACTTCAAGCTGTAAATGAAGATTTTGTGCAGGCCTACCCTAGATCTGACTGGACACAGAATGCCCATAAATTGGCACTAAGTTGGCAAACTCGCTGGGGCAGCATGGGTGATGTGGCAAGTCGAAGTAGCATGCTGGTGCTTTTCTGTTAAGGTGAATTTAATATCTAACAGGTGCTTCAACTGCTTTATTGCGAACACTGAGTGACTAAAATAGAAAATGTTCCATTCTCTAGTATTGACTTCCCTCACTTTGTTGGCACAAGAATTTACCCAGAAATCTAAGTTGAAGAAAATAGTATTCCATTCAAATATATTTTAAAACAACACAAAATATTAATGCAGAATAAAACCATGCTTCCTCAGTACCACATAAATCCTTGTCAGTCCTCCCTTTTAATCCACAAACCTACTTGAAGGGCCAAGGCCCATCGTGCAGGACAGGAGCAAGGCCCCAAAAAGGCAGGAGAGAATGATGAGGTGAATCAGGAAGAAGTGATTAGGTGACACCAAGCTAGGGTTTTAAAAAGATTGGAGGAGGAAGGGAAGATTGAGAGAGGTGAGGAGTGCCACAGTCTTGAGGTCCTGGGAACGAATGAGATAGATGAGGAGGTTGTCCAGTGAATCTTAATTTGAGCACAGTGAGGGTGTAGGGAGGAGCAGGAGTGTGTAGGATGGTACGCTTGGGGCTTAGGAGTGTAAGGTGTTCAATTCCCTTGTGCCTTACAAGGATTCTTGGACTCTGGATTCACAGGAACAAAATATACACGACACAAAGGTTGAGGCTCAATCCAAAACTGTTAGTTTATTAAAACCAACAAACCACAGACAAAAACCCCTTAGAGATTGGGCTGAAACTTACAATCACCCATGCGGCTGGTTGTTACCGATGTTGATTGTAGGCCTGGATCTGGAGGTGACCGGTCCCCCGTCCTTCTTCACCTGACTGCAGCAGTCCACAAGTCGATGTCGCTCCTTCTTATAGTTCTTCAGTCACCTGGCCCCATGCAGGGCCTCCCCCAACCAGTTTCGGTTGTCGGTTTGCTGAACTCTCCGACATTCACACCTCGTCAACCTGTAATTCAATCACCGGAGGTGTACAGAGCTGTGAGATCGAAGATAACTCTTTATCTCCTCTCCCGCTCTCTGTAACGCATATTCAATGTGATTTCTATTACTGTTGATGGGCGGTTGGCTGATTGTCTGCTCAGGACTAGTGAGTCTTCCATTCATGTCAGGAAGTCGATCGTGACCCCCATTGTTTCAGTTAAACTCAGAGCATTGTCCGGATGTTAATTTTTCCCATCGAAACCAATCATGATTCAAGGCCTCACAGTTCAATGTCAATGTCCTTTTCAGAGTTAATCATGAGTCAAAGCTTTCATTGTCCAGTATCAATGTGTTCTCCAAGAACTGCAGACTTTGATGACTGGCACCTTTTCTGTGCCTTGAAGTTTAACCATTTCATGCCCTTGTGCTGGTGCCAAACTGTTCCATGAAACTTACAGGAGGAACAAAAGAGAAAAGTCCTAGGACACGATCATTTATTGTGTTCTTGCACCAGCACCTGTACAGATTGAAGGTCAGAATAAAACAGGGAAAATTTCCATGACAAATATTGCTTAAGATGCATGAGAGGTATCTACTTTCGCACTATTCTATATGTACATGAGAGCTGTCTGTTTTTGCACTATTCTATATGTGAATGAAAAGTATCTGATTTCACACTAATCAATATATACATGAGATGTGTCTGCTTTGCACTATTCTATATGCACATGAGAGGTATCTGTACATGCACAGTTCTGTGTACAAGAGATATCTGTATATTTACTGTTCTGTGCGTACATGAGACGTACTTGTATGTGCATAGGTCCATGTGAAAACCATGAGGTGAGTTGCTTTATATTAATACTAGTGATATTTGACATTTTTGTATTTATATTTTTGCTTCCAGCGCTGCTTTGACTCATAATAATTCTGGTCTCGGTTGTGAAAGTGCAAATGTTTCTTAAAGTATATATTAAGCTGCTCTATGGAGTTTCTAAAAGATTTTTTTACCAGTGCTTAGAAGCATATATTCCTTAAACACTTTGAACTTGAACAAATGGAACAGTGACCATAGCTTACATTGTTCCACTTCACAATTTAATGCGTTCCCATACCAACTTGCTGTGCCATAATGCTCCTAACAGTCTCAGATGAGTTTTTTTTTTAAGTGTATTGTTTTCCTCCTTTACTCCTCTCTCTTGGGCCAGCTGCCACCCTTGGTGGGCAGAGAGGAGGGTTGCTGCCTGCTCTCTGCTGAAGTTACTCTACGACTCACCACTAGAAGCTGCACGAGAGTGACCCGGGGGTTGCCTCTCCCTTCGATGATCAGGTACCGCTCCCTTGGTGTCCTGACTCCCACTGGAGTCTTCAAAGAAGCTGGGGGTGGGTGTTGATGTTCATCTCCCTGAATATTAACATTCGACTGCATCTGTAGCTGCCCTCAAACCCCATTCATTGGCTGCACTGCATAGATACAGCTACTCTTTCAAATGGTGTTGTGGATGTAATTTCACCTTGTATTTTCAATATGTTGACTTTGCAATTCTTGAATTTCAAAATCTAAACTGCAAATAGACATGAAACAAGTTTAAATTTGGGTTCATAAACTAAGGCTCTTTCTAGTACCATGAGAAAGGGATGAAATGGGATGTACACTAAGAACAGACAAATTTTACGACAGGGAAATAGCAGTAAACCAAACAACTCCATAAATTTTCATAGATGAATCTTTTTACCATATCCCACAATCCTTTCTCTCCCCAGAAACTCATCTAATTGCAACTTGACCCAAAGGCTTTCCCTCGTAAATTATTCCACATCCTATCACCTTTTGGGTTATAATCCACCTAACTTCTCCCCTTACTCCCAACTTTCGCATTTTTAACGTGTGTCCATCGGTATTGATACCCTTCACCGCAGTGAGCACTCAGGCTGGATTCGTTTTGTCATTCCACTTTATAATCTTCAAAACTTCATTTAGGTCACCTTGACGTTTCCTCTTTTCCGAGGAAAACAAGCTTCGCACAACGCCGTCAGTGTCTCCTGGAGTTCTGGTATTGGATCTCTAAGTGGACGAGGGAGGCACCCTGCAGCAATCCAATAATAAATGGACTCGTTTTCTCACCTCCTCCAACAAACGCTGGAGTTCCTCATTGCTGCCCTGAAATAAACCTGCCAGGAGAGTGAGGCATCTGTTCAGGATCTTGATTTGGATTAATTGAAACCTCACACCGTGTTAAGCCAGCTTAATCCCTTCACAAATTCCATTCCATCTTTTCAAAGGCAACCAGTAGCCCACAGCGAGATGAAGCTGTTCATTAAAGATGAGTTACAGTTTGTCAGAAACCTATATATCGTTAGGACCTGGTGGGACTTACTAGATATGGACCAGCGAATCCACTTTAATTTCTATGCTTCTAGGGGAATAGTGCAGTGTTAACCCATTATTTGCTGCTGTGTGTTGATTGACTGAAGATTTGAAGAGCAAGGTGGGAATGGGACTGGAGGTTATAGGAGTAGGTATCAACTGAGATGATTAAATACTGCATGGGACACACACAGGATACCTCCGTTGCTGGGGCAGCTTGTGAGCAACGTTGTCTCTGCAGGGGAGCAGCCTGGAGTTGAATAGTAGAAATGTGGGGATGGATGAATATTCTGGAGTTTTCCTTGCTTCCCTTTGGGGATCAGGGAGTATTTGTACTGAACTGTCCCTCAGGGATGAAATAGGTGAAGTGGGCCCCATGACTGGGCAGATTGTGCAAGCTCTGTGTAAGCACTAGGCCTTTGTTCTTCCATACTCGCTACTGTTTTTTTGCCTAGATCATTAAAGCTGATTAATGTATCATTTACTTTGAACAGGCTTTTTAAATTTAACCAACAAAGCACATAGCCCCTTTCCCAAATACAGCGCAATGGCATTGGAGCTGTCCCCTGGCAGTATTAGAACTGGTTCCAGGGCAGTATAGAGCAAGCCATGGGAAGTGTTGGAGCTGGCCCTGGGCTGCATTTAAGCTGACGCCAACTAGTGTTGGAGTTACCCCATGGCAGGCGGGATTGGACAGTGTTGGAGTTACCCCTGGGCAGGTGGGATTGGACAGTGTTGGAGTTACCCCTGGGCAGGTGGGATTGGACAGTGTTGTAGTTACCCCTGGGCAGGTGGGATTGGACAGTGTTGGAGTTACCCCTGGGCAGGTGGGATTGGACAGTGTTGGAGTTACCCCTGGGCAGGTGGGATCAGACAGTATTGGAGTTACCCCAGGGCAGGTGGGATTGGACAGTGTTGGAGTTACCCCTGGGCAGGTGGGATTGGACAGTGTTGGAGATACCCCTGGGCAGGTGGGACTGGATAGTGTTGGAGATACCCCTGGGCCTGTTGAAGCTGCACCCAGGCATGTGGTAGCTCAACCCCAAGGCTCCAAGATGTGCAACTATGCAGCCCACAAATATAAAAAGAAAGCTGGAGGAATTGGTTGACACAGTGGCTAGCCATTAGACTACACCATTGGGACCTAGGTTTAAATCTACGTCATCCTCAGTCTGCTGGATGTAAGCGTCCTTATTGAAATGAGTTTGGGCAGACTGGTTCCCACTGGCCATGGGCCTACAGTGCAAAGTGCCCTTATTTTGGCACTGATTGGCATTCTCACACGGAGATTACCACAGGATGGTTGATGTGGAAAGGAAAAAATGGCAGAGTGGTGCAGTAGGAGGTGTTCCTCCTAGTATGGAGCTGAGGCACAATTTGGGATTGAAAGAAAGAAGAAAGAAAGACTTGCATTTATATAGCGCCTTTCATAACCACCAGGACATCCCAAAGCGCTTTACAGCCAATGAAATACTTTTTGAAGTATAGTACTGTTGCAATATAGGAAACACGGCAGTCAATTTGCAGACAGCAAGCTCCCACAAACAGCAACGTGATAATGACCAGATAATGGGGGAAAAATTCGGTTGCTTTGCACCTCCCGTTAGCGTCCTAAGAGGGCGCTAATGGGGCACAAAGCAACTAGCGCCCGGGCGCGGCGAGGTTTGCGCCACTCGCAAAATTAACCAGACATTTTGTGGTGGCGCTAAACACTACTGCCACGATCTCCTGCGCCTGCAGATTGTGACATCAGTCGAGTGTGCAACGCCCCGGTTGCGCCCCGGACCGGATATTGAGTGGCGCCCCCTGCCTTACCGCCTGCCGCTAGCAACGACAGGTAGAGGGGAACATTTTGCAGTCGGGAAGGGGCTGGGGGAGCGCTATTTAAAGGCGGCCGCTTCCTGCTTTTTTTTGTCGGCGACATTTTTGCACCACACATTCTGAGAGAGAGAGAGAGACTTCTGGAGAGATTCAATGCTGTGTGAAGGAGTTTTGGGTACTGAGCAGCACTTTGCAGGTTCATTTTGATTTGACCTTCCTTGCATCGATTTAAAAGAGACAATGGGGGCGGCACTCTGAGCTCTTTCCCTGGTTCTCTCCATTGTTCTTTCCAGCAGAATTGATGTACAGGTCTCTCCAGGCTGAGATTCAAGGCTGCAATGAGCAGGGTGTGGATGGAGAGCAAGATCGACCCTCCTCTTTAAGAACTGGCCGGCGCCAGTGTGTCTGTGTTCCATTGCTGACTGACATCACATGAGCTTCGCCAGGGCTCTGAGGTAGCGCCTCGCTCCTCGGCGTTAGCGCCTTAAGAGAGGTGTGTAGCACCTGATGTAGCGCTCCAATCACCTCCAGGGGCGATAATTAGCGGCAGGCGCTAAACTTTGCGCCCGGCCGATAATTGTGCCCCAAACGGGGCGATACCGAATTTCTCCCCCAATCTGTTTTAGTGATGTTGATTGAGGGATAAATATTGGCCAGTACACCGGGGATAACTCCCCTGCTTTTCTTCGAAAGAGTGCCATGGATTCTTTTACGTCTACCTGAGAGAGTAGACAGGGCCTCGGTTTAACGTCTCATCCAAAAGACAGCACCTCTGACAGTGCATCACTCCCTCAGTACTGCACTGGAGTGTCAGCCTAGATTTTTGTGCTCAAGTCCCTGGAGTGGGACTTGAACCCTGTTAGAACTTACTTCTGTGTCTGGTGTCCCATCATATCAATAGGCCATTGTCCGATTAAGATATGCTAATATTGGAGATTAGTCAGGATAATGGAAGTAGCAACCAGCAGACATGTTGGCTACATCACATGTGAGGTGCGAGTATCAGATATTGGCCGGAACAATGGAAGCACCCAAGCAGTATCACATTAACTATCTGGGATTGTCCAGGTTGTCCTGTTCCTTCTGTAATATTAAGGCCGGATGTCAGGTTGAACTGATTTGTTAAACCATCAAGATGGCTATTGTGTCAAGTCTGGAGGTTTGGTGAGAAGGAACCTCACTTCAATATGCATTCTGGGCATCATGTGATATGACTCACACTAAAGGGGGCGGGTACTATCGGATGCCTGGGAGGTTTTTGAACATGTGACAGATGACAAAAAGGGGGATACAAAGAACAGGTAACAACCTTCTTGAGCTAGAGCCCACGGGACGATCGGAAGTCCAACACCGACGGAGGCCAAGTTTGATCACCTTGGGTCTGCAGAAAACCAGGTTGTTTGAGTCTATTGCATAAGCGCAATAGTTATTATACCAGTGGTGTCTGAGTAATAAACTTGCATTGGGACAATACGCTCGAGCCTGAATCACGAGGAATCATTTAATTGAGTTTAAGAGATTTCCTTACAAACCCACAACCTTCTGACTCAGAGGCGAGGGTGCTACCAACTGAGCTACAACTGAGTAGAACAAACATAAAAAACCAGTGCACAGATACAAAAAGTAATCAAAAAGGCTAATGAGATGTTGGCCTTTATCTCAAAGGGGAGGAAATGATGCTTCAGTTGTACAGGCCATGTCAGACCCCATCTGGAGAACTGTGTTCAGTTTTGGGCAACGGATCTCAGGAAGGATATATTGGCACTGGAGAGGGTGCAGCACAGATTCACCAGAATGATTCCCCAGGCTATCATTCCTGGTATGATAAAGCACTAAATTAGGAGGATAGGTTGCATCAACTTGGCTTGTACTCCCTTGAGTTTAGAAGGTTGAGGGTTGTTCAAATTGAGTTGTTTAAAATGCTAAAAGAGTAGATACAGAGAAGCTATTTCTTCTTTAGGGGTATCCCGAACAAGAGGGCACAATCTTAAAATCAGAGCTCGGCCATTCAGGACTGAAATCATGAAGCACTATTTCATACAAAGGGTAGTGGAAATCTGGAATTCTCTTCCCAGAAAGGCTGTGGATGCTGGGTCAATTGAAATTTTCAAGACTTAGATTGACAGATTTTTATTAGGTAAGGGTGTCAAGGGATATGAATCAAAGGCAGTTAAATGGTGGAACAGGCTCGAAGGGCTGAATGCCCTACTCCTGCTTCTATGTTCCTAGTGTTTGTGGAATAGCTTGGTGCCTAAAATGGAAAGGGTCCCATTCCCTAACACTAACACACCTCACCAGGGAGCCTTAGGAGTTGCATATATGTTTAAATTCATGTTGTTAGTAATTTGCACCTATCCCAGACCTCGGGGACAGAGCTATAAGGTTGAAGGATAAGTGGGGGGGGGGGACGGTTGGGGATCGAATTCCAGATTTGGCCATGACAACATCCTCCAATGCCACATTGCCATTCATGTCAGACTCTAAACCACAATTCGATCGTGATCGGGAATTAAAAGTTGTGAGTAAATTATTTCCAGTCAGTTTTTGGTCAAATCCTGACATTCAAAATTGGCCGACATCAAAGTGATTGGAGGGTGTCCTGACTCCCCACAGACTCTGCCACTGCCAGATCTTGATTTTCTGATTTAGGATACATCCACTAATGAGGCAACTGTGCTAAGAGCAGATTTTCCAAACCTTCAGTTCCACAAAATTCAAATGGAACAAATCAATGAATAAAAAATCTAAATGCAAATAAAATTCAGTTGCTTGGACTTTAAGGGCTAGATTGAATATCATTGAAACATATAAGATTCTGAGGGGGCGTGACAGGGTAGATGCTGAGAGTCTGTATCCCCTGGCTGGAGAGTCTAGAACTAGGGGGCATAGTCTCAGGATAAGGGGTCGGCCATTTAAGACTGAGATGAGGAGAAATTTCTTCACTCAGAGGGTTGTGAATCTTTAGAATTCTCTACCCCAGAGGGCTGTGGGTGCTCAGTCTTTGAGTATATTCAAGACAGAGATCGATAGATTTTTGGACTCTAAGGGAATCAAGGGATATGGGGATCGAGCGGGAAAGTGGAGTTGAGGTCGAAGATCAGCCATGACCTTATTGAATGGCGGAACAGGCTCAAGGGGCCATATGGCCGACTCCTGCTCCTAATTCTTATGTTCTTATTCCCAAGACCTAGGGGCTGTATGTGGTCCTTAGGGCCACAGGTTGGACACTCCTGCTTAATGGGCGAGTTGGAGTATCAGAGGGACCAGCCACAATTGGTTGAATAACCTTTTCTCATCCTTAACTGTTCTTCTGTTTTTATGATTTGAATAACAACCAATCAAGCTTTTGGTCATTCCTTCTAATCTCTCTGTCTTTGGCTTGGTGTCCATTTTTTCCCTTGTGCCTCTGTGAAATGCCTTGGGATATTTTTCAATGTTAAAGCCGTTATATAAATGCAATTTGTTGTTGTTTTTGATGTTGCATCACTCTTCTGCCATTGGCTTTAAATTTGGTGAGGGCAATGGTTGGATGCAGAGTCGAGGAAGTTTTACTCTGCATCTAACCTATGCTGTACCTTGACATGAAAGTGTTTCATAGGGCAGTGTAGAGGAAGCTTTACTGGCGTCTAAACCATGCTGTACCCGACCAGGGAGTGCTTGATGTTGACACTAAGTGCCTGAAATGCAAAATATTTAATTCCCTAGCACAAACATCCCTCATCCTGATGAGTACAGAATTTGCGAGAAAAAAAAATTGCCTGAGCTCCTGTAAGCCATCTTATTATGATTGTACATGAAAAGGGGAACAGCATTTAGATCCACCAAAATGAGAATCACAGCACACTAAAAATAGAATGGGCTAGAGATTTATTATAGCCCAGGAATGGGTGGTATCATGAGAAAAGTTGGAGAATTAGTGCCAGGCGCTAATGTTTTAGACTGCATGCAAAATTCATGCTCACTGCTCAAAGAAATGATTGGAGCTCTAATTCAAGACTTAAAGCCCAAGCTCATTGGCGTTACACTCAAAGGGTGGAACAATATCAGGTGCAGTCCAATCGCAAGTCATGATTGACACAGGATTTTTCAGTTCTTAAAGGGGAAGTTCATTGATTCTGCAGAACCTCATTTACAGCATTGCTGGCTGTGCAGCTGCCTCAGCAAGCAGCAGCAGGTCAAGGAGAAGGAGCCGGAGGACTGAAGCAGCTGTACTCATGGCAGATCCACGTCCCAGGGAGAGAGCCCGCAGATTCCGCGATCAAGCATTGGAGGCATTAATGTTCACTGTGGAGAGACGGAGGGCGGTGCTCTACCCGGCAAGTGGCAGGAGGCTCTCGCCGCAAGTCTTCCACACAATGTGGAGGGAGGTAGCGCAGCACGTCTCGGGCAGCACTGTGGTCCCCAGGACCCACACACAGTGCAGGAAGAAATTTAACAACCTCACTCGGGTGGTCAGGGTGAGTCAATGCTTCAACAAAGACCACCATCTGAACCAGTCTTCACACACTGCCCAAAGCACCACACCCCCAGCGCTCACCCACCAACAATCTCTACCTACCAACACTCACACCCACATCTCACACCTTGCACACAATGACAGCTATTCAACTATGGCAGGCACATCACCCAAACACATTGCTCCACACTCACACACACACTTTCCATTCTCTTGCAGGCCAAGGTGGCTCACAACAGGAGGGAGCAGGAGCACACAGGCGGGGGACAAGTCGACACCCAACCACTGTCTGCGCTGGAAAATAGAGTGCTGCAGATTATTGGGCGCCAGGTGGTGGGCGCCGTGGCCACCAGCGACGCTGACCCCCTTGGGGACAACAACGGTATGTTCATCCCTACTCCTTCATCTCACATCCCACTTCCCCCTCACCCCACAAGCATTTCGCACTTCCCACCTAATCATGCTGTATGCATGCATTTCTCCCTTCCTGCCCCCCTCCCCTCACCTTAACCCGACTCTTGTGCCTTTCTGCTTTCAGATAATGAGCAAGCAGCTGAGCAGCCTGTCCCTGAGGGCGCCGTAGAGAACGACAAATGTTTTTCCCCACAGAGCATACTATGTAGGGTAGACGACCAGCCAATGCAGCACAAGCTGAGGTGAATAATGCCACCCGAAAAGCAGCTGGATAAATATCTGGTTGGGAATGGGATTGGAGTCTACAGGCATAGTTATAGGCTGAGATGATCAAACATTCTACAAGACACAATGGTTCCTGCACTGCGGGGCTGGAGGGAGTGTTGTCCATTGAGGGTAGCGCGTGAGGGTTGAATGTTGGAGATGTGGAAATTTGATGAATATTTTGGAGTTTTGAGTCTTGACGTCAACACAGTGACAATGCAGGAAAGAAAGACAAAGGGCTGGATTTTCATTGACCCATGGAAGCGGGTTTGGAGCTGTGTGGGGGGTTAAAATTGTGAAAACTGGCGGGCGGGCATAAGTCCGCCTCCACCCAATTTTCATTAAAGGCAGGCAGGCAGGCAGGCTGGCTATGGGGATGCATATATAGATAGCTATGTGGATGGATGTATATATGGATGGATGGAGAGGAGACATATCTGGGAGTGGTGGTGTAAAAATATCTGGGAGCAGACTTAGGACTGCTGCTGCTCATTTTGCAGGTCCTCTCACAGCAAAGGCCAGGCAGTCTCTGAAGACCTTCAATGCAGCAGCAATGATGACATCATCAGAGGCGACTTTCAGACTGAAAACACTAATTGGTTCATGGATTCCCACATGCTGGAACTCAATTGCCCAATTAGGTGAAAATTGCATCAATCTCCCACATCCAATTGCAGTCGGGTGGATAACACGACCCCAACCCGCCCCAGTATCAAAATCCAGCCCAATGTCTTGGACAGGACGTTTAGAGTTTAGGAGAAGAAAACCTTAGAGCATTGGTGACTGTAAAGGGCAGCAGACCAGGGCTAAATAGTGCAGATTTACGGGTGGATGAATATGCTGGAATTTTCCTTGATTACCTCTGGGGATCAGGGAATATTTATAAAGAATTGTCCCTCTGAAGTTTAAATGGGTGGGGTAGAGTCTATGATTGGGTAGACTGTATGTGATGTGTAGAAGAAGTGGGCTTGATGGGCTGAATTGCCTTTTCTTATCTCATGCTTCTTACGACAGCCTTTCTCTGGTAAAATATGATTTTTCTGATCAATGTCCGTTCAATCCTTTAGCAGATGTTAATATGCACGAAGCTCTGAGAAGGTAAAAGTCAGTCATTCATATTGTCATCCATTTAAAAAACGAGCGATAGTAATGTTTTGTTTTGAAATCGCAGCTGCTTTAACAACCGACAGATATTTCAAAGGGATGGAAACAAATGAGAAACATGATGCACTTTCAGCAGAACGTATAAATCCTGCCCTCAGGTCTTAACATAACTCTGTGGACAAGAAGCATGATTAGGGAAAACAAACGTAGGAGATTAGGGAGACAAATAGCCGACAAAATGTACACAGATAACTGAGGAAAGCAAGCTATATGAACAACACAATACAGAGAACAGAATAGAGATTTTTCTTAATAGAAAAAGAACTGAAGAACATTATAAAGCGCCCTAGATAACTATGAGAGCCAGTGCCTTACCAGATAAAGTAGACAAAAATGAGAAGTCGCACAACACCAGGTTATAGTCCAACAGTTTTATTTGAAATTACGAGTTTTCGGAGCTCTGCTCCTTCGTCAGGTACAGTGAGGGAATACAAATCGGTTACGAAGTATATATAGACAGAGAACAATGTGTTTGCAGAGATACAATCCATCAGGGAGGCATTACATCAAAGACACAGCAGAGTACAGCTAAGACAATGAGGTGGGGTCACAGGGGGTCCAATGTGTCAAATGCTGCAGTCTGCAGTTAAGCTTTTTACTTTTTTTTTAAACTGGAAATCACATCTGTGAACCAGACAACGACGTCGAGTCACGTCCTGTAGCGTGACATGAAACCGAGATCCCGGTTGAGGCCGTCCTCATGGGTGCAGAACTTGGCTATCAGTTTCTGTGCGATGATTTTGCGTTGTCGTGTGTCTCGAAGGCCGCCTTGGAGAACGCTAACCCGCAGATCCGAGGCTGAATGTCCTTCACTGCTGAAGTGTTCCCCGACTGGGAGGTAACAATCCTGCCTGGCGATAAAGTATTACTGATAAAGTATTACAGATAAAGTAGTACTGACTATGGACAAAACAATAGGAAGTTCAGTAGTGCTCTATGCTGATAAGATGCACAGTTTTAATTGATTCAACTTGTGAGCACCAGAAATCAGAGTCTTCAACTTCTTCCAGACATGGTTTTATATATATATATAGAACAGAGTACCCTCAAATTTATGATCATTGTTACTTTAACATTGGAGTTAAACCATTTAGTTTAAGTGTTAAAATGATGCCAATTAGAAAATCTAGGTCAGTTTTTTAATAATGACTGCCAATGGTTATTCCAATCTACAACTGCGACAGCACTTCATCATTTGTCTGTCTGTCCACGTTCCTCTCTTACTCCGCAACATTCTTGGCTTTGCTGTAAAGTGCTTTGTGACGTCTGGTGGTCATGAAAGGCGCTATATAAATGCAAGTCTTTCTTTCTTATGTATCCCCTTCCCTGAGCCTGCACCAGCCGTTCATCTATTTTTTGGGTCAAGAAATGTCTGGGGATTTCTCAGTGGTTTGGTTTCGGGACTCCTAAAGATGCCGATTAGTGATGGGTTTCTGTGCATGTCAGACACTCAATAATCAAAAAAAAGATTCCTGACTCCTAAATCAGGCAAAGTAATTGTCTCTGAAATGGAGAAAGGCCATTGGTGGTACTGAATGAGAATGGTTCAACTCTTCCATTGCAAGCAGTTAGCACTCAAATTCTAAACTCTCAGGGGGAGAAATTCAGTATCGCCCCGTTTGGGGCGCGATTATCGGCCGGGCGCAAAGTTTAGCGCCTGGCGCTAATTATCGCCTCCGACTGCAAACTTGGCTTTTATCGCCCCTGGAGGTGATTGGAGCGCTAAATCAGGCGCTGCACACCTGTCTTAAGGCGCAAAAACTCAGAGCGTGGGCGCAGCGCAGGTGATGTCAGTTAGCGATGGAACACAGACACACTGGCGCCGGACAGTTCTTAAAAGGGACGGTCGATCTTGCTCTCCAGCCACACCCTGCTCATTGGAGCCTTGAATCTCGGCCTGGAGAGACCTGTGACTACATTTTCCAGCCAAGGACTATGGAGAGGGTGAGAGAACGAGCTCAGCGCTTCAGCGAGCGGGCGGGCCTTGGAGGCTCTGGTTGGCGCGGTGGAGCACAGAAGATCTATACTCTACCCTGAGAGTGGCAGGAGGCCTTTGCCGAGCGACTACAGAAGAGTGTGGAGGGAAGTGGCTCAGCACGTCTCCTCCAGGAGCATGGTGACCAGGACCCATACTCAATGTCGCAAAAAGTTCAACGACCTCACTCGGGTCGTCAGGGTGAGTGGCTTTTTTTCAATACCTCTCCATCTCAACCTCACTCTATGGCCAGAGGGTCTTAAAAACCCCAATGCCCAACACTCATCCAACACCTATGGCCCTCTCATGAAACACACACGCACATTCCACATTTTGCATACAATACGGGCTATTCAACTATGAGAGGCACATCAGGCAACACCATGGCTGCATACATTAAGGGCTATTCAATTATGGGAGGCACATCAACAAGACCATGGCTGCATACATTAAGGGCTATTCAATTATGGGAGGCACATCAGGCAAGACCATGGCTGCATACATTAAGGGCTATTCAACTATGGGAGGCACATCAGGCAAGACCATGGCTGCATACATTAAGGGCTATTCAACTATGGGAGGCACATCAGGCAAGACCATGGCTGTATATTTACTCAGACACCGTCCTTTTTCTTGCAGGCCAAGCTATCTCATAATAGGAGACAGCAGCAACGGACGGGTGGAGGGCGGCCTCAGCTGCAACCCCTCAGCGATCTTGAGGCACGCGTCTACAGGATTGTGGCAAGCCAGGTGATCGGTCCCGTCGCCCCTGGAGAGGTGAACCCCGTTCGGGACATCAATGGTAAGGTCATCACCTTTTTCTCCTCTCTCATTCCACTTGTCCCTCACAACACCAGCCTTTGACACTTTCAATCCAACTCACTAGATCGCTGCACTCCTTCCTCCCTTACTGCCCCCCTGTCCTCACGCTAAAGCCACTCTTGTACCTCCCTGCTTTCAGATGGTGATTCACCAGCTGAGGAGACGGGCCCTCAAGCTGCCAGTGGGAGCGAAGCTGCAGGCGAGGAGGAAGAGGAAGCCGGAGCATCAGCACCACCCTCTCCCGAGGAAGCCCATGCCCACACTGGGAACACGTCTTCCCTGGAGGGGAGCGGGGAGGGGGGGGAAGGGTCTGGTGAGGGTGAAGCTCCAGGACCCAGCGGGCTGCAGCAATGCGATGTGGCTAGGGAAGCTCGGGAACCTTCTCCCCGGAGGGAGAGTAGGCCAGCGAGACCTGCTGCACTGGACGCAGAGGAGGAGCGGCTCATCACTGAAATGAACACCCAGGCGGTGGACATGCACACTCAGCTCATGGGTGCAGTGGGAAGGGTGCCCGAATGCAATGATGCACTGGCAAGGAGTGTGGAGCACTGCGCTGTAGCACAGGCAGATGCCACACTAACGCTTAGTGCTGCAATTCAGTCATTGGTTGCCGTGATCCAATCTCAGACTGATCTCATGCAGACTCAGATTGAGGCCACGCAAGCACTGACTGCTGCCATTGTCGCTGGTTCGGCCACATTTCCCCGGGGCTCTCACCGCGCCGCAGCAGGCCAGCAATCTGTGCTCCAGCAGATTGCTCCGGATGCTGATGTGCTGCCCCATGGGAGTGCCAGTGTGTCGGTCGAGCAGGGAGTTGCTGTCCTCTCTCAAGATGACAGCATTCCTGCTGCCACCACTGTCACATCCCCATTACACTTGCCACCACTTGTAGCCCAGACTGCTGCCGCCCATGCAGAGTTGGTGCAGTCTGCAGCCGGGCCCTCCAGGCCCAGAGCTGGTCGAGGCCGTCCTTCAAGGGCCTCTGTAGTCTCAGGTTCTGACAATCAGCAGCCTTCCACCAGCCTTGCTGCAGCCACTGAGGCCCCATTACGGAGGAGCAGTAGGGTGGGAAGGGGGGAAGTGTGCAAGGGAAGGAGATCACCCTCGAAGAGCAAAAAGTAGGAGGTGTGACAAAATTTGGTCAATTTTTTATTAAAGGCCGAGGTTCGCGTTCAAACTTTTGTTTAGTGTTTTGGACATTATCTCCAGGTTGTGAGAACCAGTTATGTTAATGAATGATTTTTGTGTTTGTTTCTATTAGTTTGGCATGAAGAAATGACACACACAGAGTTTGTAAAATAAAAAAGTTTTTGTATTCAAAATGTACAGGTTTGGCCTTTGGAATCATTGCTGCTTTGGCCGGCTTAGGGGTTGCGGGTTGGTTTCATTCATGTTGTTCTCCATGCCAGAAGCCATTTCCTCAGTAGGGGCCTAGAAGCGGCTTGTTATCAGCCATTGACAGACGGCCCTTGCAGTTTCAACATTGTGGGCCTCCCTCCCGCCTTGGTGCTGCTGCTGATCATCCTCCTCCTCTTCCTCCTCCTCCTCCTCCGGTGGTGCTCCAAGGCCTGGTGGCATTGGCTGAGTCCTGAGGATTGCCAGGTTATGCAGCATGCAGCACACAACTATGAAGAGGGAGACTCGCTCAGGCGAGTACTGTAGGGCTCCTCCTGAGTGGTCCAGACAGCGGAACCATTGCTTGAGCACGCCGATCGTCTGTCACTGCCACCTTCACTGCCACCGACAGAGACATCCTGGTCCTCAGTAGAGGCTGCAGATCTGGCTGCAGCAGGTGGCAGAGCTCAGTGACCACCTCCTTGCTGAAGCGCAGCCTGCGCAAACACTGCTCCTCAGACAAATTAATGTAGGAGAATTGTTGCCGAGATATCCTGGGAGGATAAGGTCTCCTGTGCAGAGGCCTGTTGGCCCTCCTCCATCTGGCCATGATTGCCACTCTCTCTCTGCGTCTCTGATGCCTCCGATTCTGCAGGCGCAGGACAACGCCCCAAATCAGTGCAGCCCCCATTGAACTAATTGTCAGTAGCCACAACACTCCTGATACTGCACGCTCACTGACATCACAATCTGCCTGGCGCTGAGGTCCCCGGCGGTAACTTGTCGTGGCGGTGCTACGGGGGAGGCCGGATTTGGCGTGTGGCGCTGGATTCGCCTCGCCCCGGCGCTACGGCATCAGCGCCCCATTAGCGCCCCCGCCAGGCACTAACTGGAGGCACTAACCACCTGAATTTTTCCCCCCATTGTGTCCATACTGGCTCTTTGCTTGAGCAATCCAAAACTAAACTCAATGCCTTGCTCAATGCCCTTAGCCTTGTATCTTCCATGCTTCAAATATTTATCCAGCTGCTGTATCTAAATGTCTCATTATATGCATTCTTCTTCCTCATTGTCAGACTGACCACACCAACTCCTCCACTAACTCTTTCCAGGGACATAAAGACTGTGGAACGCCTTATGTCCCTTAGAGTTCCCTTCCTCTTACACCTGCAGGCTATTAAAACCCATGCTTGGTGTCACATAATCACTAATTTTCGATTAACCTCATCTTCTCTCCTACTCTTGGTGGTGTCCTGCATTATGGGCCTTAACCCTTCACCGTAGATCCTCAATGCAGAATGTCATTCAAAAATAATGACACACCTTGACTATAAATAATCTGGCTCTATTTTATACCCAATGATCACAACGATCTGATTGGCCTCTGTCTTTTCATTCAGTTAGGTTTCCTTTATTCTCCCCATCTCTCCTGAGGGTGCTGATTCCTGCTGTGGTATAATCCTACAAAACCCTCCAGCACCTTGCCCATGGCCATTCTCCATGTGTCAGCCAAGGCAATCAGTGTCAGCAGGCCATTCGACTGTGGAGGCCTGACGTGTCCTTGCTCACAAATAGGTTGGTGTATTTGGCCACAGCACTGATGTCCACACACACACACACAGACACACACACACACACACTTTCCAACGGAGATCACTGGAGAGCAATCAGAATGGGAACACTGGCTGATTCCCACCTCCCCTCTCTCTCCCTAGCCCTGGGTGCTGAGGCCAAATGTAGCACCCTACTGAGGTCCTGACTGTGGTCGGCTAATTCGGCACGAATTGGGAGTCAAACCGGCAAGCAGGCAAATTATGCAGTTACCCATCTGATCATCAGGTGAGCTAAGGACTAGAAGGTAAATTTGCCAATTGTGCACTCCTACCCAGGATCCTCACTCACTGGGAGCTCTTATCAGGAGAGTGCACGTGTGCAGTCTTTGATTTTCCAGTCATGAAAATAACTGGACCAAAAATGGGCGAAGGCACCTTTCCTAAGCAGCCACTCCTTCTAATCTTGGTCACCCCCTGCTAACCAGGGTCAGCCCTCCTAATCTGTCCCTTACTGGCTTGGCATGTTTTCCTCAAGCCTATCTGAGAAGCACCTTGGGAATGTTCGTTACATTAAAGGCGCTGTATAAATGTAAGTAGTTGTTGTTGATGAGGTGTTGGAGGTGTTTCGTAGAAGCATACAATTTCCTGTTCATTTCTTATCTTAACACCAGCTCTGTTATACAGTAACATCTCTAGATTGCCTTTCGTCTTAGTTCTACCCATGAGAAAGGTGCGAGATTGAAAAAGCACAATTTCATAACTTCTATTCTGCATTTTAATAAATATTAATGACTATTCTCAAACAAGTATTGTAAGGATTAATATCAATCCATCTTAATATGTTAAAGGTAGATAATTACCGTTTGTGTTCTGCACTCCAAAATCAGCGAACTACTTGTTCCACTCAGTAGGATTGAATGTCTGTTATCAGAAGAGCGCCACTTTGATTAAGAAATGCTTTCTACAGTGTGACTGGGATATATATTACTGCGGTGGTGTGTTTACAGCAGACATTAGACTTAGCATTTGATTCCTGTGTGTTTTACGTGTTGGATGCCGTACTTATTAATAACCAGCAGGCTAATTTCCCCAGAGGTTAAATTTCCAGAGGATTGAAAATATTTCACAAATAAAAATGCAATGATTTGTATAACAGGAACATACAATAAAATATTCAGGACGGTGAAGCTTGCCATCCCCGATTGAAATGGAGTTTAGTAATAACCTAATTTCGAGATGGTTTTCACCAGAATAACAAGGATTTTCACTGATCGGCAGTCGTCATATTTTATTTTTTGGTGACTTTTTGCTTGCTTATCTAGGTGAGGGATCTCAGTATTTGGAATGGAAAGGTTTTCCACAGTGTCAGGACATGAGCACTCCCAAGTCAGGTGTAGTATTGACAGACATAAAGGGGCGATTTTAACCCCACTCGCTCAGCATAAGCCTGGCGGGTGGGCAGTTAAAATCGCCCTGGCTCTTACCTGTCCGAAAGTCGCCATGATCGCAACATCTGCAATTTTAACCTGCCCCCCCAGGCAGCAAGGACACGAGCTGGAGCCAACAGGGTCCTTCTTTACCTATGCACGTTGCGGCCCAATGACATCATTGAGACCCGACTGTAATTTTAACTCAGGCCTGAGCGGGTAATTCACCTGGAGTTAAAATCGAAGGCCAAAGCTCCTTCTACTCTGTCCCAACAATGTGCCATAGCTCCAACTTCAGAAGGGCAACCACTGCTGTTGCATTTTTCCCACACCCACCCTCTTTATGATTTCTCTGAATGAGATTGCCAACGTGTACCTGATTGTGAGTACCTTTGTACTGTGGGTTGGTGCCCACGTGGAACGGTGTTGAAACCCTGATAGTTGGCAAAGAGCACAGACATTAATCTCACCATCCTAGGTTGGTAGATGAAGGCATGCAATCAACTGCCCCACTCAGCACCCTTAGTTCACTGTGCATGTAGGAACCTTAACCCAATGTACCATCCACTATCCTCAAGGAACTACAACTACCCAGAGCCTTTAAACCATTACACCACTCAGCACCCATCACATGAAAGATTTGCATTTATATAGCAACTTTCATGACCTCAGGATGTCCCAAAGCGCTTTACAGACAATGAAGTACTTTTTGAATTGTCGTCACTGTTGCAATGTTGGAAACATGACAGCCAATTTGCGCACAGCAAGCTCCCACAAACAGCAATGTGATAATGACCAGATAATCTGTTTTTGTTATGTTGATTGAGGGATAAATATTGGCCAGAACACCGGGGATAACTCCCCTGCTCTTCTTCAAAATAGTGCCATGGGATCTTTTATGTACACCTGAGAGAGCAGACGGGGCCTCGGTTTAACGTCTCATCCGAAGGACGGCACCTCCGACAGTACAGCACTCCCTCGGCACTGCACTGGAGTGTCAGCCTAGATTTTTGTGCTTGAGTCTCTGGAGTGGGACTTGAACCCACAACCTTTCGACTCAGAGGCCTGGGTGCTACCCACTGAGCCACAGCTGACATTCTAAATGAACCAGCAACTGTAACACACTATAACATCCAGTACACTTAACCTACTACCCCACCCTACTCCATACTATCTTTAACCAACTAATCCACCAATACCCTTAGCCTACTGTTCCACGCAGTACCCTTACCCACTGCGCTGACTAGGACCTTTAACCCACAGCACAGTCAGAGGTCGTGGTTCACATTGGTACCAACGACATAGGTAGAAGAGAGGGATGAGGTCCTGCAACAAGAATTTAGGGAGCTAGGTAGCAGATTAAAAAGCAGGACCTCAAAGGTTGTAATCTCTGGATTACTCCCGGTGCCACGTGCTAGTGAGTATAGGAATAGGAAGATAGAGAAGATGAATGTGTGGCTAAAGAGTTGGTGCAGGAGGGAGGGCTTTAGTTTCCTGGATCACTGGGTCTGTTTCTAGGGAAGGTGGGACCTGTACAAGTCGGACGGATTGCACCTGATCCGGAACGGGATCAACATCCTTGCGGGGAGGTTTGCTAGTGCTGTTGGGGGGGGTTTAAACTAACTTGGCAGGGGGATGGGATATGGAGTGGAGCTATAGTAGGGGGTGATGCACAGCCAAATATAGAGGAAAAAACAAGTCAGTCTGGAAGGCAGAGCAAATATGTAACGGCACAAGGGAGTATGGCAAGGCTGGATGGCATTTATTTTAATGCAAGGAGTCTTACAAGTAAGGCAGATGAATTGAAGGTGTTGATGAACACATGGGAGTATGATATTGTTGCTATCACAGAGACATGGTTGAGGGAGGGGCAGGACTGCAGCTCAATATTCCAGGGTATAGAATCTTCAGGCGAGACAGAGGTGGGTGTAAAAGAGGAGGGGGTGTCGCAATATTAATCAAGGAGTCAATTACTGCAGTAAGGAGGGATGATATCTTAGCAGGTTCCTCTAATGAGGCCATATGGGTAGAACTTAAAAATGAAAAGGGGGCAAGCACTTTGCTGGGAGTGTACTATAGGCCCCCAAACAGTCAGGGGGAGATAGAGGAACAGATATGTAGGCAAATCTCAGAGAAGTGTAGAAATAATAGGGTAATAATAGTAGGGGATTTCAACTTCCCCAATATTAACTGGGATAGTCAGAATGGGAAAGGCTTAGAGGGTGCGGAATTCTTAAAGTGCATCCAGGAGAGCTTTTTGAGCCAGCAAGTAGAAGTCCTACAAGAGAGGTGGCAGTACTGGTCTAATTCTAAGGAACGTAGCCGGGCAAGTGGTAGAAGTGTCAGTAGGAGAGCATTTTGGTGACAGTGACCATAATTCGGTGAGATTTAAGGTAGTCATGGAAAAGGACAAAGATGGACCGGAAATAAAGGTTCTAAATTGGGGGAAGGCCGATTTTAATATGATAAGGCAGGATCTGGCCAAGGTGGACTGGGATCAGCTACTTGTAGGAAAATCCACATCAGAGCAGTGGGAGTCTTTCAGAATGGAAATAGAGAGAGTATAGCACCAACATGAGGGTAGTGCAGTTGATGTAGTCTACATGGACTTCAGTAAGGCTTTTGACAAAGTCTCGCATGGGAGACTAGTCAAGAAGGTAAGAGCCCATGGGATCCAGGGCAATTTGGCACATTGGATCCAAAATTTGCTTAGTGGCAGGAGGCAGAGGGTGATGGTCGAAGGTTGTTTTTGTGACTGGAAGCCTGTGTCCAGTGGTGTACCACAGGGATCGGTGCTGGGTCCCTTGCTGTTTGTAGTGTACATTACTGATTTAGATATGAATGTAGGAGGTATGATCAGTAAGTTCGCAGATGACACGAAAATTGGTGGAGTGGTAAATAGCGAGGAAGAAAGCCTCAGGCTACAGGACGATATAGACGGGTTGGTCAGATGGGCAGAACAGTGGCAAATGGAATTTAACCCTGAAAAGTGTGAGGTGATGCATTTTGGGAGGACTAACAAGGCAAGGGAATACACAATGAATGGTAGGACCCTAGGAAGGACAGAGGATCAGAGGGACCTTGGTGTGCATGTACATAGATCCCTGAAGGCAGCAGGACAGGTAGATAAGGTGGTTAAGAAGGCATATGGGATACTTGCCTTCATTAGCCGAGGCATAGAATATAAGAGCAGGGAGGTTATGATGGAGCTGTACAAAACGCTAGTTAGGCCACAGCTGGAACACTGTGTGCAGTTCTGGTCGCCACACTATTGGAAGGATGTGATTGCATTGGAGAGGGTGCAGAGGAGATTCACCAGGATGTTACCTGGGCTGGAGCGTTTCAGCTATGAAGAGAGACTGGACAGGCTGGGGTTGTTTTCCTTAGAGCAGAGAAGGCTCAGGAGGGACCTGATTGAGGCGTACAAAATTATGAGGGGCATAGATAGGGTAGATAGAAAGGAACTTTTCCCCTTAGTAGAGGGGTCAATAACCAGGGTCATAGTTTCAAGGTAAGGGGCAGGAGGTTTAGAGGGGATTTGAGGAAAAACTTTTTCACCCAGAGGGTGGTTGGAATCTGGAACTCACTGCCTGAAAGGGTGGTAGAGGCAGGAACCCTCACAACATTTAAGAAGCATTTAGATGAGCACTTGAAACGCCATAGCATACAAGGCTACGGACCAAGTGCTGGAAAATGGGATTAGAATAGACAGGGCTTGATGGCCGGCGCGGACACGATGGGCCGAAGGGCCTCTTTCTGTGCTGTATAACTCTATGACTCTATGACCAACTATAACCCTTAACCCATTGTACCACCCAGTATCCTTAACCTACTGCACCACCCAGAACCTTTAACTCACCGCACTTCCCAGTACTCAGCCTACTGCACCACCCAGAACCTTTAACTCACTGCACCAACTAATACCCTTAACCCATTTCACTTGCTGTAGTTTTGTTTTACTTTTCTGAACCCTGCTAGTGGCACCCCATTTTTTAAATGGGATCTTGTTGATGCGACGCATCCTTTAAAGTTTCATAATAATCTCAATCACATCCCTTTGTTCAATAGCAATCGACATTGCTGCTTTTCCCCAAACAGTGCACAGCCAAAACACTTGCACTTCTGAGCGTTGTATGCAGCCCGAGAAATAGGTGTGTCACCCCGAACATATAAACGAGTGCAGTTTCGCTGCAGTGTTGGTATGGTAACAAACAATCCTACCATATGTCTTGAGAGAGTAGCTGAAACATTCAGTGCCAGAAATTGTCACATCATATGCTAATGAAGAGCCAGCTGGAACACCTTTACTTACAGTCACACAACATCTAATCAGTTCAGCAACATTATCTCTCCTGGCAGATGTGCAACACCTATCTCCTTTTCCCAATGTAGTTTCTTTCAGTGGAGTTGCAGCAAGATTCTCCTGCTTAAGATGGCTTAAGTCGATGGTTGTTAAATCCAAGACCAAATCTGCGCCATATCTTTTTCAAGCACTCTGTTTATTGGTGCACATGTTTTTAATCTCCCATTACTTTTAAGCTACATTTTTACTTATTTCAAAGCCCCCCCGCCCCTGCCATTAATCTTCTCTTTTCCTGTCTTCTCTTCTCCCGAAGATGCTAACTATTTGCTGGGGTGCAGTTCTCTGAGGTATACAGATCAGGAAGGTCCCCGGTTTACTCTCCAGTCTGTGCTGGGTTATCTGATCTCAGCCTGGGCAGCCGTAGGGGCTCAGCATTCCTGAGCCATGGAGGGGGAGAAAAATCAGCCTGGGATTTGACTGCCTTGCAGTGTTGTAGTCCTGCCTTTGACCTGTGCTCCCTTTGAGTGTGGCTCCCTGCTGGAAATAATGGATTGATTAATTTGCCCTTAAGTAGAGAAACTGTGTATACAAGCCTGATTACATGAATATTTTTAGCCTGCCATTTTGCTCTATTGCTTGTGGTCTGACAGACAATCCTAGTCTCACCTCTAGGCTCCCAACGTCTTTCTCTGATAACTTTATTTTGCTGTATTTTATCAATGAATAGTACTACTGTCACTGGTCCTTTAAATTTTCCTCTCTTCTTTCTAAACCACAAATACCTTGTCCTACACACGCTTCCACCTCCTGCAACCTCACTGTGTTGAAAGCAAGACTCATCACACCCAGGGTCGCCAACTTTGATTGGCCGCATTCCTGGAGATTTCCTCACATGATCTGCCACCTCGAACTGCTCCACCCAGTTATAGTCTTTTTCCCCCCAGTTATAGTCTTTTTCCCCCTTATCCCCAATATTATTACAATTAATAAACAAAAGAAAATGAAAAAAAATAATATTTTGAATTTTTTTTCATTTGTTTATGGGATGTGGGCGTCGCTGGCAAGGCCGGCATTTATTGCCCATCCCTAATTGCCCTGGAGAAGGTGGTGGTGAGCCGCCTTTTTGAACCGCAGAGGGCAGTTAAGAGTCAACCACATTGCTGTGGGTCTGGAGTCACATATCGGCCAGACCGGGTAAGGGCGGCAGATTTCCTTCCCTAAAGGATATTAGTGAGCCAGATGGGTTTTACAACAATCTGGTAGTTTCATGGTCACCATTACTGATACTAGTTTTTAATTCCAGATTTATTTAATTGAATTTAAATTCCCCAGCTGCCTGTGGTGGGATTATGAACTCACAGATCATTAATCCAGGCCTCTAGGATTATTAGTCCAGTAACACAACCACTGTACTACCATACCAAATGCTACGGTGACTTATCTCCCAGGCTGCTCACAGCAGTCTCAAGGAGATTATCTTTCATTCCTGGAGACTTCAGGTCAATTCTGAAGGGTTGGCAACCCTAATCGCACCATCTCCTACTGAGACTCATTCTTTCCCAGATCCTCAAAACTGTGGAACTCCTCCCATCCAGCTTCAATCTAAAGGCTATTAAAGCGTCAGCTTGGTGTCACCTAACACTCCTTCTTGATTCATCTGATCTGCCCCAATGTTTTCAAGCTGGGTGGTCTCCTGCACTAATACGATAGCTTTCGTTTAGGCACCCTACAGCCCTCTGGACTCAACATCGAGTTCAACAATTTCAGATCATAACCTCAGCCCCAATCACATTTATATTTTATTTTTTCATCCACCCTTTTGTTTGGCTCCCCCCCCTTTTTTTTTCCTCCCAGAAGCTGGCAGCTGTCCTTCATTCTGCCAGTGCATTTCACACTTCATTTAGCCTCAACCTGTCACATTAACACCTCCTCTTGCCTTGATCATCTCTTAATGTCTCTCAATGTCTCTTAATCTCTCCTTTTGTTCTTTCATCCCCTCCCCCTTTTCCCAGCTTTATCCTTGCTTTAAATCTATTTCATTTCCTGCTTTTTTCCAGTTCTGACGAAAGGTCTTCGACCTGAAACGTTAACTCTGTTTCTCTCTCCAGGGATGCTGCCTGGCCTGCTGAGTTTTTCCAGCGTTTTCTGTTGTTATTTTGGTCTCCTGCACTGTTGGCCTTGGGCCCCTCATCTGGGTTTCTCAATCAATAAAAATAATGACAGGATTTTACAGGGTAGTAGTTGCGAGCCGCAGAGACAGAAGAATCATCCTTTACCTTGATGAGCGCAAGCAAAGCCCTTTCCTTGTTTGCAGCCGGTGCACTGTAGGTCACACTCAATGCCGAGCTCCTTTAATATACAGTTTGAAGATCCAGTTGTTAGTGGCTAACATATCAATTTCAACACCTTGACAGCCAGATTTGGCAGATGCATTTACCTTCATTAATTAAAAAAATAAATTCTGATTTGTGTATTAATACTTGACATTAAATTATGCAGCATGCTGATTGATGGAGTGCGGCTTACGTAATCCAAACAGTTGTCAATCAGGTTTTATGGTTTCATGGGTTGTGTCCAAGTTCCATTAAAAAATCAAGTGGAGGGTGTGGGAGTAACAGGTTTCTGGTAATCAGGGATGGGAGATGGCTAGAAATTCTGCACCAGACATCTGGAGAGACCGATGTTAATTAGATTGCTACCCCTCAGTGAGGTTCAGTGTGCGACACTGCAGCCAAGCCATGGACTGTATCCATTCCCATATAACAGAATGCAATAGGGAAACCACCGTGGCTCCCAAACTTGACAGACTTGATAAAAAGCAAAATCTTTTCAGATGTCATTCGTGCCCCCGCCACCCCCCCCATTGCTAAGTCAGTAAATGCACTGCTTAGTGTAGAACTGAGCCACACAGAACAGGGAGATCCCAGGATTGGCATATTGTCTGTGTTGAGTCGCTGAGTTAGCTTGGGCAGTGGTGGCAAGGACACAACTGGTCAGCGTGCACGTGGCGACCGGTGGACAGTCACACTCCCCACGGTGGTATTGCCTCCCTGTCTGTGCTCTCACGTAAAACGTGCCCGATTACGAGCAGCATACCAGGCTATCGGACTGTAGATATTTCACAGTCAAACCTGATCCCTTCTCTCCCAACATCCACACATGTACACTTTCCAGCAGTAGTCACAGATGACAATCAAGAGTAGGAGCCCTGGTTTGATGTTCCCTTCCCTTGCCGGGACACTGAGGCCAATTGTAGGACTTCCTACTTCTGCCTTGGGAGCGATGAACCAGCGCAGCACAAACTGGGGGATGAAACCTGGGACCTTCTTGGATTGTATGGCTTATACCACGCCGGGTGGGACGTTTACCAACTGAGCCATTGGAAAGATCTAATATTATGACATTAAATGACTGAAGTAGAAGGTAAAATGTGTCAGAGTTTGAATGATGGCAGAAGTGTACCTTAAAATACATCAGACACTTGCAGGAAAGCTATAAAACCAAGCAAAGCCATTCCTAGTGTTATAAAAAGAGGATGGAATACAGATAAATCAGGAGAATTTCCCTCATTCAACATTGTATAAAAGTTATTCATGTAGCCTTCTCTGCTGCTTAAACTCTCATCCCTCTTTGGAAAGGTGACTTGTGACAAAAGTTAATTCTTTCCCAATTTCTCTGACGCAGTTTATTGAGCTCTGCTTTTTCACAACGTCTGTGTTTAAAAATTCATGGCGGTCTCCTCATAAAGTGTTTTTAATTAAATATGTTATTAAATGAGACTTATTACGGCTTAACATTTCTTTTTAAAAGGAGCTGGAGGTCACTGAGCTGCAATTTTTATTGGGTAGATGTAGAGCTTGACCGCAAGAAATGAATTTCAGAGAAACGGGTCTTGGAGTCTTCAGAGATTCGATTTCGCACACACCTATTATTTCAGGGATTGAGCTTTAAAACCTGCTACTCTACTTGGTTATATAGCCCACTGAAATATTGCACAATGCGTTCACCCATTAGCTTGTTGGGCACAGCGTTCCCTGCTGGAATATCGAGCACATAGAGACCAGGCGCGTCCCCCAAGTTCAATCCCACATCTGAACTCAGCCAGGACAGTGATTGGGGCACATAGCTATTGCTGAAGCAGAAATCATGTCAGCAGTTAAGAATAGGTTAGAGAGGTGGTTGAAGGAAAGGGGGATATATGGAAACGGGCATATGAGGTTAGGACTACTGCTCACATGGAGGATCAAGACCAACATAGACTGGTTGGGCCGAATGGCCTATTTCCGTTTCAGCATAATTCAATTGGCCTCAGCATTTCTGGGCTTGGTAATGGGAAAATCGGCCAAGATTCCTAATCCCGGTCATTATCCAGTGACGCCCCCCCACCCCCCGTCCCCCGCCCCCCGCTAGAGAGTGCCTGATAGTGGACCTCAGGTGAGGTCAGGATTGGGCCCGGCTATGATGCTATATTCCCTCTTATCTTCCGAAGATGTCAGCCTTGGCTCAGTTGATAGCACTCTCGCCTCCGTCAGAAGGTTGTGGGTTCGAGTCCCATTCCAGAGACTTGAGCCACATAATCTGGGCTGACACTCCCAGTGCAGTACTGTGGGAGTGCTGCACTGTCGGAGGTGCCGTCTTTCAGATGGGACATTAAACCGAGACCCCAGCTGCTCTCTCAGATGGAGGTAAAAGATCCCATGGCACTATTCAAAGAAGGGTGGGTGATTTGTCCTCAGTGTCCCTCAACTAACATCACTAAAACAGATTCTCTGGTCATTATCACATTGCTGTTTGTGGGGGCTTGCTGTGCGCAAATTGGTTACATAGAATCATAGGGGTAAAAATTCAGTTGGTTGCGCCTCCCGTTAGCGCCTTAAGAGGGCGCTAATGGGGCGCAAAGCCGCTAACGCCCGGGCGCAGCGATGTTTGCGCCGCTCGGGAACTTAACTTGACATTGTGCGGCGGCGCTAAAACTTACCGCTGCGACCACCTGCGCGCGCAGATTGTGACGTCATTCCATGGTGCAACGCCCTTGTGGCGCCCCGGAGCGGAAATTGAGTGGCACCCCCTGCCTTACCGCCTGGCGCATCCAACGACCAGAAGACTGGAACGCTATCAATCGCTGTGGGCGCTTTTTAAAGGGGGCCTCTTCCTGTCTTTTATTGTTGGTGGCATTTTTGAACTATGCATTCTGAGAGAGAGAGGGAGAGACTTCTGGAGAGATTCAACGTTGTGTGAAGGAGTTTTGGGTACTGAGCAGCACTTTGCAGGTTCATTTTGATTTGCCATTCCTTGTATCGATTTAGCAGAGACTGTGGGAGCTGCACTCTGAGCTCTTTGCCTGGTACTCTCCATTGTTCTTTCCAGCACATTTGATGTGCAAGTCTCTCCAGGCCGAGATTCAAGGCTGCAATGAACAGGATGTGGATGGAAAGCAAGATTAACCATCCCCTTTAAGAACTGGCCTGTGCCATTGTGTGTGTGTTCCATTGCTGACTGACATTACATGAGCTTCGCCAGCGCTCTGAGTTAGCGCCTCACTCCTCGGCCTTTGCGCCTTAAGACGGGTGTGCAGCGCCTGCTTTAGCGCTCCACTCACCACCCGGGGCGGTAAAAGTGAAGTTTCCAGTCAGTGCCGATAATTAGCGCCAGGCGCTAATATTTGCGTCCAGACGATATTTGCGCCCCAAATGGGGCGCGACCTAATTTCTACCCCATAGAATCATAGAAGATAGGAGCAGGAGTAGGCCATTCAGCCCCTCGAGCCTGCTCCGCCATTCAATGAGATCATGGCTGATCATCCAAATTCAGTACACTGTCCCTGCTTTCTCCCCATATCCCTTGATCCCTTTAGCTTTAAGAAATATATCCAACTCCTTCTTGAATATATTTAATGAATTGGCTCTACTGCCTTCTGTGGCAGAGAATTCCACAGGTTCACCACTCTCTGGGTGAAGAAATTCCTCCTCATCTCAGTCCTAAATGGCTTACCCCTTATCTTTAGACTGTGACCCCTGGTTCTGGACTCCCCAGCCATCGGGAACATCCTTCCTGCATCTAGTCTGTCTAGTCCTGTTAGAACTTTCATAAGTTTCAATGAGATCCCCTCTCATTCTTCTAAACTCCAGCGAGTATAAGCCCAATCGACCCAATCTCTCTTCATACGTCATTCCTGCCATCCCAGGTATCAGCCTGGTGAATCTTCGCTAAACTCCTTCCATGGCAAGAACCTCCTTCCTCAGATAAGGCGACCAAAACTGCACACAATACTCAAGGTGTGGTCTCACCAAGGCCCTGTACAACTGCAGCAGGACATCCTTGTTCCTGTACTCAAACCCTTTCGCTGTGTTTCCTACATTACAACAGTGACTACACTCCAAAAGTACTTCATTGGCTGTAAAGCGCTTTGGGACGTGCTGAGATCGTGAAAGGTGCTATATAAATGCAGGTTCGTTCTTTCGTTCACCAAGGTTGAATAGCCTGCTGCTGTTCACTGTCCAGGTTCACACATGAAGAATGGTCAGTTGGGCAAGGTAGCAGGCGGCAGCCGATGACGGTGTAGCCAAAGGCCAGCACATCAATAGTTTCAGAAGTGGAAGGAAACCACAAATGTAATTATAAATTTTCAGAGTCCTCACCAGCTGCCCGCACATATAAAATCTACCATATGTACTTGTATAAATCTATCCATACCTGTAGATCTATTTATATATTCAAATTCAGCAATCTGACATTCCCAGAGGGGAGTCATGCTCAAAGCAATCATGGGTCAGAAAATCTGACTCATGCTCCCTTCACGCACTGATTGTAGCTTCCAATCTTCGGTGCAAGAGAGACCTTTAAAAAAAAAAGAGATAATACCTACAGTTTTACAGCATTCTCTGTGCGATAGAGCTGCCGATCATTAATCCCAAATTTGCCCTGCAATTTTCTTGCTGGAAGATAATTATCCTATTACCGTATTGGAAGATTAAAGGACAAAGCGGGATGGAGCGCATAGTGGTTCTATAATTCAGACAGCAGCGTATTGGAGGTAATTATCAGAGCTGATAGTCTCTGCAGAGTGTCGCACACACTGAATCCTTGGCTGGCTTTAGTTTAGCAGTTGGAGGAGTGACCCTATTCATTTTTATATCAGTACTCCCAACCCATTATATCTTCTTATGTCTGTCCTGTCCTTGTTACTATTAAGTGTGTTGTTAAAGTATAATTTCCAGCTAGGCCTTCAATCTGCTTCAGAGGGTTATGAGACCCTGCTGTTAGGCAATTTTGCCAGTAACAGCCTCCTATAATTAATTGCTGGAACATTCGTACTGCCTCACACACCCAGGCCTGCATTTCATCCCCATAACTATTATCGCCGTAACACTTGCTCCTGCGAACCGTATTAACCCGGGGATAACAGAAGTTTGCCCTGTGGACGTAGCTTCATCGAGGGGGGGAGGGGAAAGTACGGTTCCGCGGGCACTAACCACCCTCCAGCACTTCACCCACTGCACCACCAGACGTGGTACGGGGCCATAAAGACCAGAGGGCCCCAGATCAATCCGCGATGCATGCTCGACTGGCTAGCCTCTGCCTCCACAAAAATATGAAGGTCGTGAAATGAGAAAAGGCCGTTCAGACTGTTCGTTTGAACAGCTCACTCACCAACGTGCATGGTCATAGACTGTCAGCACGATGGTTATGAGGTCACTTGGAGAGCCCATATTATTTGAATGCCATGGTGACCGGTGGTCAAGAGCTTGCGGAGCGGGCAATGTTTAAATCGCGTGTTGGATCACCGTGGGTCAAATAATAGAAATATATCTGCCACAACCTCTTCTGAAAATGACTGTTCAAATGAAATGCATGAATAGAGAACCATAATTTGATTTTCACTAATGTTGTATGATGTTGACATTTTCCATCAGTGAAATGGGTGATAATTCTATCTCTCTTAGTTATCCAAATACAGGGACTGTTTGCATTCTACTGCACGCCAACTGTACGGTAATCGGAAAAAATTGGCTGAATTATATGGCTACTTAGGTCTAAGACAAATTATGAAATATTAGTTTGAATCAGTTTGAAGGCTTCTCTTTTTTTCTTACACGAGTGCATCTCCTGTGGCGAGGCTCACCTACAGTCTGAGGCCTGGAACATGGCTGCCAGATTAAGCGCAGTGCTATTCTGGAGAGCAGAACAAACATGGGAGGGAGGGGCACAGTGGGAGAGGGGAGAGGGGAGAGGGAGGGGAGCACAGTGGGAGAGGGGAGAGGGAGGGGAGCACAGTGGGAGAGGGGAGAGGGAGGGGAGCACAGTGGGAGAGGGGAGGGGGAGGGGAGCACAGTGGGAGAGGGGAGGGGGAGGGGAGCACAGTGGGAGAGGGGGAGGGGGAGGGGAGCACAGTGGGAGGGGGGAGGGGGAGAGGAGCACAGTGGGAGAGGAGGGGGGAGGGGAGCACAGTGGGAGAGGAGGGGGGGAGGGGAGCACAGTGGGAGAGGGGAGGGGGAGGGGAGCACAGTGGGAGAGGGGAGGGGGAGAGGAGCACAGTGGGAGGGGGGAGGGGGAGAGGAGCACAGTGGGAGGGGGAGGGGGAGGGGAGCACAGTGGGAGAGGGGAGGGGGAGGGGAGCACAGTGGGAGAGGGGAGGGGGAGGGGAGCACAGTGGGAGAGGGGAGGGGGAGGGGAGCACAGTGGGAGAGGGGAGGGGGAGGGGAGCACAGTGGGAGGGGGGAGGGGGAGAGGAGCACAGTGGGAGAGGAGGGGGAGGGGAGCACAGTGGGAGAGGAGGGGGGAGGGGAGCACAGTAAAGTACGGTGCTTGGTTTGAGGTGACCGTGTTTGGCTATGATGGATTACATTATTGGTTTCTGTTTTGCTGGTCACGGTACAGGTGAGGCTAAAACTCAGGTTCACTTACTGAAAATACATTCTATACACAAGAGCTCAGGATATAAATGCTGGATGCGCATCAATAGTGAATGTATATGTAATTGTAGGGTAATTCTGTTCAACCCCTGGGCTTGCTACAGTTACCTAGATACTGGGCAGGAAAAGTAGGGAGATTTATTTACAAGAGTGGTCTGTGGCAACAGACGAGCGAAAAATATCTAGTGTAAACACCCAAAAGCGTAACAGTCAGGGGGTACAGCACAATAAAGGTGGGGGCAAGGTACAAGATAAGTTGGGTGTTGTATAGTTTTCCTTCAGGTAATAATTAATGTTAAAATAAATTCAGATAACTCACCAGAGCGAAAAAAATTCTTATTCAGTGCAGTTACACATCCAGTTCCAACAATCTCCGTTACAACCTGGAATGCTCATTCTAGCTTGTGTGTTTACCTGCCCAATATCTGGTAAATGTAGTGAACCTAAGGGACGAAGCGAGTACCCTCACCGTATTCTGCCTTACTAGAGATACCACATGCCATCAATAGTTTCCTCATCATCAGTAGGTGGAAGAGTAAACTCTACCGATCTATCGGAAGGTCTAAGATAGGTTTACAGTGCATGTGTGTAAATGCATGAAGCGTGGTAATTAAGGTTGGTGAGCTGCAGGCGCAAATAGCTACAGGGGAATATGGTGTTGTGGCGATAATGGAGACCTGGCTCAAAAAAGGGCAGGATTGGGTACTAAATATTCCTGGATATAAGGTGTTCAGGAACGATAGGGAAGGAAAAAAAGGAGGTGGGGTGGCAATATTGGTTAAGGAGAATATTACAGGCTGGAGAGAGAGGATGTCCTGGAGGGGTCAAGGACAGAATCTAGTTGGTTAGAGTTGAGAAACAATAGAGGTGTCATTAAACTGCTAGGTGTATTCAATAGGCCACCAACTAGTGGGAAGGATATAGAGGAGCAAATTTGCAGAGAAATTACAGAGAGGTGCAAGACTATAGAGTAGTGATAACGGGGGACTTCAACTATCCTAATATAAACTGGGATAGTAATAGTGTAAAGGACAGAGAGGGGGAAGAATCTCTGGAGTGTGTTGAGGAGAACTTTCTTGATCAGTACGTTTTTGGCCCAACAAGGAAGGAGGCATTATTGGATCTGATTCTGGGGAATGAGGTGGGTCAAGTGGAGCAAGTGTCAGTAGGGGAACATTTAGGGAACAGAGATCATAGTATCATAAGGTTTAGATTAGCTATGGAAAAGGACAGGGTGCAATCTAGAGTAAAAATGCTTAATTGGAGAAGGACAATTTCAGTGGGATGAGAATGGATCTGACCCGGGTAAATTGGAATCAAAGATTGGCAGGCAAAACTGAACAATGGGCTGCCTTTAAAGAGGAGATGGTTCGGGTACAGTTGAGGTACATTCCCATGAGGGGGAAAGGTAGGGCAACCAAAGCCAGAGCTCCCTGGATGGCGAAAGAGATAGAGAGTAAGATGAAGCAGAAAAAGTGGGCGTATGACCGATGTCAGGTTGAGAATAAAAGTGAGAACCAGGCTGAATATAGAAAGTTCAGAGGGGAAGTGAAAAAGGAAATAAGAGGGGCAAAGAGAGAGTATGAGAATAGATTGGCAGCTAACATAAAAGGGAATTCAAAAGTCTTCTATAGGTATATAAATAGTAAATGGATAGTATGGGGAGGGGTAGGGCTGATTAGGGACCAAAATGGAGACCTACGCATGGAGGCAGAGGGCATGGCTGAGGTACTAAATGAATACTTTGCATCTGTCTTTACCAAAGGAAGATGATGCTGCCAAAGTGAAAGAGGAGGTAGTTGAGATACTGGATGGGATAAAAATTGATAAGGAGGAGGCACTAGAAAGGCTGGCTGTACTTAAAGTAGATAAGTCACCAGGACCGGATGGGATGCATCCTAGGATGCTGAGGGAAGTAAAAGTGGAAATTGCAGAGGTACTGGCCATAATCTTCCAATCCTCCTTAGATACGGGAGTGGTGCCAGAGGACTGAAGAATTACAAATGTTACACCCTTGTTCAAAAAAGGGTGTAAGGATAAACCCAGCAACTACAGGTCAGTCAGTTTAACCTCGGCAGTGGGGAAGCTTTTAGAAACGATAATCAGGGACAAAATTAACAGTCACTTGGACAAGTGTGGATTAATTAAGGAAAACCAGCACGGATTTGTTAAAGGCAAATCATGTTTAACTAACTTGATTGAGTTTTTGATGAGGTAACAGAGAGGGTTGATGAGGGCAATGCGGTTCATGTGGTGTACATGGACTTCCAAAAGGCATTTGATAAAGAGCCAGATAATAGGCTTGCCAGCAAAGTTGAAGCCCATGCAATAAAAGGGACAGTGGCAGCGTGGATACGAAATTGACTAAGTCACAGGAAACAGAGAGTAGTGGCGAATGGTTGTCTATCGGACTGGGGGAAGGTACACAGTGGTATTCCCCAGGGGTCGGTACTAGGATCACTGCTTTTCTTGATACATATTAATGACTTGGACTTGGGTGTACTGGGCACAATTTCAAAATTTGCAGATGACACAAAACTTGGAAGTATAGTGAACAGTGAGGAGGATAGTGAAAGACTTCAAGAGGACATAGACAGGCTGGTGGAATGGGCGGACATGTGGCAGATGAAATTTAACGCAGAAAAGTGTGAAGTGATACATTTTGGTAGGAAGAACAAGGAGAGGCAATATAAACTAAAGGGTACAATTCTAAAGGGGGTGCATGAACAGAGAGACCTGGGGGTATATGTGCACAAATCGTTGAAGGTGGCAGGGCAGGTTGAGAAAGCGGTTAAAAATGTATATGGGATCCTGGGCTTCATAAATTTCACATTCTCATCAGTCTGAGTGAAGAAGTTTCTCCTAAATTCCTTATTGGATTTATTAGTGACTAACTTATATATTTTTGCCCCACAACTCCCCCATCTCTCTCCCTGTGTTTGCTAATGTCAACTTTCATTTGAGCATGTACAATTTCCAAACAACTCCAAGCAAATGATAGAACAAACTCAGGAGCCCATACATTGGGAATGAGGTGCAAGATTTGTTACTGTTTGCACCTGTACCTCACAGTAAACCAGCCAATTCAGTGAGTCTCAAGGCATGAGAACCAATGAGCAGAGAGAGTCCAGGACCAGGGGTCATAATCTAAGGATAAGGAGTAAGCCATTTAGGACAGAGATGAGGAGGAATTTCTTCACCCAGAGAGTGGTGAACCTGTGGAATTCTCTACCACAGAAGGTAGTTGAGGCCAAGTCATTAAATATATTCAAGAATGAGTTAGATATATTTCTTAAAGCTAAAGGTATCAAGGGATATGGGGAGAAGGCAGGTACAGGGTACTGAGTTTGGATGATCAGCCATGATCTCATCGAATGGCAGAGCAGGCTCGAGGGGCCGAATGGCCTACTCCTGCTCCTATCTTCTATGTTTCTATGTTTCTATGAGAGAGAGGGTGCACAATCTCAGTCCAATACACCGAGAGAGCACAACCTCAGTCCAACACAGCGAAGGAGAGCACAAACTCAGTCCAATACCTATATGTTTCAGTTCCTAGGGAGTTAGGGACAGGAAATACAAGTGCAGACCCACATTCCAGATCTCCACTCCGTTTGCATATGATGCACATTTGTTGGAGTGGAACAGAGAGGAGCACGAAACACTCATCTGAAAGAGGCAGAAGCATTTAAATGTCATGCAAATGATGTGGGAGTACCATAATAACACCTCCCACATCATTTTCCTGGATTCTGTTGGGCGGCCACCTGGAATGAAGAATATCCAGGGAAACAGGGCATTAAATGTTGCAATATGTCCCTTCACATTGGAGGATCTGTAAAGGAGAAGCCAGCAACTTCCTGGGCCCACAGGTAGGTACATTTTCCTGGTCTTTGGTGCAGCAGGGCTGGAGGCCATTTGGCACCTGTTTCTGATAGCAGCCAAAGTACCATTTGGGATTTATGCTGCTAAAGATCTTTAAGGCCTGCAGCAATGGACAGCAGTTCTGCCACTTTTTCTCGGGGTGGTATTGGGCGGCTCTTCCTGGACAGTCGGGAACCAGTGGTAGTCTGCTCTCTTTGTCTTTTTGTATCACCCTCCTCCTGCCCTCTGCACGTGTTTGTGAAAAGGCGCACATTAGGTTTCCAGACAGGGTTTTCAGACTGCAGAATACTTTCCCACATCAAGACCGTACATCACATGGTCTGCCTGCCATATGCCCCACAGGTGCTTAATCCGTACATATGTGGAGGAAGGGGTAGGATTTTTTTCTTGTGCTTTGCAGTGAGCTACGTTAGTCTGTGCATCTCTAGCGGGCTAAATGCTGGGGTGCTCTTCCACGATTTACAGCATCTATCTATCTATCTATAAGAACATTGGGGGGAGAAATTTAGTGGGGCAACACGGTGGCATAGTGGTTAGCACTGTTGCCTCACAGCGCCAGGGACCGGGTTCGAATCCGGCCTTGGGTGACTGTGTGGAGTTTGCACATTCTCCTCGTGTCTGCGTGGGTTTCCTCCGGGTGCTCCGGTTTCCTCCCACAGTCCAAAGGTGTGCGGGTTAGGTTGATTTGGCTATGATAAATTGACCCTTAGTGTTAGGGGGATTAAATACGTGGGGTTACGGGGATAGGGTGGGATATGTGTCGGTGCAGGCTCGATGGGCCGAAATGGCCTCTATCTGCACTGTGGGGATTCTGTGATTCTGTGAAATTCGGTATCGCCCCATTTGGGGCACAATTATCGGCCGGGCGCAAAGTTTAGGGCCTGCCGCTAATTATCGCCTCCGACGGCAAACTTGGAGGTGATTGGAGTGCTAAATCAGGCGCTACACACCTCTCTTAAGCTGCTAACACCGAGGAGCAAGGCGCTACCTCAGAGCGCTGGCAAAGCTCATGTGATGTCAGTCAGCAATGGAACACAGACACACTGGCGCCGGCCAGTTCTTAAAGGGGAGGGTCGATCTTGCTCTCCATCCACACCCTGCTCATTGCAGCCTTGAATCTCAACCTGGAGAAACCTGTACATCAAATCTGCTGGAAAGAACAATGGAGAGGCCCATGGAAAGAGCTCAGAGTGCAGCCCCCACAGTCTCTTCTAAATCGATGCAAGGAAGGTCAAATCAAAATGAACCTGCAAAGTGCTGCTCAGTCCCCAAAACTCCTTCACATAGCGTTGAATCTCTCCAGAAGTCTCTCTCTCTCAGAATGCGTGGTGCAAAAATGTCACCGACAAAAAAAGGCAGGAAGCGGTCGCCTTTAAATAGCGCTCCCCCAGCCCCTTCCCGACTGCAAAACGCTCCCCTCAACCTGTCGCTGCTAGTGGCAGGTGGTAAGGCAGGGGGCGCCACTCAATATCCGGTCCGGGGTTCTACCGGGGTGTAGCACGCTCGACTGACGTCACGATCTGCGGGCTCAGGAGATACTGGCGGTAGTGTTTAGCGCCGCCGCAAAATGTCTGGTCAATTTCGCGAGCGGCACAAACATCACCGCGCCTGGGCGCTAGTTGCTTTGAGCCCCATTAGTGCCCTATTAGGGCGCTAACGGGAGGCGCAAAGCAACCGAATTTTTCCCCATAAGAACATAAGACGTAGGAGCAAGAGAAGGTCATTTGGCCCCTCGAGCCTGCTCCGCCATTCAATAAGATCATGGCTGATCTGATCTTGGCCTCAACTCCACTTCCCTGTCCATTCCGCATAACCCTTGACTCCCTTATCGTTCAAAAATCTGTCTATCTCCACCTTAAATATATTCAATGACCCAGCCTCCACAGCTCTCTGGGGAATAGAATTCCAAAGATTCTGAAATTATGCCCCCTAGTTCTAGATTTCCCCATGAGGGGAAACATCCTCTCTGCATCTACCCTGTCAAGCCCCTTCAGAATCTTATATGTTTCAATAAGATCCCCTCTCATTCTTCTAAACTCCAATGAGTATAGGCCCAACCTGCTCAACCTTTCTTCATAAGATAACCCCTTCATCTCCGGAATCAACCTCGTATCTATCTATCTCTATATCTATCTATCCATCTATCTATCTATCTCTCTCTCTATCGCTCTATCCTATCTCCCTATCCTATCTCTCTATCTAGCTCTCTATCTAGCTCTCTTTCCTTAATCCAGTGGTACTGTGACCAATTGTAGAGCATCTACTGCTGGCTGGGCTGAGATCAGCAAATGTACAACAATTCAGTCATGAACTATGGGACCTTCCTGGTGTGTGAGGCTCAGCACATAGGAACAGGAGTAGGCCATTCAGCCCCTCGAGCCTGTTCTGCCATTCAGTTAGATCATGGCTGATCTGTACTTCACATCCATTTATCTGTCTTTTCTCCATATATCTTGATACCCTTGCCTAACAAAAGTCTATCAATCTCACTCTTGAAACCTCCAATTGTCCCAGCATCTACGGCCTTTTGGGTGATGGGTTCCAGATTTCTCCTACCCTTTGTGTGAAAAAGTGCTTCCTGATTTTACTTCTGAATGGCCCAGCTCTATATGTCCCCTCATTCTTGATTCCCCCGCCAGGGGAAATAGTTCCTCTGTATCTACCCTATCAAATCCTTTTACAACATAAGTTGTGTGGCTTTGTGGTTGGACTCTACCGTTAGACGAGCTGGATTGGGCTGGAGCCTCGTACTCCTTTGATTACTCACTTTATAAAAGTCACTTTCATTGTGGCACATCCGTAAATATTTGACAAAAACAGAAAACGCAGATCAGGGAGCAACTGTGGAGATAAAGAACAAGACAGATGCTGCCTGGCTTGCTAAGGGTTTCCAACATCTTCTGTTTCCGTTTCAGATTTCCAGCATCTGCAGTATTTTGCTTTGTAGCCCTTAAGTGTTTCGTTCATCCTGTCTTGGTGCAAACTACAGCAAATATCCCATCCCAGCATGATGAAGACATTCCAGGCTTAGTTTCAGCAGTTTTGTAGCAGAGGCTGAAGAGAGTGGGCAGTATAACAAGAACAATACAGAACTGCCAACACTTGCAATCTTGTTCCTTTTTCTCTGTACTTCCTATCCTGGTGAATGTTATTAAAATAATAACACTGAAACAGTAAATGGTTAACAATATGTGAGTGCTGACACCACTGATAATATAAATGTCCCGAGGGTAGAGGGGCGCACACTCTTATGTTTTTGTCTAATACAGTTTCTGTCCCCTGATACCCAGCCTTGCTCTTTATCAGGCTGGCATCCACAGGGGGTCTGGTTCTATTATAGACTTGTACAGTAACCGGCATGAGGTTGATTTGTCTGTAGTTAGTCAGGAGGCACAGTCTCCTCTCTAAGTCACAGGTAGATGATGTTAGCTTTGTGTTGCTTTGAATGCTCGCTACGCTGACGGATGCATGGGTGCACTCCACGAATGATCTGCATGATGAATCCTCTGCTATACTTCAGGCCATTAACTTTAATTGCCCACTCATGACTTGCTGTCTTTTCACAGTGTAACTGCCTCAGTAGGCTTCTTTTTTATGGATAGTCTGTACACATTTGATGTGAAGGTATTCTCAAGCTGCTGGGGTGGAGGAGGAGACATCAGTGACTCTGGTTTGGCTTCATTCCTGTTCTCTGTAGTTCCCTTCAATCAATATTCAAGATGGCTTCAAGCTTCCCTCGTGGTCAAACGGTTGAAGGCACGGCCCGTTGGAGTACTAACCCCGATAGAACAGGAGGTCCCAGATTCTCCACATAGCCAGTATTGAGTTGACTGAGCTCAGCTAGGGTGCTGCAAGTGGCCTCACTGCCTCCGAGGTAAGAGGGCTCCTGATCCGATTTGGTGTCCAGTGACTCCGACTGGAAAGTGAGTATGTGTGGACATTAGGTGAGAACAGGATCAAGCTCAACTGTGATGCCCGCACAGTTGAATAGCCACTGACGGTATACGTTTTTGGCCACCTGGGTAAAGTACTGGAGAGCAGCCAGCATCCAAAGAACCACACCCTAGCAATGATCAACAATTTCAGGGAAAGAGATGAGAAAATTGGATGGGTGGGGGAGGTAGTGGAGGAATACACAGTTGCCTGGCAACGGGTTTGCCCGAGTTTTGAAAGAAAAAGTCTGTATAGAGCTGAACTGAGCCAGGAAGAAATAGTAACTTGTCCAAATGGCATTTCCTCCCTACCCTGGACAATTCCAACTTTTTCAACCAGGCTGGTCGAAAGCACTAAGTCAGGTGTGGCTCCTGTTTACCAACCTTTGCCTGAAACTGCCATACTCTATCTGTTGAATCCGCTGCAGGAAATTATGAAGAAATGCTACTTTAGCGGGGTACCATTGAACCATAGGCACAGGAGTAGGCCATTCAGCTCCTCGAGCCTGCTCCGCCATTCAATGAGATCATGGCTGATCTGCACCTCAACTCTATTTACCCGCCTTTGCTCCAAATCCCTTGATTCACTTACCTAATAAAAAGCTGTCGCTCTCAGTCTTGGAAGCTCCAATTGTCCCAGCATCCACAGCCTTTTGAGAGAAAAGTATTCCAGCTTTCTACTACCCATGGATCATGAGGCAGCAACTTCAGGAGCAAATGGGAGAACACTGGGAGGGGGGACTTTTCAACTAGAATATGAGAGCTATAGGTAAAGGGTGCAATGATATATCAATTTGAGTATGAGAATTCAGGGATGTTGCCTTAACACCAGTAACTGCTCCATCAATGTTGCAGTTAAGCAACACAAGGGGAGAAATGCTCCTGGCGATCTGAAGGGAGAGGGAGAGCTGCAGATGTGAAGAGGCGAGGAGAGATGGTCCAGTGAGTTGGACCATTTCCAACAGCCATGCTTTCCAGGGCATTGATTGCTGCAGGCTTCTCTTGTCTAAAGCAGTCACTGAACTGGCTGTTGCACTGAGCTTCTAACGCCCCTTCCTCAAAGCTCTTAGCCCCACCAGATCTGATCCACGACCTTGCCGAAATAAACCTAGTTTCAGCTCATGCCCCCCTCACCGCAGGCGCCTGCTGGCTGATTTTCCAAGCCAGGCTTTATTGATCTGTTTTGTGAGGTGTTTTGTGCAATAGACCAGGAAAAGGAAGTTGCTGTGACTGCCGTGTTTTTGTGCACACGCGCGTGTTAATGAAATTGGGGAGCGAGCGGGAGGGGAAACAAATAGTACAAGAGACAGTCAGAGCGAGCAAACAGACCGGTGGATAAAGACAAATAAAAAGTCAAAGGGACTTGGGGTGACAGAATCATAAAGAGATGGAAAGAACTGCATGCACACATAGAAATGAAAGCTGCTTTATATTACGTGAGATCCATTTCTACTGGCACCGAGTTCAAAAGTGTGGGCCTCTCACAGGTGGCTGCAAACCAGAACTAACTTGCCAGGATTCGCTAAGGTCACTAGCAGGGGACTTAGCATAATATAAAAGTAGTTAATGACACGCATACATAGAGAGATAGACAGAAAGACATACACAGACACGCATAGAGAGATAAATATGTACATATATAAGACCGATTTATATGTATATATACAAACAGACCGTGAAAAGGGACATACACACACTGTTAAACTCACACATAAACTTGCAGAGAAACAGACAGAAGAGAGATATGCAGAGAGAGCTTGGTGCCGGGTTTGAGGTCCTGATCTTCAAACACTCTCTTCCTCAGGCGACCAAAGGCTGCACCGGCACACTGAAGGTGGTGTTGGACTTGGTCATCGAGGTCTGCCCTTGTTGACAGTAGGCTCCCGAGGTATGGAAAGTGGTCCACGCGCAAAGTGGAGGAGAAGCATCCGGGAAGGCGCCGAACACCTCGAGACTCTTCGCCGGGAGCAAGCGGAAGCCCAGCGCAAGCAGCGCAAGGAGCGCACGTCAACCCAAGCACCCCACCCACCTGCCCCTTCAACCACCGCCTGCCCCTCCTCTGACAGAGACTGTAGGTCCCACATTGGACTCATCAGTCACCTGAGAACTCATTTTTAGTGTGGAAGCAAGTCATCCTTGGTTCCGAGGGTCTGCCTAAGAAGAAGCAGAAGATGCAGAGAGAGACATGCACAGATAAATTGATGTGAGGGCATGTATGAGCAGGAGATAGGAAGAAGAAGGACAAGCATTGAAAGACATACACCGAGGAGGTGAACATATATATGAGAGGCAGAGAGAACATGTCTTTGCTCTACTATTCTCTTGCTCCTGTCTCGGGAAAGTGAGTTCCGTGTCCTATTCTTCTCCATTAGTATTGGTCAGCTGGTCCTTGGGCCTGCTGGGTACCAAAGCAGAATGCAGAGACCCGATTGTCAGAGGAATGCAGACCTGTGGGTCCAGCTCCATGTGGTAATCTCAGGGCAATAGGTGAACTCTGATGAAAGGTCACCGACTCGGTTTCTCTCTCCACAGATGCTGCCTGACCTATGGAGTGTTTCTGGCATGCTCTGGTTTTATCTGAGGCAGAACTGTGTCTGCCTTTGGTTTCACTCTGCTTAATATAACAAAGCCTAGGCAGAGATGAGCACGCAGAAATTAGACTGACTAATTGGCTGGCCCGCCCAATTTGTTTAATGGTGTTTTTCACCCGACTTTTGGTTCTGGGATTAAAGTCAGGCCCTTAGCTCCAATCAACCTGGAAAGTGGGTGCCTAGACCAGTTCTTTTAAACTCACAAGTACGTCCCCTCTGGTCCTGACGTCCCCTACGTCTCACTTAATGGTTGGTGCTCATGTTTCGCTACTTACCCAGCAAGGCAGTTTGAGGTCATTTTTACATTTGGATGACATTTAATGATCTAGAAATGGCTTTCTAAATATCGTTTTGTGGTAATATAAAACCTAATGCGCTTGAAGGAAATCAGGCAGAATGGTTTGTTAAATGGGTATTGTCACATTTTAGGTGGACAGGAGGCCGGCTGAACTCTGTGCCTTTTTCAGCATAGTAGTGCTACAGCAAGCAATGCAATGATAGAACTGCAGCTCTATAGTATCTTACAGACAGAAAGGGGGAGAAATTCAGTATTGCCCCATTTGGGGCGCAATTATCGGTCGGGCGCAAAGATTAGCGCCTGACGCTAATTATCGCCTCCGACTGCAAACTTTACTTTTATCGCCCCTGGAGGTGATTGGAGCGCTAAATCAGGCGCTACACACCTGTCTTAAGGCGCAAAGGCCGAGGAGCGAGGCGCTACCTCAGAGCGCTGGCGAAGCTCATGTGATGTCAGTCAGCAATGGAACACAGACACAATGGCGCCGGCCAGTTCTTAAAGGGGAGGGTTGATCTTGCTTTCCATCCACATCCTGCTCATTGCAGCCTTGAATCTCGGCCTGGTGAGACCTGTACATCAAATCTGCTGGAAAGAACAATGGAGAGGCCCAGGGAAAGAGCTCAGAGTGCAACCCCCACAGTCTCTTCTAAATCGATACAAGGAAGGGCAAATCAAAATGAACCTGCAAAGTGCTGCTCAGTACCCAAAACTCCTTCACACAGCGTTAAATCTCTCCAGAAGTCTCTCTCTCTCTCTCTCTCAGAATGCGTGGTTCAAAAATATCACCAACAAAAAAAGGCAGGAAGCGGTCGCCTTTAAATAGCGCTCCCCCAGTCCCTTCCTGACTGCAAAATGCTCCCCTCAACCTGTCGTTGCTAGCGGCAGGCGGTAAGGCAGGGGGGCGCCACGCAATATCCGCTCCGGGGCGCTACCGGGGCGTTGCGCACTCGACTGACATCACGATCTGCCGGCGCAGGAGATTGTGGCGGTAGTGTTTAGCGCCGCCACAAAATGCCTAGTTAATTTCGCGAGCGGCGCAAACATCACCGCGCCCGGGCGCTAGTTGCTTTGCGCCCCATTAGCGCCCTCTTAAGGCGCTAACGGAAGGCGCAACCAACTGAATTTTTCCCCCAAATAATATTACCCATTACATGTTTAGAAACACAGTTGGAAAGTTATGTTAATATTCCTCTTTAATTACCCTAATTTGAATAGGGTACAGTAGCATAGTGGTTATCATAGAATCATAGAATGATACAGCACAGAAGGAGGTCATTCGGCCCATTGTGCCTGTACCGGCTCTTTGCTTCACTTCTCTGCTCTTTCCCCATAGCCCTGAATTTTTTTTCCACTTAAAGGGGGTGAAATTCCCCATGAGGGCCGTTTGGGGCGCTAAGTAAAAAATGTTTGGAAAGTTAGCGCCAGGCACTAACCTTTTCAAACATTAGTTAAATTCCCATTTTTTCTTCCAAGAGGGAAGTGGAGTGCTAAATCAAGCGCTCCACTTGCCTCTTGGCGCGCAAGAGGCGGGGAATGTCCTGATCCGGGGCGATGTGCTCAGCAGCGATGTTGCATAGATGCCGCAACCGCTGGCCGAAAAGAAATATTTTTTTAAATCGGCAGATTTTTTTGGCCGGCCGCCCACCGTGCCTTTAAGTGGCGCCCCGCGAGCGACCGGCCTCACTGTTCGCGACCCCCGCAGCGATCGGTAACATCGGCTTGCGCTGGTGCGGGGCGCAATTGCGAATTTTTCTTCCGAGGCGCTACCGGGGCGCTGCGCCCGAAGATGACATCATGATCTCCGAGCGCGGAAGATCGGGGTGCTACCTGGTAACGCTGCCGCTAACCTCCCGCGGAATTTCGCGGGAGGTGCGGTTATCGCCTCGGGGGGGGGGGGGGGGCGCTAAGCCATTCACGCCCCGTTAGCGCCTCCCACAGGAGATGCAAACGAGGGGAATTTCGCCCCCAAAGTATTTATCCAGTTCCCTATTGAAAGTTATTATCGAATTTGCTTCCACCACTCTTACAGGCACTACATTCCAGATCATAACAACTCGCTACATAAATATTTTTCCTCATCTCACCTCTGGTTCTTTGGCCAATTATCTTAAGTCTGTGTCCTCTGGTTACCAGCCCTTCTGCCACTGGAAACAGTTTCTCCTTATTTACCCTATCAAACTCTTCATGATTTTGGACACCTCTGTCAAATCTCCCCTTAATCTTTTCTGCTCTAAGGAGAACAACCCCAGTTTCTCTCGTTTCTCCCTTAACTGAAATCGTTCATCCCTGGTAAAATTCTAGTAAATCTCTTCTGCACCCTCCAGAAGGCCTTGACATCCTTCCTAAAGTGTGGTGCCCAGAATTGGACAATGGCCCAGAAATTCGGGTCGGAGGCTTCCCGCGGGCGCAAGCCCCCGACCTGCCCTTACATAGCGCGCCTGCCATTGTGCTGTGGGCCCGCATGGGATTCCGATCCTGGGCCTCCTCCAGCTGCCGGTGTGCAGTGCTCGCGGATCCCAGCGGCAAAGCTAGTTCGCAGCGTCCCCTGGGATCACGTGGGCCATGGGGAGCCAATCGGAGCAGGGAATCTCCATTCATAGATTTGACAGGAAGACCTGTCAAATCTATGAATAGAGATCGGCCCCAAAACCTAAGTAAAACTTCAAATAATTTTTTTTTTAAATCACATTTTTAAAATAACTATAAATTACATAAATTAACTATTTTAAACAAAAATTAAAATTTTTGAAAAAATTAATTAAAGCTTTTAACGGGGCTAAAAATAAACTTACCTTTCTTTAAAGTATTTAAAAATGATAAACCTGTGGAAAAAATGTTTCAATTTTACTTAATTCACCTCTTACCTTGTTAAAAGCAGGCCTTGCGCCTGCTTTTTCCACGCGCAGCTGCTAGGGACTTACCCGCACGGAGAAACCTGTAAAAAAAGCGGAAGTTCCAGGTCTGCGCGCTGCCTCTCCTGTGCACACGTTTGACCTGTGACCCCTTCCTTCAAGGGAACGGAAGTTCCGGTTTCCAGCACATGCGCAAAACCGGCACTTTCGTTGGCCTTACGGGTGAGTACACAGCGAGTACTCACCCGTGGGGACCCGAATTTCTGGGCCAATACTCCAGCTGAGGCCTAACCAGTATTTTATGAAGCTTTGGCATAGCTTCCTTGATTTTGCACTCTATTCCTCTATTAATAAAGCCAAGGATCCCATATGCTTTTTTAACAGCCTTCTCAACTTGTCCTGCCACCTTCAAAGACTTGTGTACACACACCTCCAGGTCTCTCTGTTCCTGCACCTCCTTTAAAATTGCACCATTTAGTTTATATTGCCTCTCCTCATTCTTCCTACCAAAATGAATCACTTCACACTTCTCTGTGTTATATTTCATCTGCCATGTGTCTGCCCATTTCACCAGTCTGTCTGTGTCCTCCTGAAATCTGTTACTATCCTCCTCTATGTTTACTACATTTCTGAGTTTCGTGTCATCTGCAAACCGTTGAAATTGTATACCCAAGTCCAGGTCATTAAAATATATCAAAAAGAGCAGTGGTCCCAACACCGACCCCTGGGGGCACCACTGTATACTTCCCTCCTGTCTGAAAAACAACCGTTCACCACTACTCTCTGCTTTCCGTCCCTTAGCCAATTTCGTATCCATGCAGCTACTGCCCCTTTAATCCCATGGGCTTCAATTTTTGCTAAAAAGGCTATCATGTGGTACTTTATCAAATGCCTTCTTAAAGTCCATATACACAACATCAACCGCACCACCCACATCAAACCTCTCCGTTACTTCAACAAAGTACTCAATCAAGTTAGTCAGACGCAACTTGCCTTTAACAAATCCATGCTGGCTTTCATTTATTAACCCATATTTTTCCAAGTGCTAATTAATTTTATCCCGGCTTATTGTCCCTAAATGTTTCCCCACCACCGACATTAGGCTGACTGGCCTGTAGTTGCCGGGTTTATCCCTCTCCCCTTTTTAAAACAGGGGTGTAACATTTGCCATCCTCCAGCCCTTTGGAACCAGCCCCGTATCTAAGGAGGATTGGAAGATTGTGGCCAGACCCTCCACTAGCTCCACTTGTCCTTCCCTCAGCCACCTAGGATGCATCCCATCCGGATCAGGTGACTTTTCTCTTTTGAATGCTGCCAAACTTTCAATGACCTCATCTCAATCTATTTTTATCTTATCCAATTTATCTACTACCTCTTCCTTTACTGCTACATTGGCAGCATCCTCTTCTTTAGTGCTAACTCTCACTGCTAACTTACCTGAGGAAGGAGCGAATAGCTCCGAAAGCTTGTAAAATTAAATAAATCTGTTGGACTATAACCTGGTGTTGTGCGACTTCTCATTTTCTTTAGTGAAGACAGGTGCAAAGTACTCATTTAGTAGCTCAGCCATGCCCGCTGTCTCCACCAGAAGATCTCCTTTTGGTCCCGAATCGGCCCCACCCTCCTTTGACTACCCTCTTACTATTTGCATATTTATAAAAGACATTTGGGTTCCCTTTTATGTTAACCGCTAATCTGTTCTCATACACTCTCTTTGGCCCTCATATCCTTTTTCAGTTCCCCCTGCATTACTCAGCTTGATTCTCTGTTGAATTATGAACCTGACATTTATCATAAGCCTCCTTTTTCTGTCTCATTTTAATCTCTATGGGGGAAAAATTAGGTCGCGCCCCATTTGGGGCGCAAATATCGTCTGGACGCAAATATTAGCGCCTGGCGCTAATTATCGGCACTGACTGGAAACTTCACTTTTACCGCCCCGGGAGGTGAGTGGAGCGCTAAATCAGGCGCTGCACACCTGTCTTAAGGCGCAAAGGCCAAGGAGTGAGGCGCTAACTCAGAGCGCTGGCGAAGCTCATGTAATGTCAGTCAGCAATGGAACACACACACAATGGCACGGGCCAGTTCTTAAAGGGGATGGTTAATCTTGCTTTCCATCCACATCCTGTTCATTGCAGCCTTGAATCTCGGCCTGGAGAGACTTGCACATCAAATGTGCTGGAAAGAACAATGGAGAGTACCAGGCAAAGAGCTCAGAGTGCAGCTCCCACAGTCTCTGCTAAATCGATACAAGGAATGGCAAATCAAAATGAACCTGCAAAGTGCTGCTCAGTACCCAAAACTCCTTCACACAACGTTGAATCTCTCCAGAAGTCTCTCCCTCTCTCTCTCAGAATGCGTAGTTCAAAAATGCCACCAACAATAAAAGACAGGAAGAGGCCCCCTTTAAATAGCGCCCCCCCCAGCCCCACAGCGATTGATAGCGTTCCAGTCTTCTGGTCGTTGGATGCGCCAGGCGGTAAGCAGGGGGCGCCACTCAATTTCCGCTCCGGGGCGCCACAAGGGCGTTGCACCATGGAATGACGTCACAATCTGCGCGCGCTAGGTGGTCGCACGGTAAAGTTTAGCGCCGCCGCACAATCTCTAGTTAAGTTCCCGAGCGGCGCAAACATCGCTGCGCCCGGGCGTTAGCGGCTTTGCGCCCCATTAGCGCCCTCTTAAGGCGCTAACGGGAGGCGCAACCAACTGAATTTTTACCCCTATATCTTTAGTCATCCAGGGAGCTCTAGCTTTGGATGCCCATCCTTTCCCCGTTCGTGGGAATATATCTAGACTAAACCAGAACTATCTCCTCTTTGAAGGCCTCCCATTGCTTAATTACTGTTTTGCCTGCCAATCTTCGATTCCAATCCACCTGGGCCAGATCCCCTTTTCAGCTCACTGAAATTAGCCCTTCTCCAGTTGAGTATTTTCACATTTGATTGTTCCATAACTACTCAAAACTTAATGATATTGTGATCACTGTTTCCCAAATGCTCCCCCACTGATGCACACCCCACTCGCCCCACTTCATTCCCCAGCATTAGATCCAGCACTGCTTCCTTCCTTCCTCATTGGGCTGGAAACACACTGATCAAGAAGGTTCTCTTGTACACATTTCAGGGATTCCTCCCCCTCTTTGCCCTTTACACTGTTACTATCCCGGTCTATATTAGGATAATTGAAGTCATGCATTATTATTACTCTTGCATCTTTCTACAATTCACCTGCAACTGTATTCCACTATCTCCTTCCCACTATTTGGGGGCCCAGAGGCAATGATTATCTCCAACAAGCGAGAGTCTAACCACCTCCCCTTGACATTCAACGGCATTACCATCGCTGAATCCCCCACCATCAACATCCTGGGGGTTACCATTGACCAGAAACTTAACTGGACCAGCCACATAAATACTGTGGCAACAAGAACAGGTCAGAGGCTGGGTATTCTGCGCCGAGTGTCTCACCTCCTGACTCCCCAAAGCCTTTCCACCATCTACAAGGCACAAGTCAGGAGTGTGATGGAATACTCTCCACTTGCCTGGATGAGTGCAGCTCCAACAACACTCAAGAAGCTCGACACCATCCAGGACAAAGCAGCCCGCTTGATTGGCACCCCATCCACCACCTTAAACATTCACTCCCTCCACCACCGGCATACCGTGGCTGCAGTGTGTACCATCTACAGGATGCACTGCAGCAACTCGCCAAGGCTTCTTCGGCAGCACCTCCCAAACCCACGACCTCTTCCACCTAGAAGGACAAAGGCAGCAGGCGCGTGGGAACACCACCACCTCCAAGTTCCCCTCCAAGTCACACACCATCCTGACTTAGAAGTATATCGTCGTTCCTTCATCGTCGCTGGGTCAAAATCCTGGAACTCCCTCCCTAACAGCACTGTGGGCGTACCTTCACCACACGGACTGCAGTGGTTCAAGAAGGCGGCTCACCACCACCTTCTCAAGGGCTATTAGGGATGGGCAATAAATGCTGGCCTTGCCAGCGATGCCCACATCCCATAAACGAATAAAAGAAAATACACCCAGCAGCATAATAGCGCCTTTATTGTTCCTTAATTCTAACCAAATAGATTCTGTCTTTGAACCCGCAAGTACATCATCCCTTTCTAGTGCTGTAACAGTATATTTGATCAATACTGTCACCTACTCCTCCTTTTTTTCCTTCCCTATCTTCCCTGAATACATTTTGGAGCCAGTATTATTAAGTGCCCATTCCTCCCCTTGTTTGACTCCAGGACCCCGATATTCACTGGGGCAGAGTTTCGGAGTGGGGGGGGAGGAGTTATGGTTGGGATACCCGGAAATCCAGGTTTCCCTAAACGCCATGGAGTCCAGCCTGATTGACAGGTGTGGCTGCTTGTCGGGCAGAGAACGATCCAGAAAAGGCCGCAAGCCCAGGAGAAGGTAGGTTTAGTGATTGTTGGGGGTAGTGATCGCGGTGTGGGAGGGGCGGCTGGGATAGTTGGGAGGGTCAAGGGTGATCGCGTGGGTGTCATAGATCGTGAGGTGTTGGAGATCGAGGCCGGAGATGGGAGGGGCGTCAGTGGGGGCAGGGTGGAGTCGGAGATCGGGGGGTCATGGAGAGTTCGGAGGGGGTCGGAGATGGGGGGGTCGGTGATCGGGAGGGCGTCGGTGATCACGGGGTGGTCGCCGATGGGGGGGTGTCAGGGGGAGATCGTGGAGTTGGTGGAGGGTCTATACTGGTTTGCTTGTTGGGCCTGGAGGAACACTTCTGCTCCTTCTGGCCCACAAGCAGTGCTGTAAAGGCACTCACCTCATGGATCCAGCCGCTCTCACCTCCTTTTACCAGCCGGGGTGTCCCGAGGCCAGGGAAACCCGGCCAACATGGGTTAAAAATAGAAAACCTGTTAAAATGAAGGCGCACAGCCTCCATAAAAAGGTTTCAATGACTGGCCCGCCTCCTGAGGGCAGATTCGTCACCCACCCCTCGTCCCATCTCCGTTAAAACCAGAAGTGGGCGTGTTTGAGGTGGATTGGGTTCCAATTTCAAATTTTTAACATTTTAACTTCCCACCCGAACCAAACACACCCGTTTTTGGGGGTTAAAGTTATTAATATTGCCACTATATCATAATCCCATGCGGCGACTTGTGCCTGCAGCTCACCAACTTTATTTACCATGCTCCACGCACCTACATGCCAAACCTATCTTAGTCTGCCTCGCATTTCCCCCCCCGCTGTCTGATCCCTCCTATTTATGAACTCCTCTTTATTCTAATGCTTTTTGTCACTCCCAGTATCTCCTCTCTAATGCTTCATCTTGGTGCCCCTCCCCCTGCAAAATTAGTTAAAGTCCTCCTCGCAGCACTAGTTAAGCTCCCCATGAGGACATTAGTCCCAGCCCTGTTGATGTGCAACCCATCCATCTTGTACAGGTCACCTCCTGCTCCAGAACTGGTCTCAATGCCCCAGGAATCTGAAGCACTCCCTCCTGCACCATTTCTCCAGCCACACGTTAACCCGTCGTATTTTACTGCTCCTATTCTCACTCGCGCATGGCACTGGGAGTAATCCAGAGATGACTACGTTGGAGGTCCTGTTCGTTAACGTCCCTCCTAGTTCCTGAAACTCTGTCTGTAGGACCTCAACCCTCTTCCTACCTATGTCATTAATTCCAACGTGGGCCACGATTTCTGGCTGTTCCTCTTCCCCCCAACCCTGTAAAATATACCCGTTCAGTGATGTCCTTTACCCTGGCACCATGGAGGCAGCACGCCAGCTGTTGCAGAAACACCTATCCTTCTGACTATCGATTCCCTATGACAACTGCATTTCTACACTCTGCTGTGCCATCCCCGCGCCCCCCCCCCCCACTCCCCCACCGTGCAGTCATTTACCTCACAGTACACCAACACCGCCTTCAGTGTGCCAGTGCAGCCTTCGGTCGCCTGAGGAAGAGAGTGTTTGAAGACCAGGACCTCAAACCCGGCACCAAGCTCATGGTCTACAGAGCAGTAGTGATACCTGCCCTCCTGTGTGCTTCAGAGACATGGACCATGTACAGCAGGCACCGCAACGCACTGGAGAGGTACCACCAACGCTGCCTCCGCAAGATCCTGCAAATCCATTGGCAGGATAGGCGCCCAACGTCAGTGTTCTCGCTCAGGCCAACATCCCCAGCATCGAAGCTTTGACCACACTCGATCAGCTCCGATGGATGGGTCACATCGTCCGCATGCCCGATACGAGACTCCCAAAACAAGCGCTCTACTCGGAGCTCCGACACGGCAAGAGAGCCCCAGGTGGGCAGAGGAAACGCTTCAAGGACACCCTCAAAGCCTCCTTGAAAAAGTGCAACATCCCCACTGACACCTGGGAATCCCTGGCCCAAGACCGCACAAACTGGAGGAGAAGCATCCGGGAAGGCGTCGAACACCTCGAGTCTCTTCACCGGGAGCAAGCGGATGCCAAATGCAAACAGCGGAAGGAGCGCACGTCAACCCAAGCACCCCACCCACCCGCCCCTTCAACCATCGTCTGCCCTACCTGTGACAGAGACTGTAGGTCCCGCATTGGACTCATCAGTCACCTGAGAACTCATTTTTAAAGTGGAAGCAAGTCATCCTCGGTTCCGAGGGACTGGCTAAGAAGAAGAGTACCATGGATGTGCTCTAGACAGTACTCCCCCAAGGTGTCGCCACCCTCACTAGTATTGAGTACTGAAATCCGGTTTGAGAGCGCCACATTCCCAGAGGATTCCTGCACTGCCTGCCTCTTCCTACGCTGTCGGGTGGCCCTTCACTTACAATCCTCCTGAACTATCTGTGGCTGCAGGGTGACCACCTCCTGCAACGTGCGATCCAGAAAATTCACAGCCTGCTGTACGCCCTGCGGTGACTCCAGCCACTCCTCCAGCTCAGAAAACCTGAGCTTGAGTTCGAGCAGCTAGAGGCACTTCCTGCACATGTGGCTATCCAGGACACGTGAAGCATCCTGGAGTTCCCACACGGCCCAGGAATTACCGGCAACGGGTCTCAGCTGTCCCATCATTTTACTTACTTGTCTACCTACTTATTGGACTAGTAATCCAGAGGCCCGGACTAATAATTTAGAGAACGTGAGTTTAAATGCCTTTATTGCACATTGAGAATTTGAATTCAATTTAATAAAGTGACTATGCAGCTGTTGGATTGTCATAAAAATATAGCTGGTTCAGTAATGTCCTTTAGAGTAGGAATCCTGCTGCCCTTACTCGGCCTGGCCTATATGTGACTTCAATCCCACACCAACGTGGTTGTCTCTTAACTGCCCTCTGAAGTGGCCTCACAAGCCACTCAGTTGTATCAATGGGGATGGGCAATAAAATGCCGACCTTGCCAGCGACGCCCACATCCCAAAACTGAACTAAAAAAAGCGTTGAATGATGCCCTCTCAGTTGACGTTAAAGTGGCAACATATCAAGGTTTTCCAATGTCACCTCATCCTTGCGGTACTGCAACTGCCTTAGGACACACTGGGGGAAAAATTGGGTATCGTCCATTTGGGGGCGCGAATATCGGCCGGGCGCAAAGTTTTGCGCCCGGCGCTAATTATCGCCGTTGACCGCGAAATTCGTCTCCGTCGCCCCTGGAGGTGATTTGAGCGCTAAATCAAGTGCTACACACCTCTCTTAGGGCACTAACGTCGGGGAGCGAGGCACTACCTCAGAACGCTACCGAAGCTCAGGCGATGTCAATTACCCTGGAACTTGGACAGACTGGCGCCGTCCAGTTCTTAAAGGGGAGGGGCCATCTTGCTGCACAGCCACACCCTGCTCATTGCAGCGTTTGACCTCGGCCTGCAAGCACCTACGGATATTGCTGAAACATTTGTGATGGATACTCAGAGGCCCAGGGAGAGAGCTCAGTGTTTTAGTGGCCAGGCATTGGTGGCTCTGGTTGGCGCTGTTGAACGGCGACGGGCAGTGCTCTTTCCAGAGAGTGGCAGGAGGCCATTGCCCCGGGAGTTTAGAAGAGTCTGGAGGGAGGTGGCCCAGCATGTGTCATCGCATAGCCTGGTGCAAAGGACACATATACAGTATCGTAAAAAGTTCAACTGAATGAATATTTTGTATCAGTCTTTACAGTAGAGGACACTAAGAATATCCCAACACTGGACAAACAGGGGGCTATAGGGGGAGAGGAGCTAAACACGATCAAAATCACTAAGGAAGTGGTACTCGGTAAAATAATGGGACTCAAGGCGGATAAATCATAGAAACATAGAAAATAGGTACAGGAGTAGACCATTCGGTCCTTCGAGCCTGCACCGCCATTCAATGCGTTCATGGCTGAACATGCTACCTCAGTACCCCATTCCTGCTTTCTCGCCATACCCCTTGATCCCCTTAGTTGTGAGTGTTATATCTAACTCCCTTTTGAATATATTTAGCGAACTGGCCTCAACAACCTTCTGTGGAAGAGAATTCCATAGATTCACCACTCTCTGGGTGAAGAAGTTCCTCCTCAGCTCAGTCCTAAATGGCTTCCCCTTAATCCTTAGACTGTGACCCCTGGTTCTAGTTTTCCCTACCATTGGGAACATTCTGCCCGCATCTAATTTGTCTAAACCAGTCAGGATTTTAAATGTCTCTATAAGATCCCCCCTCATTCTTCTGAACTCCAGAGGATACAAGTTCAGTTGACCCAATCTTTCTTGATATGTCAGTCCGGCCATCCCAGGAATCAATCTAGTGAACCTTCGCTGCACTCCCTCAATAGCAAGAATGTCCTTCCTTAAGTTAGGAGACCAAAACTGCGCACAATACTCCAGGTGTGGCCTCACCAAGGCCCTGTACAACTGTAGCATCACCTCCCTACTCCTGTACTCAAATCCCCTTGCTATGAAGGCCATCATTCCGTTTGCTTTCTTGACTGCCTGCTGCACTTGCATTCCCACCTTCAGTGACTGATGTACCATGACGCCCAGGTCTCGTTGCACGTCCCCTTTCCCTAATCTGCCACCATTCAGGTAATAGTCCGCCTCTCTATTTTTACCACCAAAGTGGATAACCTCACATTTATCCACATTGTACTTCATCTGCCATACATTTGCCCATTCACCCAACCTGTCCAAGTCACTCTGTAGCCTCCTAGCATCCTCCTCATTGTTCACACTGCCTCCCAATTTAGTGTCATCCGCAAATTTGGAGATATTACATTTAATCCCTTCGTCCAAATCATTAATATATAATGTAAACAGCTGGGGTCCCAGCACCGAACCCTGCGGTACCCCGCTGGTCACTGCCTGCCATTCTGAAAAGTACCCATTTACTCCTACTCTTTGTTTCCTGTGTGCCAACCAGTTCTCAATCCACGTCAACACATTACCCCCAATCCCATGTGCTTTAACTTTGCTCACCAATCTCTTGTGTGGCACCTTGTCGAAGGCCTTCTGAAAGTCCAAATACACCACATCTACTGGTTCCCCCCTGTCCACCCTATTGGAAACATCCTCAAAAAATTCCAGAAGATTTGTCAAGCATGATTTCCCTTTCACAAATCCATGCTGACTTGGACCTATCATGTCGCCACTTTCCAAATGGTCTGTTATGACATCTTTAATAATTGCTTCCATCATTTTACCCACGACCGATGTCAGGCTGACCGGTCTATAATTCCCTGCTTTCTCCCTCCCTCCTTTTTTAAAAAGAGGGGTTACATTGGCCACCCTCCACTCCATCGGAACTGATCCAGAGTCTAAGGAATGTTGGAAAATGATCGTCAATGCATCCACTATTTCCAAGGCCACCTCCTTAAGTACTCTGGGATGCAGACCATCAGGCCCCGGGGATTTTTCAGCCTTCAGTCCCATCAATTTCCCCAATACCTTTTCCCGACTAATAAGGATTTCCCTCAGCTCCTCCCTCTTACCAGATCCTCTGACCCCTTTTATTTCCGGCAGGTTGTGTGTGTCCTCCACAGTAAACACCGAACCAAAGTACTTGTTCAATTGATCCGCCATTTCCTTGTTCCCCATTACGACTTCCCCTGTTTCCGACTGCAGGGGACCTACGTTTGTTTTTACTAACCTCTTTCTTTTTACATATTTATAGAAGCTTTTGCAGTCCATTTTAATGTTCTCTGCAAGCTTCCTTTCATATTTTATTTTCCCTGCCCTAATCAAACCCTTCGTCCTCCTCTGCTGAGTTTTGAAGTTCTCCCAGTCCCCGGGTTTGCTGCTACTTCTGGCCAATTTGTATGCAACTTCCTTGGTTTTAATACTATCCCTGATTTCCCTTGTTAGCCATGGTTGAGCCACCTTCCCTTTTTTATTTTTATGCCAGACCGGGATGTACAATTGTTGTAGTTCATCCATGCGATCTCTAAATGTCTGCCATTGCCCTTCCACTGATAGCCCCTTAAATATCGCTTGCCAATTTAACCTCGCCAATTCACGCCTCATACCCTCAAAGTTGCCCTTATTTAAGTTCTGGACCATGGTCTCTGACTTAACTGTTTCCTTCTCCATCCTAATGTAGAACTCCACCATACTATGGTCACTCTTCCCCAGGGGGCCTCGTACCACAAGATTGCTGATTAGTCCCTCCTCATTACACAACACCCAGTCCAGGATGGCCTCCCCTCGAGTTGGTTCCTCAACAAATCACCTGGACCTGATGGCTTACATCCTAGAGTTTTGAAGGAAGTGGCGGTAGGGATTGTAGATGCATTGGTAATAATTTTTCAAAACTCCCTGGATTCCGCTAAGGTCCCGGCAGACTGGAAAACTGCTAATGTAACACCCTTATTTAAAAAGGGCAGTAGACAGAAGGCTGGTAACTATAGACCGGTTAGCCTAACATCTGTGGTAGGTAAAATTTTGGAGTCCATTATTAAGGAAACAGTAACAGGACATTTGGATAATCATAATTTAATAGGACAAAGTCAGCATGGTTTTACGAAGGGGAAGTCATGTTTGACAAATTTGCTGGAGTTCTTTGAGGAAGTAACATATAGAGTGGATAAAGGGGAACCAGTGGACGTAGTGTATTTAGACTTCCAAAAGGCATTTGACAAGGTGCCACACAAAAGATTATTGCTTAAGGTAAAAAATCACGGGATTGGGGGTAATATTCCGGCATGGATAGAGGATTGGCTATCTAACAGAAAGCAAAGAGTTGGGATAAATGGTTCATTCTCAGACTGGCAATCAGTAACTAGTGGTGTTCCACAGGGGTCAGTGCTGGGTCCCCAACTCTTTACAATCTATATTAACGATTTGGAGGAAGGGACCAAGTGTAACATATCAAAATTTGCAGATGATACAAAGATGGGAGGGAAAGTAGTGAGTGAGGAGGACATAAAAAACCTGCAAGGGGACATAGACAGGCTAAGTAAGTGGGCAGAGATTTGGCAGATGGAATACAACACTGGAAAGTGTGAGGTGATGCACTTTGGCAGGAAAAATCCTAGAGCAATTTATTATCTTAATGGCAAGAAACTGGAGAGTACTGAAGTGCAAAGGGATCTGGGGGTCCTGGTGCACGAAACTCAAAAGGTTAGTATGCAGGTGCAGCAAGTGATTAAGAAGGCAAATGGAATGTTGGCTTTCATTGCTAGGGGGATAGAATATAAAAATAGGGAGGTATTGCTTCAGTTGTACAAGGTATTGGTGAGACCGCACCTGGAATACTGCATACAGTTTTGGTGTCCTTACTTAAGGAAAGACATACTTGCTCTCGAGGCAGTGCAAAAAAGGTTCACTCGGTTAATCCCGGGGATGAGGGGGTGGTCATATGAGGAGAGGTTGGGTAGATTGGGACTCTACTCATTGGAGTTCAGAAGAATGAGAGGCGATCTTATTGAAACATATAAGATTGTGAAGGGGTTGGATCGGGTGGATGCGGGGAGGATGTTCCCGATGACGGGTGAGACTAGAACTAGGGGACATAGTCTTAGAATAAGGGGCTGCTCTTTCAAAACTGAGATGAGGAGGAACTACTTCACTCAGAGGGTGGTAGGTCCATGGAATATGCTGCCACAAAAAGCTGTAGAAGCTACATCATTAAATAAATTTAAAACAGAAATAGACAGTTTCCTAGAAGTAAAGGGCATTAAGGGTTATGGGGAGCGGGCAGGAATTTGGACATGAGTCTAGGTTCGGATCCGGTCATGGCCCTGTGGGTAGTGGAGCGGGCCCAGGGACCGTGTAGCCTGATTTTGCTCCTATTTCGTGTGTGCAATTCTGTTAGATGCAGGAGGTGGTTCTGTGATAGATAGTAGATTGGCGGTTAGGATCAGATCAGCCATGATCTTATTGAATGGCGGAGCAGGCTCGAGGGGCCGATTGGCCTACTCCTGCTCCTATTTCTTATGTTCTTATGTTCTTATGACCTCACTCAGGTGGTCAGGGTGAGTACCTGCTTTTCAATACCTCTGCATCCCACCATCTCAACCTCACTCTGTGCACAGACGGTCTAAATACCCAAATGCCCAACACTCATCCAACAACTATGGCCATCTCATAAAACTCACATGCACATCCCACACCTTGCAGACATTAACGGCTATTCAACTATGGTAGGCACATCTGCCAAACACATGGCTGCACACTCGCTCACTCGCTGTCCTTTTTCTTGCAGGCCAAGCTTTCACATAACCGCCGAGAGACACAGCGGACGGGAGGAGGACAGGCGTACCTACACCCCCTCACAGAATTGGAGGAGAGAGTCATTGCGAGCCAGGTAGTAGGCGCAGTGGCCGTTGGAGAGGTCGACCCCCTTGGGGACAGCAACGGTATGTTCATCAGCTTTCTCTCCTCTCTCATACCACTTCCCCCTCACCAGATTTTTACACTTTCAATCTAACTAACTGCCTCCAGTCCTTACTCCCTTCCTGCCCCCCTGCCCCCCTGCCCTCACGTTAAAGCCACTCTTGTACCTTCCTGCTTTCAGACAGTGAACCACCAGCTGAGCAGCCTGTCCCTCAGCCTGCCAGTGGCAGCGATGCGCCAGAGGAGGAGGAAGAGGAAGCCGGAGCCTCACCGCCTGCATCTCCCGAGGTGACACTTCCGACACTGGGGCCACACGTTCCCTGGAGGGGAGCAGGGGGTTTGCATCTGATGTGGGTGAAGCTCTGGGGCCCAGCAACACCATGGGGGAAGGGAAGCTCGGGGGCCATTTCCCCGGAGGGTGAGTACGCGCAAGTTCTGCTGCACAGGACTCGGATGAGGACCTCGATATAGTGGACATTAATACTCAGGCTCTGAACATGCATTTGGAGCTCATGGGTGCAATAGCAAGGGTGCCCGACAGCATGGATTCACTGGCTAGGAGTGTGGAGGAGTCCGCCGCCAGCACAGCTGGCATCTGTGCGCAAACCCTTGAACCCATCCTTGCCTCATTGCAGAGGACGGTTGAATTGCAGGGAGACCGTGGGGAACCAGAGCCCATGCCGCATGTAATGGGTCAGGTGGCAGGATCTATTGCAGCCCAGGCCAACGCAACTAAATGGCTTAGTGCTGCAATCGAGTCATTGGCTGGTGCCATCCAGTCTCAGATTGATGTCACGCAGTCTCAGATTGATGTCACGCAAGCGCTGACTGCTGCCATCCTCGCTGGGTCGCCCACAGTCCACCGGGGATCTCACGGTGCCACAGCAGGCCAGCTATCTGTGCTCCAGCAGATTGCTCCGGATGCTGAGGTACTGCCCCGGGGGAGTGGCAGTGTGTCGGTCGAGCAGGAAGGTGCTGTCCTCTCTCAGGATCACAGCATTCCAGCTCCCACCACTGCCGCTCCGCCATTGCACTTGCCGCAGCCTGTAATCCAGCCAGCCCAGACTGCTGCCGCCCAGGCAGAGTTGGTGCAGCCTGCAGCCAGGCCCTCCAGACCCAGAGCTGGTCAAGGGCATCCTTCAAGGCCATCTCCAGTGTCTGGATCCGAGATTCAGCAGCCTTCCGCCAGCCTTGCTGCAGCCACTGGGGCCACATTACGGAGGAGCAGTAGGGTGGGAAGGGGGGAAGTGCGCAGGGGATGGAGATCACCCTCGAAGGCCGAAAAGTAAAAATTATGCAATTAATGGGGGGAATGTTTGTGGCAAAGTTTTGATGTTCATCTTAATATATTTGTTTACTGTGTTGACGCTTATCTCGATGTTGTAAGAACGAGTTTTGTTAGTTTATGAATTGTTGTGTTTGTTTCTAATTGCTTGTCCTGAATAAATAAGACACAGTTTGTCATATAAATAAAAATGTTATTGGAACTTCACAACTTTGCTGATTTGACTCATTGGAGCTTTGCCCGGCAATAGGGGCTGCGGGATGTTTGCGATGATGTGCTTGTTCATCCCAGAAGCCATCTTCTCTGTCATTCATCAGAAGCGGTGTCTTATCAGGCATTCACAGACGGCCCTTGCAGAGGCAACATTGTAGGCCTCCCTCCCACGTTGCTGCTGCTTATCCTCCTCCACCGCCTCCTCCTCCTCCTCTCCCTCTTCCTCCTCCTGAGGTGGTGCACCAGTCCCTGGTGGCAATGGCTGGGTCCTCATAATTGCGAGGTTGTGAAGCATGCAGCACACACCAACGAAAAGCAATACTCGCTCGGGAGAGTACTGCAAGGCTCCTCCAGAGTGGTCAAGACACCGGAACCGTTGCTCCAAGACGCCGATCGTCTGCTCAATGAGGTTCCTGGTGGTGCTATGGCTCTCATTGTAGGCGAGCTCAGCAGGAGTGTTGGGGTTATGGAGCGGTGTCATCAGCCAGGTGCAGAGTGGATAATCCTTGTCCCTGAGGAGCCAACCATGAGGTTGACGCGGTGGCTGGAAGAGGTCTGGGACACCGCCAGGATAGCGGGCATTGACGGCGAGGATGCGCTGTCTGTGGTCGCACACCAACTGGATGTTCAGAGAGTGGAAGCTCTTGCGGTTGCGGAACACCTCTGCATTTTCATGAAGTGCCCGCAACGCCATATGCGTGCAGTCAATGGCGCCCTGAACCATGGGGCAGCCCGCTATCCCAGCGAAGCCACATGCGCACTCACGCTGTTTGTCCCGGGTCATGGGGAATGAGATGTACTCCCTTCTCCTTTTGTACAGAGTATTTGTGACCTCCCGGATGCAGCAATGGACAGCGAACTGGGAGATATTCGCTATGTCCCCAGTTGAAGCCTGGAAGGAGCCGCTGGCATAGAAATTCAGAGCCACCATCACCTTCACTGCCATCGACAGAGACTGAGTCCTGAGCTGAGGCTGTAGATCTGGTTGCAGGAGGTGGCAGAGCTCAGTGACCACCTCCTTGCTGAAGCACAGCCTTCTGAAACACTGCTCCTCGGACAAATGAATGTAGGAGAATTGCTCCCGGAATATCCTGGGAGGGTAAGGTCTCCTGTGCAGAGGCCTGTTGGTCCTCCTCCCTCTGGCCACATTTGCCACTCTATCTCTGTGCCGCTGCTGCCTCCGAAGGTGAAGCTGGAGGACGACGCCCTGAGTTAGTAGAGCCCCCCATTTAATCTTCTAAATGTGGTAAATATGAAGCTCAGAGAAATAGGAACCTGAAAAGTGTTGCTCAGGACCAAAACTCCTTGTAGGACAGCATTAAATCTCTCCAGACGTCTCTCAACCTGAGTATGCCAAAAATGTTGCCGACTAGAAAAAGCAGGAAGCACACGCCTTGAAATAGCGCTCCCCCAGCTCCTTGCTGACTGCAAAACATCCCCCTCTACCTGTCGTTCCTAACGGCAGGCACTAAGGCAGGGGGGCGTGAATCAATTTCCGGTCTGGGGTGCTACCGGGGCGTTGCACGCTTGGATGACGTCACGATCTCCGGGCGCAGGAGATCATGGCGGTAGTGTTTAGCGCCACCGCAAAACGCCAGGTCAATTTCACGAGCGGTGCTAAAATCACCGCGCACGGGCGCTAAGTTGCTAGCGCCCCGTTAGCACACCCCAGAGGGGCTAACGGGAGGCGCTAACCAACCCAATTTTTCCTCCACTGTTCTGTTATTCTGTCCAATTTCTACAAATACATAAATTTTCCAACCATATTTTCTTGTTTGGTCCAGATTTATCCATGGTCCTTTTTGCCAGCAGTGGTGTCAATGTACGTGCTGCGTACCACATGATTAGGTCATAAATTACATCGGGCTGGATTTTGCCAATGGGGAGCCTTTGGAGGCGGGACTCCCACTTGTTGGGTTTCAGTCCCGCCTCCATCGATTTCTGTCCGACCCACGCTATTTTCCCTTGATTGACCTTGTTAAGCCTGCCCAGCAGGCTTAGCAGGCCAATTAAGGGGAAGCCGGTTACAGAGAATGTCAGCGTATGACGTTTCATCTGTCAAAAATTTTTGACAGATGAATTGTCATCGTTTGACAGCTCTGTGAAGCTGTCAAACACTGACATTCTCTGTAGTTTGATGAGTTCTTGTATTCAAGACTCATCAAACCTCTTTCTTTAGCAGAAATGAGATGGTTGTTGCATTGGAGAATGCAGCAGCCATCTGTCATCTCTGCCGCGGAGATGCGAGACTCTCCGCATCCCCAACGATTGAAGCCTGCAGGAAGAAACAAAGGTAAGTATATTTTTTCTAACACTTTCCACTTACCTCAGATACTCACCTCTCCACACTTGCACCCATCACTCACCATCACAGCGCACTTTTGCACCCCTCCGACCCCCGCAGACCCACTGCTCCCCTCGGTGACCCTGGCAGGGTTTGCAGCCTTCGGGAAGCCCGCACTTGTGTGGGTAAAATGGGGATAATCCTCTTATCTGCCTGTTAACTACCTGTTGACAGGCAGTTAAGTGGCTGTAATCCCTTCCCGCCTCCAAGGAGACGGGACCCGGCGCGGGACGGCTACCCGCCTCCCGGGAAGATGGCACGGAGGTGGGTTGGGGGCGGGATGGGTACCCGCCCCCAGATTCTACCATTTTCCCAGCAGTCCTGCCTCCATACCCGCCTCCCCAGGGCTGGCAAGATCGCACCCAGAAGAACAGTGACCCAAAGGACTCCTGCAGCTTCGACATGTTACACTAAATTCGCTGACAATCTCAGAGGAGCCTCTTTTAGTGCCTCCCTCACAGGTCCTGGACAGCACACAAGAAAAAGTTGATCATTTGACAGGCGATCCCTTGCTCACCTCTAGCCCCCAGTTTCTCTCTCTCAACTTTTTTCTTCTCTCTCTTTTACTTTCAAACAACAGTGATAACTTACTTTTATATAGCGCATTTAACGTAACAAAACGTCCCAAGACGCTTAACAAGAGCGATATCAATAAAGACATTTTTGACACCGAGCCACAAAAGGAGATATCAGGACCGAAGACCAAAAGCTTAGTCAAAGAGGTAGGTTTTAAGGAGCATCTTAAAGGAGGAGAGAGAGGTAGAGAGGCGAAGAGGTTTAGGGAGGGAATTCCAGAGTTTGGGGCGCAGGCAACTGAAAGCACGGCCGCCAATGGTGGAGCGATTAAAATCAGAGATGCGCAAGAGGCCAGAATTGGAGAAGCGCAGATATCTCGGAGGGTTGTAGAGCTGGAGGAGGTTACAGAGATAGGGAGGGGCGAGGCCATGGAGTGATTTGAAAACAAGGATGAGAATTTTAAAACTGAGGCGTTACCGGACCGGGAGCCAATGTAGGTCAGCGAGCACAGGGGTGATATGGGTAAACAAGACTTGGAGCGAGTTAAGATACAGGCAACAGTTTTAGATGAGCACAAGTTTATATCGGGAGGAAGATGGGAGGCCGACCAGGAAAGCATTTGAATTTGAATTTGCACGACCGCCCAAATTGGAACTTTCATCAAAACTGATTATTGCTGCTCTGAACTTTCCTCCCTTGTTCCACCTCAACTACAGATACTACACCCTCTACCTTCTCCCTACATCCTCAATGTGTTGACTCATTGCGACGTCTCTTACTTTAACTCATTCTTTCCTTACCTCCCCTAGTCTTCATTTCCTCCTACAATCGACAGCTTTTAAAAGTTGAGTTCGGTGTCACCTAAGCATTGTTTAGTCACGATGCTCTGGCTGTCATGAGCGTGGGGCAGGCTTGACGGACCAGCTTGCACGTCAATTTTGCATGCTGCGTATGTGGGTTCGTAAACGCTCTTTCTTGATTTGCCTCCTCTTCTCTCCTCCTGGTTTTAACCTGTAGATTATAGGAGAGAGTTGAGGAGTTCCACAGTGTGGAGCTCCTGAGAAAGGCTGAGTTCGAGTAGGAGGCGATACAATGAATCTTGATTTCGAGACAGTGAAGATGAGGGGAGGAGGTGCAACGTATGAGACCTTAATATGTGGAGCTCAGGGGTAACAAGAGGAATATTCAAAGGTGATGGAGTCCATCTAAAGAAGCTGAGCCAGGCACAGAACCAGAGAGAAGAACAAGCTTTATTAGAGCAGCAGTAAAATTGGAATTCTTAGCATCCTTGAATGGGTAATAACAGTTCCACAGATAGATAACGGTGTTGAAATGTTTTCATTTTTTTTATGATAGAGTCCTGCAGTGATACACAAAGGAAGCTGACAGATTAGACAGCTCTCTATATATATTGCAAAACAGAGGCAGGGAAATAACAAGCTAAATATTTTACTGTATTACAGAGAAGGGTATGAATACTCAATATACTGCTATAATTAACTAACTCACGAAGAAACAGCCAGTATCAAATAATAAATGAATATCTCTCTCTCTCCATCACAGCCGGACTCAACATTGAGTTCAACAATTTCAGATCAAAAACCTCTGCCCCCCATTTTTTCGGACATCAGCTATTGCTGCCATTCCCATTTACACCTCCTCTAGACACATCTTTTGTTTCTTTACTTATCCCACTATCCATGGCTAAGTAAAGAAATTAAAGAAAGTATCCAACTAAAAACAAGGACATATAAGGTAGCCAAAGTTAGTGGGAGGATAGAAGATTGGGAAGTCTTCAAAAGACAACAAAAAGTAACTAAAGGATTGATTAAGAAAGGGAAAATAGACTATGAAAATAAATTAGCAAAAAATATAAAAACAGATAGCAAGAGTTTCTATAGTTATATAAAAAGAAAAAGGGTGGTTAAGGCAAACGTAGGTCCCTTAGAGGATGAGACCGGGAAATTAATGGTGGGAAACATGGAGATGGCAAAAATGCTGAACAAATATTTTGTTTCAGTCTTTACGGTAGAGGACACTAAGAATATCCCAACACTGGACAAACAGGGGGCTCTAGTGGGGGAGGAGCTAAATACGATTAAAATTACTAAGGAATTGGTACTCAGTAAAATAATGGGACTCAAGGCGGATAAATCCCCTGGACCTGATGGCTTACATCCTAGGGTCTTGAGGGAAGTGGCAGTAGAAATTGTGGATGCTTTGGTAATAATTTTCCAAAACTCCCTGAACTCAGCAAAGGTCCCGGCAGATTGGAAAACTGCTAATGTAACACCCTTATTTAAAAAGGGTTGTAGGCAGAAGGCTGGGAATTATAGACCAGTTAGCCTAACATCTGTGGTGGGTAAAATTTTGGAGTCTATTATTAAGGAGACAGTAACGGAACATTTAGATAAACATAATTTAATAGGACAAAGTCAGCATGGCTTTATGAAGGGGAAGTCATGTCTGACAAATTTGCTCGAGTTCTTTGAGGACATAACGTACAGGGTGGATAAAGGGGAACCAGTGGATGTAGTGTATTTAGACTTCCAGAAGGCATTCGACAAGGTGCCACATAAAAGATTATTACTCAAGATAAAAAATCACTGGATTGGGGGTAATATTCTGGCATGGGTGGAGGATTGGTTATCTAACAGGAAGCAGAGAGTTGGGATAAATGGTTCATTCTCGGACTGGCAACCAGTAGCCAGTGGTGTTCCGCAGGGGTCGGTGCTGGGTCCCCAACTCTTTACAATCTATATTAACGATTTGGAGGAGGGGACCGAGTGTAACATATCAAAGTTTGCAGATGATACAAAGATGGGAGAGAAAGTAGAGAGTGAGGAGGACATAAAAAACCTACAAGGGGATATAGACAGGCTGGGTGAGTGGGCAGAGATTTGGCAGATGCAATACAATATTGGAAAATGTGAGGTTATACACTTTGGCAGGAAAAATCAGAGAGCAAGTTATTATCTTAATGGCGAGAAACTGGAAAGTACTGCAGTACAAAGGGATCTGGGGGTCTTGGTGCAAGAAAATCAAAAAGTTAGTATGCAGGTGCAGCAGGTGATCAAGAAAGCCAATGGAATGTTGGCTTTTATTGCTAGGGGGATAGAATATAAAAACAGGGAGGTATTGCTGCAGTTGTATAGGGTATTGGTGAGACCGCACCTGGAGTACTGCATACAGTTTTGGTGTCCATACTTAAGAAAAGACATACTTGCTCTCGAGGCAGTACAAAGAAGGTTCACTCGGTTAATTCCGGGGATGAGGGAGTGGACATACGAGGAGAGGTTGAGTAGATTGGGACTCTACTCATTGGAGTTCAGAAGAATGAGAGGCGATCTTATTGAAACATATAAGATTGTGAAGGGGCTTGATCGGGTGGACGCGGTGAGGATGTTCCCAATGATGGGTGAAACTAGAACTAGGGGACATAATCTTAGAATAAGGGGCTCCTCTTTCAAAACTGAGATGAGGAGAAACTTTTTCACTCAGAGGGTAGTGGGTCTGTGGAATTTGCTACCCCAGGAAGCTGTGGAAGCTACTTCATTAAATAAATTTAAAACAGAAATAGACCGTTTCCTAGAAGTAAAGGGAATCAGGGGTTACGGGGAGCGGGCTGGAAATTGGACATGAGTTTGAGTTCGGATCGGTCAAGGCCCTGTGGGTGGCGGAGCGGGCCCAGGGACCGAGTGGCCTGGTCCTTCTCCTGCTTCTTGTGTTCTTTAGAGTTGAGGTTGGATCAGATCAGCCATGATCTCATTGAATGGCGGAGCAGGCTCGAGGGGCCGATTGGTCTACTCCTGCTCCTATTTCTTATGTTCTTATGTTCTTATGTATCATCTCCATTCGCCTTGTACTATCATCCTTTCGTTCTGATGATAGGTCATCAACCTGAAATGTTAACTCTGTTTCTCTCTCCACAGATGCTGCCTTATATTAATAGCACAGATAGAAATTAACAGGTTTGATCTAATAGCCATAACGGAGACGTGGTTGCAAAGTGACCAAGGTTGGGAACTAAATATTCCAGGATACTTAACTTTTAGAAGAGATAGGCAAAATGGAAAAGGAGGAGGGGTAGCCCTGATAATAAAGGATGGGATAAAGACAGTAGAGAGAAAGGATCTTAGCACCGAAAATCAAGAAGTGGAATCAGTTTGGGTGGAGCTAAGAAACAGCAAAGGGCAGAAAACATTGGTGAGAGTTGTTTACCGGCCCCCAAACAATAGTTGTAATGTAGGGCAGAGTATAAATCAGGAAATGAAAGGTGCATGTAACAAGGGTAATACAGCAATCATGGAGGAATTTAGTCTACATATAGACTGGGCAAATCAACTTTGCAGTAATAGTGTGGAGGACGAATTCATGGAATGTATACAAGGTAGTTTTCTAGATCAGTAGGTTGAGAAACCAACTAGGGAACAGGCTATTTTAGATCTAGTATTGTGCAATGAGAAAGGGTTAATTAATAACTTTATAGTAAAGGGGCCTTTAGGGAAGTGTGACCATAATAAGATAGAATTTTATATTGAGTTTGAAAGTGATTTAGTTAAATCCGAAACTAGGGTCTTAAATCTAAACAAAGCAAACTACGTAGGTATGAGGGGCGAGTTGACTAAGGTAGATTGGGAAACTACATTAAAAGGTATGATGGTAGACAAGCAATGGCTAGCATTTAAAGAATTAATACATCAGTTACAACAAATATACATTCCTTTAAGGCACAAAAACCCCACAGGAAAAGTGGTCCAACCGTGGCTAACCAGAGAAGTTAGAGATAGTATTAGATCAAAGGAAGAGGCTTATAATGTTGCCAAAAAGAGTAGTAAGCCTGAAGATTGGGAGGATTTTACAATTCAGCAAAGGAGGACCAAGAAATTGATAAAGAAAGGGAAAATAGAATATAAGAGTAAGCTAGCAAGAGACATAAAAACAGGCTATAAAAACTTCTATAGGTATGTAAAAAGGAAAAGATTAGCGAAAGTAAATGTGGGTCCCTTACAGGCTGAGACAAGATAAATTATAATGGGGAAGAAGGAAATGGCAGAGAAATTATACAAATACTTTGGGCTGGATTTTCATTGACCCATGGAGGTGGGTTTGGAGGCGTGTGGGGGGTTAAAATTGCAAAAACTGGCGGGCGGGCACAAGCCCGCCTCCAACCCGCCTACATGCAATTTTCATTAAATCGTGTCTGCTGGTCCCGACTCCGTCCCACCTCTAAGAGCACTAAATTGCCTCTATAATGCCATTTTGAAAGGCCTTTGTGATTTTAACCATTTTTCTACGTGAAGCACGCCTGTTCTGAACTACGAATGTGAAACCTGGCGGGAGCACATTTGGATAGCTGACGCTGGCTGGCTGGCTGGCTATGGGGATGCATATATGAATGGCTATGTGGATGGATGCATATATGGATGGATGGGGAGGAGACATATCTGGGAGTGGTGGTGTCAAAATATCTGGGAGCAGACTTAGGGCTGCTGCTGCTCATTTTGCATCCAGATCCTCTCACAGCAAAGGCCAGGCAGTCTCTAAAGACCTTCAATGCAGCAGCAATGATGACATCATCAGAGGCGACTTTCAGACTGAAAACACTAATTGGTTCATGGGTTCCCACATGCTGGAACTCAATTGCCCAATCAGATGAAAATCGCATCAATCTCCCACATCCAATTGCAGTCGGGTGGATAACACGAAAAGTGGGATGACACGACCCTAACCCACCCCAGTATCAAAATCCAGCCCTTTGTGTCTGTCTTCACGGAAGAAGACGCAAAAAAATTCCCGGAAATAGTGGAGAACCAAGGGTCTAGCGAGAATGAGGAACTGAAAGAAATTAGTCTTAGTAAAAAAATAGTACTGGAGAAATTAATGAGACTGAAAGCCAATAAATCCCCTGGACCTGATGGCCTACATCCTGGGGTTTTGAAAGAGGTGGTTATAGAGATAGTGGATGTATTGGTTGTCATTTTCCAAAATTCCATAGATTCCAGAACGGTTCCCGTGGATTGGAAGGTAGCAAATGTAACCCCACTATTTAAGAAAGGAGGGAAAGAGAAAATGGGGAACTACAGACCAGTTAGCCTGACATCAGTAGTAGGGAAAATGCTAGAATCTATTATTAAGGACGTGGTAACAGGGCACTTAGAAAATAATAATAGGATTGGGCAGAGTCAACATGGATTTATGAAAGGCAATTCGTGTTTGACAAATCAGTCAATCGCCTTCTCCCAGTGGCCGAAGAGCTCCTCCCAGAGTCGCAATGCGGATTCCGCCCACTAAGGGGCACAATAGACATGATCTTCACCGCACGTCAATTACAAGAGAAATGCAGGGAACAGGACCAACCGCTGTATATGGCCTTCTTTGATCTCACAAAGGCCTTCGACACTGTCAACTGTGAGGGATTATGGAGTGTCCTCCTCAAATTCGGCTGTCCTCAAAAGTTTGTCACCATCCTCCGCCTGCTTCACAACGACATGCAAGCCGTGATCCTGACCAACGATTCCACCACAGACCCAATTCACGTACGGACCGGGGTCAAGCAAGGCTGTGTCATCGCACCAACGCTCTTCTCAATCTTCCTTGCTGCAATGCTCCATCTCACCCTCAGTAAGCTCCCCACTGGAGTGGAGCTAATTTACAGAACAAACGGGAAACTGTTCAACCTCCGTCGCCTCCAGTCCAGATCCAAGGTCATCCCATCGTCTGTCATCGAATTACAGTATGCAGACGACGCTTGCGTCTGCACTCACTTGGAGGTCGAACTCCAAACCATCGTCAACACCTTCACCGAAGCGTACGAGACCATGGGCCTTACACTAAACATCCGTAAGACAAAGGTCCTCTACCAACCTGCCCCCGCCACACAGTACTGCCCCCCGATTATCAAAATCCACGACAAGGCCTTGAACAATGTGGACCACTTTCCATACCTCAGGAGCCTACTGTCAACAAGGGCAGACGTCGATGACGAAGTCCAACACCGCCTTCAGTGTGCCAGTGCAGCCTTAGGTCGCCTGAGGAAGAGAGTGTTTGAAGACCAGGACCTCAAACCCGGCACTAAGCTCATGGTCTACAGAGCAGCAGTGATACCCGCCCTGCTGTATGCCTCAGAGACATGGACCATGTACAGCAGGCACCTCAAAACACTGGAGAGGTACCACCAACGCTGCCTCCGCAAGATCCTGCAAATCCATTGGCAGGATAGGTGCACCAACTTCAGTGTTCTCGTTCAGGCCAACATCCCCAGCATTGAAGCTTTGACCACGCTCGATCAGCTCCGATGGACGGGTCACATCATCCGCATGCCTGATACGAGACTCCCAAAACAAGCGCTCTACTCGGAGCTCCGGCACAGCAAGAGAGCCCCAGGTGGGCAGAGGAAACGCTTCAAGGACACCCTCAAAGCCTCCTTGAAAAAGTGCAACATCCCCACCGACACCTGGGAATCCCTGGCCCAAGACCGCACAAAGTGGAGGAGAAGCATCAGGGAAGGCGCCGAACACCTCGAGTCTCTTCGCCGGGAGCAAGCGGAAGCCAAGCGCAAGCTGCGCAAGGAGTGCACGTCAACCCAAGCACCTCACCCACCCGCCCTTTCAACCACCGTCTGCCCCACCTGTGACAGAGACTGTAGGTCCCGCATTGGACTCATCAGTCACCTGAGAACTCATTTTTAATGTGGAAGCAAGTCATCCTCGGTTCCGAGGGACTGCCTAAGAAGAAGAAGAGAGTTTTTTGAGATTGTAACTAGCAGAATAGATAAGGGGGAATCAGTGGATGTGGTGTATTTGGATTTTCAGAAGGCATTCGATAAGGTGCCACACAAGAGGCTATTAAACAAAATTAGGGCTCATGGGATTGGGGGTAATATACTAGCATGGATTGAGGATTGGTTAACGGACAGAAAACAGAGAGTAGGAATAAACGGGTCATTTCGGGTTGGCAGTGGGGTCATGCAAGGATCAGTGCTTGGGCCTCAGCTATTCACAATCTACATCAATGATTTGGATGAGGGGAGCCAAATGTAATATATCCAAGTTTGCTGATGATACAAAGCTGGGTGGGAATGTAAGTTGTGAGGAGGATGCAAGGAGGCTTCAAGGGGATATAGACAGGCTAAGTGAGTGGCCAGGAACATGGCAAATGGAATATAATGTGGAGAAATGTGAAGTTATCCACTTTGGTTGGAAAAATAGAAAAGCAGAGTATTTTTTAAATGGTGAGAGATTGGGAAATGTTGGTGTCCAGAGGGACCTGGGTGTCCTTGTACATGAATCACTGAAAGTTAACATGCAGGTACAGCAAGCAATTAGGAAAGCAAATGGTATGTTGGCCTTTATTACAAGAGGATTTGAGTATAAGAGTAAAGACGTCTTACTGCAATTATATAGGGCCCTGGTGAGACCACACCTGGAGTATTGTGTACAGTTTTGGTCTCCTTACCTAAGGAAGGATATACTTGCCAAAGAGGGAGTGCAACAAAGATTCACCAGACTGGTTCCTGGGATGGGGGGGATTGTCCTATGAGGAGAGATTGAGTAGACTAGGCCTATATTCTCTGGAGATTAGAAGAATGAGAGGTGATCTCATTGAAACATACAAAATTCTTACAGGACTTGACAGGGTAGATGCAGGGAGGATGTTTCCTCTGGCTGGGGAGTCGAGAACCAGGGGTCACAGTCTCAGAATAAGGGGTCGACCATTTATGACTGAGATGAGGAGAAATTTCTTCACTCAGAGGATGGTGAATCTTTGGAATTCTCTATCCCAGAGGGCTGTGGAGGCTCAGTCGTTGAGTCTATTCAAGATAGAGATCGATAGATTTTTGGATATTAAGGGAATCAAGGGATGTGAGGATAGTGCAGGAAAGTGGAGATGAAGTAGAAGATCAGCCATGATCTTATTGAATGGCGGAGCAGGCTCGAAGGGCCAAATGTCCTACTCCTGCTCCTATTTCTTGTGTTCGTATGCCTGACCTGCTGAGTATTTCCAGCATGTTCTGTTTTATTGCAGCCTTTGTTGTATCTATTTTATTGATGGTGCTGTAGTCATTGGTCCTCTGAACTTTTCTCCTCAGTTCCTCCTCAGCTCGAAATATTCCGTTGTACGCGCTCTTCGTCTTCCCTTCACCCTCACCATATTGAAATTACGAATCTTTGGGGTAGAAATTTGTCATGGGCGATATTGCAAATCAGGCCACCTGTTATACTGATATTCTTTTCGATTGACTTCAATGGAACTGAACATCGGGCAGTGCGTATAACAGATGCCCAATGTGATACCGCTCAGTTTGCGATTCCGCCCGAGTCAAATCTCTAGCCCGTTGCATCGTCTCCTACTCTAACTCGTTCTTGTCTAAGATGTCAAAACTGTGGAACTCCCTCAGTCTTCCTACATTCTGCAGGGTTAGAACATCCAAACTTAGTGTTGTCTAATCACCTCATCTTTTCTTCCACTCTTTTTTTTTAAAACTTTGATTGTGTCCTGCTCCAGGAGCTCTGGTCCTTTGCCTACATTTCACCAGTGGACTCAGAAGCTGTACTCCTTCTAATTTCTTAATTCTCGACTGAGTATAGTGACATTTCTATAAAGATATAGTTGGTGAAATGGCTGGTTTGTAATAACTAATAGCAATCGGTTTATTTCACTGGTAACACTATTGAATTGCTGCCCCAATGTCTGAGTCGGTAACTATGCAGGAAAGTTCCAGGTTCAGTTCCTGGTGTGTACTGAGTTAGCTGAACTCAACCAGGGTGGTAGTAGGGATGCTGCAATTAGCTTAAGGGCTCTTATACTTAGGAGGCATGATTCCCACTCTCTAACATTACCAAGTGACTGTGTGTGTGTGTGTGTGTGTGTGAGGGCAGGATTGGCATTGGCTGTTGTAAGACCTCACTCCTGAGATCTACACGGTTATGATTCGTACTTGAGACTTACGAGAAATTACACGAGAGTTCCGTTGTTAAGATTTTATTGTCCTTAAGCCAGATTCAAAACCCCTATTCGAGCAGTAAACTAATAATGTTACAAGAGATCATATATACAACCACCCGCAGATAATCAGTCCAGCGTTGATTGTAGATCCTCGTAGGCGAGATGACTGGCCAGGCCACCTCCTTCCGACTGCAGTGCTGATATCTTTTAGTCACTGTCTTTTATACAGTTCTTGTTCTTCTCTGTAAATTTCCATCACGCAGGGGCTGTGAGGAGCGTTCCTCCAATGTTCAGTTTAAGTTGTCTGAGCTGTCAATCTCTCAAACATACATATCCTGTGTCTACCGACCATTGTTATTTGCAGATGTGGTCGGCCAACCATTTGGTCACAATACACATTGTGCAAAACTCGTTAACTCGTGTGCTGTTTTGCAGAACTCCCAAGATCTGTCTCCTCCCTTCAGCTACAGATGTCTCGTTTCATGACCCCTGGGGCCCAAGGCCGTTCACACCATTTGCCTGAAGATGTACCTGTCTTTGTAATGCCCAGCCATTGGTTCCTGCTCAGGGTCTGTCGCTTCCTTAGTTGATTAACAGCTTGCAGTCTTCACAGCTCACAGTTGCAGCAGTTTATTTTACATTTGTTCAGCAGAAAGCCTCTCGAGGCATGCTGGTACATTAAGTTTGGACAACTTTTAAGTTTGGTCAAGTTACAGCAAACTTTTACAGCAAAGATTACAGCACATGCTTATATTCTTACAGTCCACCCTCAAGTGGCTGTGCACCCAGATTTTCGGTTACCCTAAAGCACCCTGCGTTTTCTGCAGCAGCCTGACTGTTCCTTGTTGCTTGCGCCATCTCTTGACACGGCAAGTTATTGTTAACAGGTATAACACAATTACCAGCTGAACGATGACCAAAACATGGGAGATGATTCTTATCCATGGATGGATCTGAATATTCATACCGATATCCCACCAAGATGAAAAGGTCAGATGTTTACTGTGGTATAGCTGTCTTCTTCCAAAATGTATTTATCTTCATTGGGGGCCTGGTCTTCAAGTTTGGATGTACAGAAGATCTGTGGCAATAAATATCCAGGCATTGCAGTGTATTGACTATATACTGTATTTTTCTCATACAACCTGTATCGCTTGCTGTATTTGTTTGTAACTTGAATACCTTAGGTATTTCTTTCCTTATTTCATGATTCTTCTGGGTCAGAATGTAATAATTGTTTTTGAGACTGATTAATATGCTTCAGTAACTCTACCAGGTGCTCGGGCAGGGGTGGTATGTTGTATCCAAATCTAGCGACATATTGGTGCAACTGCTCTTTTAACTCATCTTCTACACTAATAGTTAGTTGGTCATGTGAATATATATTTAGTAACACCCGCGCTCCAATCCTTACAGGTCGGACCGGAGTACAACAAAATCTTCCCGTCGCAATAGGGCAGGTCAAATTACCTTACTGGTATTCCCGGTGCCTGGTGGTGACACAATATTCCCCTTTTTCCCGATATGATGATCTCACGGGAAAGTCCTCCCCCGGAGCCATCTTCATGGTGCAATTCCATGCCACGTGATCCCATTTAAACCCGCAAGTGGGGGCTGCATGCCCCGCTATGTCATAGGGGCAAATGAACGCATCCCGGACTCGGGTGCATCCAGTAAGGTCGGGGACCACCCGCGTGATCCCATCTACCTGGGCCATATAATTTGAGGGTTCACTATACTCTATTTAATGGCCTCCCTGGAATACCCCTATGTTTTCTACATGGAACAGAGGATTGGGGTTGTGCTTTCCTGCAGGACAGGTTAATACAATACCAAGACCCAACAGAGTGACATCCCTCTGCTCCAGCCGGTCGCAGTAATGTTTCACCGGGTATACCTGCACCAATTTCCTGACCTGACACCTAGTCAAATTAAGTTGGTCGGTGGACATAGCCCTCAGATGTTGATAAGTCACCTCTCAGCAATTCGCTGTATGTTTTCCCTGGCTTGTTCCACCAACCAAGATCCATACATCACACACACACCATTTTGCGCGGTCTCGTCGAAGGCATCATAGTTTTCTCATAAAATGTTATTCATTGTTTTAGCATGGGACTCGAGATACTTGACCATATCGTGCAGGTGTTTAGTCATGGCTCCATCCTCCTTCAATTCTCCCTGTTCCAAAGTGTTCATTTCATTTAGAATGTTCCTCGAGTGGTTTCTAACCGTGTTTACCGAGCCCTCTAGAGTGGCTAAATCAAGGGTATTGACAAAGGAGGTACGGTGTTAAAGGCGGGTGCAACATCATTCATTAGGCTCCGGCACCTTCTGGCGTGCCATGTATCATTATTACCCTTCCCGGTTCCCTTGATAGTCTCGGTCTTAATCGCTTCTGAGGTAACATTCAACCCAGTATAATTTGGAAATTCGCTGAGGTACAGGGTCTCCATATCCTCCTCTGCCAGTGTGTCACTGGTCCTTTCCCAAAATTCCTCTATTAATTTATGCATTAATCATTCATACAACTGTATGGTTTTAGATTTTCACCACTCCGGCATCCCTAACCTTGTTAAATTCGACATTACCGGCGTGACTTCGCAATGGACATCACGGTATAGGACCTTTCGGGTGGGGATTATTACCAGTCCATTGGTCGGTCCTGGGGTGTGCCTAGGACACTTCTCCTGGAGGTTCTGAGTCACATTCATAGGAAGGGGGTGTTTGGGACAGGCCTTTAATTCAACTGCCTGTATTAGCCCCCCACCCCCCCCCCCCCAACACATTCACTCACATGGTAAGTGTGGGCACATTCGTTCTGGTAAGAGAATGAACAGGGGCTCGGTTCATACCACTGATAGGGGAGTTGGGTATCCTCGTCAGTTGCCAGTACCGAATAAACTTGTTGACACCTCCCCGGTTGCCATTCAAGTGGTATGTTCTGCGGATTTACGCAGGCATATAATCTCTCATGCTCTTGCCACCATCAACACTCATCTGGCCCCCCTGCTTAAACAAAAAAACAGACAATTCATTTTGGCTTTCCTGCCAGCCCAATGGGTTAATTCGTCAACTCCTGATTCCCTTCTGTCAATGTGGGGAAACATCCACTCAAATTCAAAACCTTAAAAATTTCACACTGCCCACAATGTTTACAAAACACACAGCTGCTTGTGAAAAGAGTTGACTTTTTTTTTGCATTTCAACGAAGACAAACACGAACATCATCAATCATTGTCAGCTTGTGTCGCACAGATTTTCGCAGCTTTCAAGTAAATTTAAAAAACTTGTCAATAAAAAAATCTGTCACTTTTGCAAAATCTTTGTGCCTTTAAAATTTGCAAAGACCCTGATCAATTCGATTCAGCAGGTAAAAACATCAGACATCATTAGTAACACCACTACAAACATTTTGTGAAACAACTCCACACACAACAATAGCATTTCCCTTCTTTCCCCCTGGTCACACATACTTGAAATTGGTCAGAAATTTTAAAAACACCAATTGTTGATGTGATTGGAATTAAATTTGGACAACGTTTAAGCTTGGCCAAGTGACAGCAAACTTTTACAGCAAAAGATTACAGCACATGCTTATATTCTTACACTGTGATACCCCTCGCCCCCCACTGCTCACAAGAATAAGTATGATGCGGAGATGGACTGGGGTGGACAAAAGTGAGAAGTCGCACAACACCAGGTTATAGTCCAACAGCTTTATTTGAAATCACAAGCTTTCGGAGCTGCTGCTCCTTCGTCAGGTGAAGTGAAGAAATACATATGGGCACGGCATATATAGACAGAGAACAATGCCAGACGACTACAGTTAATCTTTCTAACTGCCCTTTATCACACCTCGGCAGAGAGACAATCACGGCAATCAAAGGTGTGGATGGTGTCCAAACAGGTCAGTCAGGAAAACATTACATCAAAGACGATAGCAAAAATACAACAAAGACAATGAGGTGGGGGTCACAATGTCTGTATGGAAAACAAAAAATGTTTTTACTGTTTTTGCTGGAAATTACAGCAGGCCGCATCTGTAAGAATAAGTATAGATGAAGAGACCATTCGACCCATCTTGCTTAATCTTCCATTGAAACCTATGGTCCCTCCATCGCAGCATCCAACCGCCCCTTGAATGACTCCAATACCCCACGACGATTCCTATCAAAGCTGAAGAGTGCAGGATTTTCTTATCAATCTTCATTCACTCTGTCCTTTGACACTAGAGATCAACCTCGTAATCCTTCTGTACACCAGTTCCAGTGCTTGGAGGTTCCCTTCGTGTTTGGTGAATGAACTAAATTCAGTATTCAAGGTGCAATCTGAGCAGAGCACTATAGAGTTTCAGCATGATACCCTCAGGCTTATACTTCACTGATTTGACAATGTGGCTCAGCGTTCTGCTTGCTTTGCTGACAGCTGTTCTGCAATGACTGGACATGTTACGTGTCACGTCTACTCTGACTCCACGGGATGGTAATTTTGCCAGTGTGAAATAGGTGAGAGCGAATCGGCGGCCCGCTTTACATCTCAATGGAAATAAAAATCGGGAGAGATGTAAAACGAGCCGCCGACTGGCGATCACCCACTTTACACCATCGCACAAAGTCAAGATCTATCCCCACATCTTTCCCACTCTTCCCCCACCCCGCCCTCCCCCCATCTCACCCCCAGCCAGTCCAATGCCTTTCATTGAGGAAGTCCCCCCAAGCTTTTCTTCCAATCTGCAATAGCTTGCACTTAGCCGCATTCCCTTTCAGGGACAAAAGTCACTGTCTAAGCTCAGACATGAAGAACAGCCACTTTGGCAAAACGCTGGGGGGAACTGGAAACAACTTCATCAGCAGTTTGTCCAATAAGCCCATTTTCTTCCTCTGCTCCCCAATCCTCTACCCTTACCCCTCCTTTCCAGGAGGCGGCAACTCATGCTGGAGGATAGTTGCACAGAGGCGATCGTCCCTCAGTCCCCTCAATTGGATGGCCAGTATTCACGTGTACGCGTTGACAGTGACAGTCTGATAGACTAACACCTGCATGTGGGCACTTTCCACCAGGAGCCCTCAAACAGCGATCAGCAGCAGGAACCCTGTCCTCATTTATCCCCTCCCCCCTACCCCAGGGTTGCTGAAGCTGATTGCTGTGACTCTCGCTGCCACCCCGCCTGAGATGAACTCACTCAATACAGATAAACCTGGGCCAATCCTAATCCATTTGGCTCATTTCCACTTGCTAGAAAACTGTATTATCTGAAAGGAGTCCCAGTGCAAGTTAGCCAAGAGAAACTTTCTTATTTCACATGACAAGGGTTGCATTTTAAATATCAGATGTACATTTTAAACGACCTTGAACATTATTCGCTTATGTAAATTTTCAATGAAGACGAAATTGCTTTAGGATCATTTTAATTTTGAATGATAAGATAATGCCTTTCCTAAGTTTGTAATTAAAAGCCACAAGGCCCTGCTGTTAACAGTAATAACCTGTAACGGGACACCATTAAAGTAATGTTTTCTGCTTGAAAATGTCCTGCAGGGACGATGTGCAATATCCTAATGGTGGATCGTGGATTTAGTACGAATATCTCCTCAGTCTACAAGCGAGCAATGAAAGTGAGAAGCTGACAAGCCTGAAAGTTTCAAGATGGAGCTGAGGCTGATGAGTTTGGTTTCACTCCAGGAACAATCTCAGCCCCCCCCCCAAGAGAGCAAACAGCAGGCTCTCCCAGTGACGCCGATGAAGCTGAATCTGTGCAAGGCTAGCTGACCTCAGCCAGGGGTCAGGGTGCAACAATTGACCTTGGCGCCTTCGGACTGGGAAGGTGATAAATGGGGCAAGGCTCTCGCTCCTGACCGCTGTCCAGCATCGTCACCTGGTGGTTGGGTGCGGGCATAACTGGGCTTGGCTGCAATGCCCCGCCCGCAGCCAAACCGCCAGCCAGCAAGCTGCTGCCAACTCGTTTCTCTGGCATGTGTTCACGCTGGCGTCACAATAATGCGACGGGAAAACCTGGACCCACGGACCAGGCTCCAGCCTAAGGAAAGGCCACTTTGGGTGAGATATCGGATGGCTGCTGATACTTCTGCAATCGTATACCCAGCGTGAGTCAGTGGGTTCAGGAGAGATAATGTTAATAAAAGGAAGCAGGACAGCAGCAGACAGGCAGTAGTATTCTCTTCAGCCGTCCTCTCCTGAAGGCGCTGACTCATCCTGGGGACAGTTCCTGTGCAAAAGATCAGGCAATATTTTATAGGCATCGGTATGAGATAAATATCTTCATCACTGCCTTTTGCAGTGATACTCCGATGTAAATCCACTGCCCCTTGAGGGCACAGTGGGGCTAAATTTACATCTTCACTGCCTGGGTGGTGTTCTGGCCGAGAGGTTTGCCCGTCCGTTATAGAACCCGTCCGATTCTCGTTCCATCGAACTTAAAACAAACTCAACACCCTAGATGTTCCAATCAGGGCTGCCAACACTGGTTGGACATATTCCTGGAGGTTTCTTCACGTGACCACCCGCCCCGTCAAACAGCCATTTTTTTCCCACCTCCAATATTTTTCGAACTAATAAATGACGAAAATATGAAAAAAAAAATACCTTTTATTTAATGGCCCTGTATTCTTCCCCCTGGGTTGGTCGCAGCAGTGCCCAGGAGATTTATCTTCAATTCGTGGAGACTCCAGGGCGATCCTGGAGGGTTGGCAAGTGGATCGGAAAATCTCGGCTAACCTCTTCCATCTGAAGCGGGTCAGTACACTAAAAGAGGCAGCACTCTCCACACAGCCTGCTTAGATCTATATCATCCTTCCCTGTTCACAGTGTAGGGTCCTGACCCTTTAAAATAGTCTGGCTTTCTGAGATAGGTTGATTGATTACCTATTCAACTCCTCTGCATTTCCCTGATGTTGTGAAGGGTAACTGGGTGTTTTACTCTGATAGGCTTCGATATGGCAAATTTATCTTTGTTTTCCGCTCATCTACAGAGCTGTCCCACAGCACTTACAAATATAATGCTTGCTGATTAAGATGTGGGTGAAGAAAAAGAGGAAGTGACTCCAGCTGCGATCTCTCACGGTGCTCAAGAATCTCCTGCTGGCTCCCTCTCTGTCTCCTCTGTCCATGTGTCTCAGCTGCTGCAGTAATCTGCTCGTGCTCAGCACTTCAGCTGCTGAAATCCAGGCTGGTTTGTTCTTCGAAAATAGTTTCCTTTATCCTCGGCTGGAGGTGTTGAGTCTTGCTGGGTTACGGTTCCCTGGGGCATTGGCTGCCCTCTGGTACCTCAATCAAGAGATCATTCTTCATTGGGAGTAGGTGCCAAGCAATAAATATTAAAGGGAATAAACTATACCATCGGCCCCCTCACCATCCCACTCAGCACCACACTCTCACTGTCCGCCCCTCACCGGCCCCCTTCACCGTCCCCCCTCACCGGCCCCCTCCTCACCATCCCCGCCTCACCGTTCCACCCTCACCGTCCCCCCATCACCGGCCCCCTCCTCACTCCCCACCTCACCATCCCCCCTCACCATCCCCCCCCCTCAGCACCACCCCCTCACCGTCCACCCCCCCTCACCGTCCCCCCCTCACCACCACCCCCTCACTGTCCCCCCCTCACCGTCCCCCCCTCACCACCACCCCCTCACTGTCCCCCCCTCACTGTCCCCCCCTCACTGTCCCCGCCTCACCGTCCCCCCCTCACCGTCCCCCCCTCACCACCACCCCCTCACTGTCCCCCGCTCACTGTCCCCGCCTCACCGTCCCCCCCTCACCACCACCCCCTCACCGTCCCCCCCTCACTGTCCCCCCGCTCACTGTCTCCCCCTCACCGTCCCCCCCTCACCGTCCCCCCCTCACTGTCCCCGCCTCACCGTTCCACCCTCACCGGCCCCCTCCTCACTCCCCACCTCACCATCCCCCCTCACCGTCCACCCCCCCTCACCGTCCCCCCCTCACCACCACCCCCTCACTGTCCCCCCCTCACTGTCCCCCCTCACTGACCCCCCTCACCGTCCCCCCCTCACCACCACCCCCTCACTGTCCCCCCCTCACTGTCCCCGCTCACTGTACCCCCCTCACCGTCCCCCTCTCACTGTCCCCCTCTCACCGTCCCCCCCCTCACCGTCCCCCCCTCACTGTCCCCCCCCCTCACCATCCCCCCCTCACCCGCCCCCCCTTCACCGTCCCCCCCTCACCGTCCCCCCCTCACTGTCCCCCCCCTCACCATCCCCCCTCACCGCCCCCCCTTCACCGTCCCCCCCTCATCGTCCCCCCCTCACCGTCCCCCCTCACTGTCTCCCCTCACTGTCCCCCCCTCACCGTCCCCCCCCTCACCGTCCCCCCCCTCACCGTCCCCCCCCTCACCGTCCCCCCCCTCACCGTCCCCCCCTGACTGTCCCCCCCTCACCGTCCCCCCTCATCGTCCCCCCCCTCACTGTCCCCCCCCTCACTGTCCCCCCTCACTGTCCCCCCCCCCACCGTCCCCCCCCACCGTCCCCCCCCTCACTGTCCCCCCCCTCACTGTCCCCCCTCACTGTCCCCCCCTCACCGTCCCCCCCTCACCGCCCCCCCCCTCACCGTCCCCCCTCACCGCGCCCCCCTCACCGTCCCCCCCTCACCGTCCCCCCCTCACTGTCCCCCCCTCACTGTCCCCCCCCTCACCGTCCCCCCTCACCGTCCCCCCTAACCGTCCCCCCCTCACCGTCCCCCCTCACCGTCCCCCCCTCACCGTCCCCCCCTCACCACCACCCCCTCACTGTCCCCCCCTCACTGTCCCCGCCTCACCGTCCCCCCCTCACCGTCCCCCCCTCACCACCACCCCCTCACTGTCCCCCGCTCACTGTCCCCGCCTCACCGTCCCCCCCTCACCACCACCCCCTCACCGTCCCCCCCTCACTGTCCCCCGCTCACTGTCTCCCCCTCACCGTCCCCCCCTCACCGTCCCCCCCTCACTGTCCCCGCCTCACCGTTCCACCCTCACCGGCCCCCTCCTCACTCCCCACCTCACCATCCCCCCTCACCGTCCACCCCCCCTCACCGTCCCCCCCTCAGCACCACCCCCTCACCGTCCACCCCCCTCACCGTCCACCCCCCTCACCGTCCCCCCCTCACCACCACCCCCTCACTGTCCCCCCCTCACTGTCCCCCCCTCACTGACCCCCCTCACCGTCCCCCCCTCACCACCACCCCCTCACTGTCCCCCCCTCACTGTCCCCGCTCACTGTACCCCCCTCACCGTCCCCCTCTCACTGTCCCCCTCTCACCGTCCCCCCCCTCACCGTCCCCCCCTCACTGTCCCCCCCCTCACCATCCCCCCCTCACCGTCCCCCTCTCACTGTCCCCCTCTCACCGTCCCCCCCCTCACCGTCCCCCCCTCACTGTCCCCCCCCCCTCACCATCCCCCCCTCACCGCCCCCCCTTCACCGTCCCCCCCTCACCGTCCCCCCCTCACTGTCCCCCCCCTCACCATCCCCCCTCACCGCCCCCCCTTCACCGTCCCCCCCTCATCGTCCCCCCCTCACCGTCCCCCCCTCACTGTCTCCCCTCACTGTCCCCCCCTCACCGTCCCCCCCCTCACCGTCCCCCCCCCTCACCGTCCCCCCCTCACCGTCCCCCCCCTCACCGTCCCCCCCTGACTGTCCCCCCCTCACCGTCCCCCCCTCATCGTCCCCCCCCCTCACTGTCCCCCCCCTCACTGTCCCCCCTCACTGTCCCCCCCCTCACCGTCCCCCCCCACCGTCCCCCCCCTCACTGTCCCCCCCCTCACTGTCCCCCCTCACTGTCCCCCCCCTCACCGTCCCCCCTCACCGTCCCCCCTAACCGTCCCCCCCTCACCGTCCCCCCTCACCGTCCCCCCCTCACCGTCCCCCCCTCACCACCACCCCCTCACTGTCCCCCCCTCACTGTCCCCGCCTCACCGTCCCCCCCTCACCGTCCCCCCCTCACCACCACCCCCTCACTGTCCCCCGCTCACTGTCCCCGCCTCACCGTCCCCCCCTCACCACCACCCCCTCACCGTCCCCCCCTCACTGTCCCCCGCTCACTGTCTCCCCCTCACCGTCCCCCCCTCACCGTCCCCCCCTCACTGTCCCCGCCTCACCGTTCCACCCTCACCGGCCCCCTCCTCACTCCCCACCTCACCATCCCCCCTCACCGTCCACCCCCCCTCACCGTCCCCCCCTCAGCACCACCCCCTCACCGTCCACCCCCCCTCACCGTCCACCCCCCTCACCGTCCCCCCCTCACCACCACCCCCTCACTGTCCCCCCCTCACTGTCCCCCCCTCACTGACCCCCCTCACCGTCCCCCCCTCACCACCACCCCCTCACTGTCCCCCCCTCACTGTCCCCGCTCACTGTACCCCCCTCACCGTCCCCCTCTCACTGTCCCCCTCTCACCGTCCCCCCCCCTCACCGTCCCCCCCTCACTGTCCCCCCCCTCACCATCCCCCCCTCACCGTCCCCCTCTCACTGTCCCCCTCTCACCGTCCCCCCCCTCACCGTCCCCCCCTCACTGTCCCCCCCCCTCACCATCCCCCCCTCACCGCCCCCCCTTCACCGTCCCCCCCTCACCGTCCCCCCCTCACTGTCCCCCCCCTCACCATCCCCCCTCACCGCCCCCCCTTCACCGTCCCCCCCTCATCGTCCCCCCCTCACCGTCCCCCCCTCACTGTCTCCCCTCACTGTCCCACCTCACCGTCCCCCCCCTCACCGTCCCCCCCCTCACCGTCCCCCCCTCACCGTCCCCCCCCTCACCGTCCCCCCCTGACTGTCCCCCCCTCACCGTCCCCCCCTCATCGTCCCCCCCCCTCACTGTCCCCCCCCTCACTGTCCCCCCCTCACTGTCCCCCCCCTCACCGTCCCCCCCCACCGTCCCCCCCCTCACTGTCCCCCCCCCTCACTGTCCCCCCTCACTGTCCCCCCCCTCACCGTCCCCCCCTCACCGCCCCCCCCCTCACCGTCCCCCCTCACCGCGCCCCCCTCACCGTCCCCCCCTCACCGTCCCCCCCTCACTGTCCCCCCTCACTGTCCCCCCCCTCACCGTCCCCCCTCACCGTCCCCCCTAACCGTCCCCCCCTCACCGTCCCCCCTCACCGTCCCCCCCTCACCGTCCCCCCCTCACCGTCCCCCCCCTCACTGTCCCCCCTCACCGTCCCCCCTCACCGTCCCCCCCTCACTGTCCCCCCTCACCGTCCCCCCCTCACCGTCCCCCCTCACCGTCCCCCCTCACCGTTCCGCCCCTCACCGTCCCCCCCTCACCGTCCCCCCTCACCGTCCCCCCCTCACCGTCCCCCCTCACCATCCCCCCTCACCGTTCCGCCCCTCACCATCCCCCCTCACCATCCCCCCTCACCGTCCCCCCCTCACTGTCCCCCCCCTCACTGTCCCCCCCTCACCGACCCCCCCTCACTGTCCCCCCCTCACTGTCCCCCCCCTCACCGTCCCCCCCTCACCGTCCCCCCCTCACTGTTCCCCCCTCACCGTCCCCCCTCAGCAGAATGGCTGGTGATGGAGCTTCCAGTGTAGAAAGCAGGAAGGAAAATATTTAGAGTAACAGCATTTGCTACAGTATGGTATGAAAGGTTTCGAAGTCTTTGATCGCCCAAGCAGTAAGTTACCATCTTTCACTCTGGGAATGTGTTCAAATCCAGCCCAGAACATTGGGATAAAGACTGATTTTCTGCTGAGTGTGTGGCTAAGGAAATATGTTTAGAGCTGTTTCAATCCAGGTCCTAATGGGCAACCAACTGCTCACAATTTAGTAAAATTAACACTAAATTATCATACTTCTTCCAAAAGGCCACAGGATGGTTGGTATGGGAAATAGAGAATTGTCATGGTGTAGGAGAGGGTGCTCTTCTGAGGCTGATATCAAAGCATGTTGTTGGGCATGTTGTCAAAGGAGCTCTCACCTATATATAAGAAGTACTACACCTTACTTGGGAGTGCTTGAGGGAGCAAAGTGGAGGAAGCTTTACTCTGCATATGACAAATATTATATCTGGCCTGAAAATACACAATGGCACAGCATAGGCTGTCCATCTACCCCATACTGTGTCTGAACTGAAAGTGCTTGATGGGGCAGTGCAGAAGCAGCTTTACTCTGCATTGAACATAGAATCATAGAAGTTTACGGCACAGAAGGAGGCCATTCGGCCCATCGTGTCTGTGCCGGCCGAAAAAGAGCCATCTAGCCTAATCCCACTTTCCAGCTCTTGATCCGTAGCCCTGTGGGTTACGGCACTTCAAGTGCATATCCAAGTACTTGTTAAATGCGATGAGGGTTTCTGCCTCTACCACCCTTTCAGGCAGTGAGTTCCAGACCCCCACCACCCTCTGGGTGAAAAAAATTCTCCTCAACTCCCCTCTAATCCTTCTACCCATTACTTTAAATTTATGCCCCCTGGTTATTGACCTCTCTGCTGAGGGAAATAGGTCCTTCCTATCCACTCTATCTAGGCCCCTCATAATTTTATACACCTCAATTAAGTCTTACCTCAGCCTCCTCTGTTCCAAAGAAAACAGACCCAGCCTATCCAATCTTTCCTCATAGCTAAAATTCTCCAGTCCTGGCAACATCCTCGTAAATCTCCTCTGTACCCTCTCTAGTGCAATCACATCTTTCCTGTAATGTGGTAACCAGAACTGCATGCAGTAGTCTAGCTGTGGCCTAACTAGTGTTTTATACAGTTCTAGCATAACCTCCCTGCTCTTGTATTCTATGCCACGGCTAATAAAGGAAAGTATGCCTTATGCCTTCTTAACCACTTTATCTACCTGTCCTGCTACCTTCAGGGATCTGTGGACATGCACTTCAAGGTCTCTCTGTTCCTCTACACTTCTCAGTATCCTACCATTTATTGTGTATTCCCTTGCCTTGTTAGCCCTCCCCAAATGCATTACCTCACACTTCTCTGGATTGAATTCCATTTGCCACTTTCCTGCCCACCTGACCAGTCCATTAATATCTTCCTGCAGTCTACAGCTTTCTTCCTCACTATCAACCACACAGCCAATTTTTGTATTATCTGCAAACTTCTTAATCATGCCCCCTACATTGAAGTCTAAATCATTGATATATATCACAAAAAGCAATGGACCCAGTACTGAGCCCTGCAGAACCCCACTGGAAACAGCCTTCCAGTCACAAAAACACCCATCGACCATTACCCTTTGCTTCCTGCCACTGAGCCAATTTTGGATCCAACTTGCCTCTTTCCCTCGGATCCCATGGGCTTTTACTTTTCTGACCAGTTTGCCATGTGGGATCTTGTCAAAAGCCTTGCTAAAATCCATGTAGACTGCATCAAATGCACTACCCTCCTCGACCCTCCTTGTTACCTCCTCAAAAAAGAACAAGTGCTGTACACAACCTGTGAGTGCTTGAAAATAACACCAGGGCAATTCTACAAGTACGCTCGCCCAGTGATGGGACCTGGTGCACCCTAGGTTTTTATTGGGAATTCCATGTGTTCCTTAAGATGTTCTGTGCGCACACACCCATAAAAATTACCCTTTACAGTCAGCCACTAACATGATAGTGTAGGCTCGATTCGAATGTTTTGTGAAGTGAAGGCAGTAGAAACAAACAAAGAAAGAAATCAAGCATGTAGCCCAGAGGGGACACTGAGCCACCACTGATACAAAGTGAAGAGTTTTGCCCAGTGATGCCAGCCCAGTGTGGCACTACATTAAGCAGCTTGCCTGTGGCGTTGCACAGTTATTGGACAGGTAATGGACTGGCAGCCCCGGCAGTTAATATAGAGAGACGCACAGAAGGTCAGCGAGTGCGGTGTAAGTGTGAATGATATCACAGAGAACGGTGCGGCAGGAGGGAGATCGCAACCTGACATCTTGAAGAGCTGATCGCAGTTTTAAAGATATTGGTTCGCCTGTTCACACCGAGCATCATCGATCACGCTGTGTCGCAGAAGCTGATTGTCAAAAAAAAATCTAGCCCTGTTAAACAGAGTAAAAAGGTTTCTGGTTATGCACAGAAAGAAAAAGCACTCAGGCAGCTCATTTACAATAATTTAATTATCATTATTACGCTACAAACACTGGTTGGAGACTGGTATCTGCCAAGAACGACAGTGGGGGAGGGAGAGCAGCTGATGTGAGTTATATAACCGACTCCATGGCCAAGAAAAGCCAAAGTACTGAGTTCGCTCTGCTTAGTGCCATCCAAGCGCTGGTTAAAATCTGAGGGTGAGACCGGCCTCCACAATGGATACAAACTCACGAGAAGCCACCCACTGCATGCAAGGCCTCGTAGATATTGTGGGGTCTTGGGGAAAGCTTGGCCTTAACATCAGCGGAGAGATAACTGCCCTGTCATTGCAGTCATGAAGTCAAAGTGGTATCAGGCTCCCTCCTTGAGGTAGCTCTCACATCTCTTCCCAAAATCATTTTTGGGTAAAGAAAGAAAGAACTTGCATTTATATAGCGCCTTTCACGACCTCAGGATGTCCCAAAGCGCTTTACAGCCAATTAAGTATGTTTGAAGTGTAGTCACTTGTAATGTAGGGAATTTTTCACCCGAATTATATGGCACAGTTTGTTGCTGATATGAAGCTGAAAATCTACCCTGTCTTCCGTATCATTGACCTTTCCAATGCCACTAGCAATATTTACCATTTTTAAATTAAAATTTAGCATCTCTCTCATTCTCTCGCTCACCCAGCTCTTTGAAGCCACTTTTTAAATAAAATGTAATTCTACCAGCTGTCGACAGACTCTCCAGGCTCCATTTTAACTCTGCCCGCCCGGTGGGAACGGATGGTTAAAATGGCAGTCGAGCACTTCCCGCAGCGTTCCCGATGCGTTCGCGCCCACCGCCATTTTAACTGCCGGGTTACTTGCACAGGCTCAGGTGCAAAATTTTAGGAGAACAATTTAAACCTCAGCCCGGATTGCACTGGGGTTTTTTTTTTTGGCGCAGTTCCCCCGATATCGGCGGAACAGGCGCAAAAAAAATCACCGATTTTTAAACGCAAACTGCGTCCAGCGCAAATCGAGTTTCCGCGATCTTTTGCACTGGTTTTAAAAACCATCGCGCTAGAAGCAGGCCCCGCCCACAAAACTGGCCACGCCCCCCCGGGGTGAATTAATCACCATTGGGAGTTTCCGCTAATTCCGCTCGTTTGCGGCCTTCGAGGAGGCTCCAAAAAACTACGCTGGATCTTTTGGGCACACGGACACTAATAGGCACATTGTAAAAGGTACTGAATGAATTTGTTTTAATTTACTAAGGAACTCACTACTGCACCCCAATATAACGAGAAAATAGTTCTGTATATTCTTCAAACGTCATTTTCAGTCATTCAAAATCGAGTTACTCACAGGTGGTGGATTGACACCGTGATTTAAAATGCTTATTTTTTTGTGATAATCCCATTTTCAGCTGTATTAATCAAACTTTACCAAGTTACCACTCTTAAATATATCAGGGAATATTTTTTGACACGAAATTATAGTTAGTTTTTTGAAAGTTATGGTTTAAAGCACTGCCCGATTGTGTTGGTTCATGGCAGATTTTACGTTCGACGATATGCAAGTGAGTTTGAGTGGAAACTGGGGAGAAAACGTACGCAATTTTGAGCGCCGGAATTGCCGATTGCACCCAAAGCAGAAACTCTACATCCCACCCCCACCCGCCCACACCGCCCCGTCCCCATCTTTAGCCTCTGCGAGGCCTTGAAACAGGTCCAGCTGCACAACAAAAACATCGAGGGCCTCCGCTGCCAACAGGAGAACCCTGGGCACCTGGGAATAACAGGCGGCCCTTGCGCCCAGGTTTCAACAGATGCAAATAATGGGAAATACACTGGAGGACGCACTTCCCCAATTTACATCTCAGTGTCATAAGCCCACCCGCACATGGGCGCGCGTATCCTCCACTGGCAGGCCCTGACAGCGCAGAATGCGGGAGAGGCACGAAGAGATGGGGGAACATGGTGAAGCACATTCCGCAGCCCTTTGCTGCCCCTGTCCACCCTGATCCAGGTGGGGGTAGCAAGCCTGTGTTCAAACAGACATGAGGCACTGTAAGGAAGGAACTCCCCTGATGCTCACTTCCTAGTTGCACTGCTCAAGGTTGGACTGAACCGCTGGGTTTTCGGCCGCTTTGGCACTCCCGCCGCAGGCAGGCGGAAGCCTCGTTAATGTTTAAACGTCATTTCCGACGACGTCATTCAGACCCCAACGCGATTTTAACCGCCAGTCGCAGCGGTGACGCCCCGGTGTCGGCGACGCCAGTGAAAGCTCGCGGCAAGCAGGATCGTGGCCAGGAGAAGCCCAGGTAAGCTTAACATTTAAATTCTTTGAAAAGTTTCCTCGCGGGCCACGAGGTGCTCTTCTGGGCCCCATAAGGAAAGCTTAGGTCTCCCCTGCCCTGGGGCTTCCCTTCCCCACCACTGACCGCGGTCGACGCCGGACCACTTACCTCATGCCGGGGGCCATTCCCTACGGTCTCCGGAGGCGGCCTCCTCCACCTGAAATCCTGCTCCCACCCGCCAACCTCCTTCCTTGTTTATTAGGACCAAAAAAATTACTCCCTCAAACTTCTCGAGCTATTTTATACACGCATCAAAGCTTTTTGCCCCACTTAACTCAAACACGTGATGAGTCCCTATTCCGCTACAGTATATTTTATGTAAAATAACAACTGCCTGGGAGGGTTACAAAGCTATAATTAAATCTCAGGAGCTCGGGTAACTGCATAAAAAAGTGTTTTAGCTTCATGTGTTTGGCAGAACCGCCTTAATTGAATTAGTCTGTTTTATTCATGAGATTGCGTTGTTTGCTGTTAAATATTAAAAGAGGGAGAACACCTCTGGGATTTATGCCAGTCAATAAGGGTAATGTACGGACTCCTCTTGGAGCCCTGAGGATACCAGGCAGTCACCATCCCTTTCATAGAATCCTACATCACTCAGACAGCATGCATACGTAAAAACAAGCACACACATCTCACACTCACACATATACATCTCACACACCACATACACACCACACACGCTCACACATACGCACATGCATGCACACACACGCACACATCACATGCACACACTGACGTAAGAAAACTACTAGGCACTTGGTCTAAGCGTTAAACAAAGCTTTAATCAACTGGTTTCCAACATGGAGATCTAGTTGTGTCCTTCACTCGTTCCTGTTGAGGAATGTCCTAGGCAAGCTGGGCCCATACCCGAGTATTTATACTCTCCCTGGACAGCGCCACCAGCAGGCCGCCCAGTATTACTTCATACAAGATTCATGTCACACACCACACACATCTCACACTCACACACCAAACACCACACAAGCTCACACACACACACTACACACATCACACATATCTCACACACACATCTCACGCACAGAGTGCCCCCCACTACCAGAAACATAAGAACAGTCCACCTGAAATACAGTTACAAGCTAACAAGGGTTTTCCTTTGTTTGATTGGTCCCCTATAGTCAATGACCCAATCCTGTTAAGATCTCTCTATATTTAGGTGCGACAGTTCAGGCTGCCTTTTGACACTTTTAACTTGCGCCTATGAAGTGAAACTTGCATCTGAATGCACGTCATGAATGGGGTAGCATGCCATGAGATTAATAATCACCCCGTAACTACAGTATAGTGCATCAGAGGCCACATGATAGGCCCACCAAATTCTCCCATCTACTCCAAAAATCAGCTAATACAACATCAGATCAGCAAGTAAGGTTAAAACTCTAGGTGAAATTTATTTACAAATAAGATTATACACCGAATCAAAGACGCAGCAAGAATGCTAGTAGCAAAATACTTGATTTGCACAATACAGAAACTATTTCAAAAGCAGGAAAAAGACAATCCAGAATTTGTGTAGTTCTTTTCAGTAGCTTTTAACTGAGTATCCAATGGACAGAAAATGGGTGGAGCTTGCACAGAACCACATCACATGGTAGAGGTAGTACAAATCAGGAAATTGAAACCGCAGGATGTATTGTAAGTTATATTGGATGTTCTTTCTTTGACATAAAGTCTTAGGGGGAAAAATTCGGTATCGACCATTTTGGGACGCTAACATTGGCCAGCCGCAAACTTTAGCACCCGGTGCTAATTAGTGCCGGTGACCGCGAAATTTGTCTCCAGCGCCCCTGGAGGTGATTTGAGCGTTAAATCAAGCGCTACACTCTCCTCTTAGGGCGCTAACGTCAGGGAGCGGGGCTCTACTCAAGCTCAGGCACTGTCAATTACCTAGTACTCAGACAGACTGGCGCCTTCCAGTTCTTAAAGGGGAGGTTCAATCATGCTGCACAGCCTCACCCTGATCATTGCTGCTTGTGACCTGGTCCTGCAAGGAGGTGCAATTTTTCAACCAGGAATCTCATGGCTGCTCAGAGGCCCAGGGAGAGAGCTCGCCAGTTCAGTGACCAGGCATTGGAGGCTCTGGTTGTGGCTGTGGAAAAAACAGGAAGTGCACGCTTTTAAATAGCGCACCCCCAGCTCCCAGCCGACTGCAAACCGTACCCCCTCTACCTGTCGTTCCTAGCGGCAGGCGCTGAGGCAGGGGGCGAGAATCAATCTGGGGCGCTACCGGGGCGATGCGCGCTTGGATGACGTCACGATCTCCAGCTGCAGGAGATCGTGGCGGTAGTGTTTAGCGCCACCGCAAACCGCCAGTTGAATTTTGCGGACGGCGCTAAAATCGCCGCGCACGGGCGGTAAGTCATTAGCCCCCCAGAGGCGCTAACCAACCGAATTTTTCCCCCCTTATAGTCAGTTTTCTGATCTCTGAAACCACAACTTGTTCTGTTTTTACGTACCTGTCAGTGCTTTAAAACAATGTACAATCTGAAATAAAAACAGAAAATGCTGGAAACGCTCAGCGGGTCAGGCAGCTCCTGTGGAGCGAGAAACCGAGTTAACGTTTCAGGTCGATGACCTTTCGTCAGAACTTGAAAAAGTTAGAGATGTAACAAGTTTTAAGCAAGTACAGAAGCAGGGAAAGGGTGGAGGGGAGGAAAGAACAAAGGGCAAGGTCTGTGATAGGGTGGAAGGCAGGAGAGATTAAATGATAAAAAGCAATGAAGATGAACAAGGTGAAACAGAAATCCTGTTGGAGGGAAGAGCAGAACTTCTTCAAGGTGGGCATTCCTGGAAGAGAAGTGTCAGTGAATTAAACACTAATACAATAGCAAAATACTGCAGATGCTGGAAATCTGAAATAACAACAGAAAATGCTGGAAATGCTCAGCAGGTCAGGCAGCATCTGTGGAGAGAGAAAGAATACACGTTTCAGATCGAACTTTGTTTTCGAACAACCATCTCCTGATGGTTCAGTCATTTAAGATGTAATGAATTCATCTGTAAGCTGACATACTTGACACACTTGGCAGAAGTTGAAATCATACCTCTGACTGATGGGCAAGAGCCGGAGTTTACACATCAAATGGCCATTGCCCCTCAGAGGACAAACAATTTGATTAGCATCGACAACCAAGCTGTTGCCTTCTGGTTCATCTACAGATCAAAGAACCTGCCTGTAGCTCACCAACAGGTGGGCTCTAATCTCCATTTTATCGAGGGAAGTCAGATTCCGTTTTTACTTTAGATGTTTTAAAACTGTTTTTGGCCTAGAAATTCAGGTGCAGGGACCAATCCCTGTGACTGAATAGTGAGGCCCGAGTTGCAACCAATACTGGGCCCCAGGCCTCATTACCATTCCCACGGGCCGGCGAGCTGTGGACTCGAACAGGCAGCTCACCGACGAGGCGGAATGGAAGATCGGGCCACTGCAACGCCAGTAGCAGCCTGGGGTCAGTGGTGACAGAGGACCGGGAAAGGGGGGAAATCGGGTCGAGAGGGTGGCTGATCGGGTTGGGAGGTAGCGGTGGGGGAGGTGGCGGTGACTGAGCGGGGGGTGGGGTGGGTGGCCTTCTTGGAATGTGGGGTCGGGAGAATCATTCCTGCTCCTCCCAGCTCCACATTCAGGGAAGGATATTTTTAAATCTTACCTTTTTTGGGGGGGGCGGTCTGCAGCGGTTCCTATAAGGACGGCCTGTTAGGCCGCATGTAGACCTGATTTTCTTCAATGCAGCCGTCTGCCTCAGGGCCAACCAGTAATGCAGGGTGGTTGGGGGGGGGGGGGCGAGGCCTGAAACAGGTGTTAGGCCTCTTACTTGAAGGTAGGAAGTGAGAAGCTACAATTGGCCTCAGGCTCCTAGCACTGGGCAGGGACAAAAACCTAAGTCAGAGTTCCACTCGGTCTCTGTACGGTGATCCCTGCTGGAAAGTGTGCATGTGGAGGCCAGAATCAGGCTCAGTTGTGATGTTCTTTGCAGTATCCTTGGTAACATAGCTTACTGATACGCACTGACTTTGGGTCACTGTGATAAAAATGTACTTTGTATCTATGTTCAATTTTGAATTGGATTCTTTAAGGCTAAAATGGAAGGGGTTAAATCAGTCATGGCTCGTTATTCTCTTGCAAGACAGAGGTAACTTACACACAGTTTAGCGTACTAAAGAGGTCACTTCAGAAGGAACGTTCCTCAGGAGCACTTTGCAACACCTTGGTGCTTAAGGTGTTGCTCTATTCAGTTCTCTGCCTCCACTCTTCACTGGAAGCGGCCGTGATATTTGTGTGGGACAAACACAAATATTAATTGGTTAAGCAATCCAGAGGCCGCCACATGAAAATCACAAACATATTTGCCTTTGGCATAAGGTTGACTGTCCAATCAATATTAACGAACGACTGTTTGGGCTCCTGCAATTCGAAGAAATGCACCCATTGATTGCCTTTTGCTTCTGCATCATTTCGATTGAAGTTGGATTGTATTTCTATGGGAAGCTTGTTTGCCTGAGAGGCAGTTTGCAAGCAGGACCGGCCTTGTAGCTGGCAGCCAATAAACGCTCCGTGCTTTCAAAGACTAAGACAAAAGCTGAATACTGCGGACGCTGGAAATCTGAAATAAAAACAGAAAATGCTGGAAATACTCAGCAGGGCAGGCAGCATCTGTGGAGAGAGAAACAGAGTTAACGTTTCAGGTCGATGTCGCTTCGTCAATCGTGCTTTCAAAGGTTTGGGCCAGAGCTGAGGTAATTTCCAAACAGTGGTGTGTTCTACAAGGTAAGAAGTGATTTTCTATTGAGTTTATATTGGGTTTATATTTGAAAATCTATAGTCCCGATTTTAACTCGGAGCGGGAATCGGGCGGGCAGGGGTCCAGGTCTGGCAGCTGGCCGGTGGGCAGGAGCTGAATGTCGGGCAGCAAGAGGCCGTCGCCATGATCGGAGGGAACGGTCTCTGGCGCTCAGGTAAGTTGCGTGGAGAGGGTTTCGAGAGGTCTTCGCGCCGGCTGAGTGGGAATCGAGGTAGGGCAGGCCTAAACTTTCCTTGTGAGGCCTGGAGGAACACTCCTGCTCTTCCTGCCGCCCCCCCCCCCCCACCCCACAAGGACAGCAAAGAAGAAGGTGAAGAAGATTTAACTCCTTGAGCCTCTCCTGGCCCCGGCTGCTCTTGACACGAGGTTGACCTGGCGGGAAAGCCGGATTAAAATAGCACTCAGGCCCCGATGATGTCATCGCAACCAGATCTGCCGGCTTCCAGCGGGCACCCTTCTCGCCTGCTCCGAAGAGCAGCTTAAAATCGAAGGAAGAAAGGGGGACATCAGCGTAAGTCCCCGGGCAGTTTTAGCTGCCTGCCATGCGGGCAGTATTAAAATCACCCCTTATGTTTAGAGAGAAAGCAAGTGGCATCTTTATTATCTGATATTTCGAGGAGTGTAGATCTTTTCACTGCGTTGTACTGTTTACTATTCATTTATCTGTTTGTTGTAAATAAAACCACTTGTCAGTTCAAAGCCTAAGTCTCAGTCTAGTAAAAGGAAAGAGAGACTTGCATTTATATAGCGCCTTTCACGACCTGAGGACGTCCCAAAGCGCTTTACAGCCAATGAAGTACTTTTGGAGTGTAGTCACTGTTGTAATGTAGAAAACACAGCAACCAATTTGCACATAGCAAGCTCCCACAAACAGCAATGTGATAATGACCAGATAATGTCTTAGTGATGTTGGTTGAGGGATAAATATTGGCCAGGACACCGGGGATAACTCCCCTGCTCTTTGAAATAGTGCCATGGGATCTTTTACGTCAACCTGAGAGAACAGACGGGGCCTCGGTTTAACATCTCATCTGAAAGACAGCAACTCCAACAGTGTGGAGTGTCAGCCTAGATTATGTGCTCAAGTCTCTGGAGTGAGATTTGAACCCACAACCTTCTAACTCAGAGGCAAGAGTGCTACCAGTGAGCCAAGGCTGACACCTGTAAGCTTGTACCTTCAGTCTGCTTGACAAAGAGAGGAGAATCACATGGTGACATATGATACATTTCCAGTCCCCTTCCAGCTCTTAAAGGGGAGGTTGCATCATTGTGCAGATGTTCATTTTCAGCATTGCTGGCTTTGAGGTGACCTGCGAGCAACTCAATCCCCTGATGGCTGTGGCTGTTCCCACTCCCAGGGAGATAGCTCGTCGGTTCACAGACCTGGCATTGGAGGCATTGGTGGCTGGAGTGGAGCGAAGGAGGGCAATGCTGTTCCCGGCCACTGGAAGGAGGCCATCGCCTCAGGTGTTCAGGGCAATGTGGAGGGAAGTGGCCCAGGAGGTCTCGGCCAGTAGTGTGGTGAAACGCAGCCTGACACAGTGCCGCAAGAAATTCAACAACCTCAGTCGGGTGGTCAAGGTGAGTACGTGCTTCAACATGTCCTACATACCAGCATCTGAACCTCAGCCTGTGCACACTGCGCAAAGAACCACACCCCCACCACTCACCCACCAAACATCTTCACCTACTCAAACTCACATCCACATCTCACGCCTTGCCTACAATCACAGCTATTCAACAACGGCAAATATCTCCCAAACACACAGCTGGACTCTGACTCAAACACATTAGTTTCTCTTGCAGGCCAAGATGGCTCACAATAGGAGGGAGCAGCAGAGAACAGGTGGGGGTGATGCGCAGCTCCAGCAGCTCTCAGACCTTGAGGAGCGAGTGCTGCGACTCACTGGGCAGCAGGTGGTGGGCACCATGGCTGGCGGCGACGTCAACCCCGTTGGGGCCAAATACCGTATCTTCAGCCCCTCCCCTCCTCTCATCCCACTTCCCCCTCACACCACAAACCTTTCCCAGTTTCCAGCTCCTGAGAATGTCTGCATTCCTTGCTCCATTCCTGCTCCCCTCACCTTTATGCTTTCAGAGAATCAGCAACCAGATGACCAGCCTGTCCCTGAACATCCCACTGAGAGTGAGGAAGGAGAAGAGGAGGAGGAGCAAAGCACCACGTCACTGCATCTCTCACCCGCAGGCACCACCTCAGATACTGGCACTATGCGATCTTTAGAGGCAAGTTTAATAGAGGGGTCTGCACTGGGTGATGCACCGGGGACGAGCGGGCTACAGCAAGGCCAGGGGGAAAGGGTAGCTCAGGAGCCAGCTCCCCGGAGGGCAAGTTCACGTGCGAGTTCTGCTGCACAGGACTCAGATGAGGACCTCGATGGGGAGGCGTTCACAAGAAGAGTTATGGCCATGCGCACTGAGATGATAGGTGCAATGGCAAGGGTGCCCGAGATCCTCTCGGCGATGGGGAAGGAGCGTGGAGGAGTCCACCTCCAACATTGCACAGAGCTCTGCGCACACCATGGAGCCCATCATTTCCACTGTGCAGAGGATAGTGGACTCCCAGAGAGACTGTGTGGATCCAGACCTCATGCCGCGTGTCATGGGCGATGTGGTAGCTTCCATTGCAGCACAGGCAGAAGAAACGCAACGTCTTAGTGCTGTAATGCAGTCAATGGTTGCTGCCATCGAGTCTCAGACTGCTCTCATGTAGTCTCAGCTTGATGCCATGAAAGATCTGACTGTTGCCATCATTGCTGGATCCACCACAGTCCACCAGGGATCTCACGGTGTTGCAGCAGGCCAGCAATCTACGCACCAGCAGATTGCTAGGGATGCTGAGGTGCTGCCCCGGGGGAGTGGCAGTGGGTCAGTGGAACAGGAACCTGCTGTCCTCTCTCAGGATGACAGCATTCCTGATTCCACCACTGCCACTCCGTCATTGCATGTGTTGCTGCCTGTCATCCAGCCAGCCCAGACTGCCGCCGCCCAGCCTGAGGGGGTGCAGTCTACAGTCGGGCCTTCCAAGCCCAGAGCTGGTCGAGGGCGTCCTGCAAGGCCATCTGCAGTCTCTGGCACCGACACTCAGCAGCCTTCCACCAGCCGTGCTGCAGTCACTGGGGAGACACTACGTAGGAGCACTGGAATAGGAAAGCGGACTGTAAAGACAGGAGGCAAGGGTTTGCACAAGGGTGATTAGTCAATTGTTGTATATATGTGGTTAATGGTTTTTGATAAATTTATTACTGGAATGTTGCAGATTTGGTGCTGTGTCTCATTTCAGTTCTGGGGTGTGGTATGGAATCACAAAGTGATGGAATCTTGGCGACGTGCTCAGCAACCGGTACGAGGACTCAAAGTCACTGGAAATGAAGTCTGATGAGGCGGTCACGGACCAACCTTGCAGAACGCCGATTGAGTGGCTGCCTCCTCCGTCGCTGCTGTTTGTCCTCCTGTTCCTCTGGTGGTGCGGCTATGCCTGGTGGCAATGGCTGCGCCCTCATCATGGCCAAGTTGTGCAGCATGCAGCAGACGACGACGAAAAGGGACACCCGCTCAGCCGAGTACTGGAGGGCTCCTCCCGAGCGGTCAAGGCAGCGGAACCGTTGCTTCAGCACTCCGATGGTCTGCTCAGTGATGTTCCTGGTGGCAGCATGGCTCTCATTATATGAGTGCTGGCTAGGACTGTTGGGGTTGTGGAAGGGAGTCATGAACCAGGTGGAGAGCGGATAGCCCTTGTCTCCTAGCAGCCAGCCGCAAGCTTGATGCGGTGGGTGGAACAGAGCTGGCACACCGGTCTGACGCAGGATGAAGGCATCGTGGCTGCTGCCAGGATAGCGGGCATTGATGGTCAGGATTCGTCGTGTGCGATCGCACACCAACTGCACATTAAGTGAGTGGTGGCCTTTGCGGTTACGGAATACCTCAGGATTGTTATGAGGTGGCCGCAATGCCACGTGGGTGCAGTCAATGGCGCCCTGCACCATGGGGAATGCCCACTATCCTGGCAAAGCCACATGCACACTCGTGCTGCTTCTCCCTAGTCATGGGGAAGGAAATGTAGTCCCTTCTCCTTCTGTACAGAGCTTCTGTGACCTGGTGGATGGAGCAATGGACGGCAAACTGGGAGATGTTGGAGATGTCGCCTGTCGCACACAGGAATGATCCGCTGGTGTAGAAATTGAGGGCGACGGTGACCTTGACTGCCACTGAGCCCTGGTGGTCCTGATCTGAGGCTCGAGGTCTGGCTGCAGGAGGTGGCAGAGCTCTGTGACCAAGTCCTTGCGGAAGCGGAACCTTCTAACACACTGGTCCTCAGTGAAATTCATGTAGGAGAACTGCTGCCGGAATACCCTGGGTGGGTAAGGCCTCCTGTTGAGAGCCCTGTTGGCCCTCCTACCTCTGGCCACAGTTTGCACTCTTTCTCTGAGCCTCAGTTGCCTCCGATGTTGACGCTGGAGGGCGAGGTCCAGTGCCAGTACAGCCCCCATGAAAGGATACAAATATTGCACTTTCAAATCTCCCCTCAATGGAACTCAATAATCTTTATGGGCCACAACACTCGTTAAAGTGCAAATCGCTCAAATCGGTCAAAAGGCCTCTTTGCCGATGTGAAACTAACAACGCAGCATTGTTGGCCGACACAAACTACATCGGAAGTGGACGCTCCTCCAGGGGACATCGACTGAAAGCCGCCTCCTCTACCTGTCGTTGTTAACGTCAGGCGCACAAAGCAGGGGGCGAGAGGGAATTTTTCACCCGGGGCGCTAACCGGGGCGCTGCGCACGGCAATGACGTCATGATCTCCGGGCGCAGGAGAGCGGGGCGCAACGACTTACCGCCGACGCAAAACTCCCACCGAATTTAGCGGGAGGCGTTGATATCGCCGCGCCCGGTCGCAAACCCATCTGCGCCCCGTTAACACCCCCCGGAGGCACTAACGGGAGGCGCAAAGGAGCCCAATTTCTAGCCCCCAGTGTCCAAACCCAAAAACAGGACAGAACAGCCTACTGATACTCAGTCTACAGGGTCACAAGTGATAAATGGCAGCAGCCCAACATCCAATCCAACAACAGCCGGAACACCTCCGTTCAGTCCGTAAGGGGGACCCCGAGCTCCCGGTGGCCTGTCACTTTAATTCACCGCTTCACTCCCACTCTGACCTCACCGTCCTCGGCCTATTACACTGTTCCACGGAAGCTCAGCGTAAGCTCGAGGAACAGCACCTCATCTTTCGTTTAGGCACGCTACAGCCCTCTGGACTCAATATCGAGTTCAACAATTTTAGATCATAACCTCAGCTCCAATCACATTTATATTTTATTTTATCCACCCTTTTATTTGTCCCCCCCACCTTTTTTTTTCCTCCTAGAAGCTGGCAGCTGTCCTTCATTCTGCCAGTGGATTTCACACTTCATTCAGCCTTAATCTGTCACATTAACACCACCTCTAGCCTTGCATATCTCTTAATGTCTCTTAATGTCTCTTCATCTCCTCCTTTGTTCCTTTATCCCCTCCCCCTTTTCCCAGCTTTACCCTGGCCTTAAATCTATTTGATTTCCAGCTCTTCCCAGTTCTGATGAAAGGTCATCGACCTGAAACGTTAACTCTGTTTCTCTCTCCACGGATGCTGCCTGGCCTGCTGAGTTTTTCCAGCGTTTTCTGTTGTTATAACAGGCAGCACATTCAGGAGCTCCAAAAATTTAAAACAGCAATTCAGCGAGGGAAGTGTTAAAGTCAAGCAGCCACCTGTCAGATTTGTTTTCGAATTCTGGGACCTGATTTCCCAAATGTGGTTTGCTCTGTTTAAAAATGCAACTCAGAATGCGATTTAATTGCAAGCAGTCATTAGAAAGGCACTGGGGTTTAAACAGCAAACTGCTCAGTGCTTGTCATGCAGATGTTCCCATTTTAAAAGAAAAAGTGCTATGCCTGGGACCTGTCTGCACGTATTCTGATAAAGCGAATTCTCCCCAGGCCAGTAATATCAAGCGTTGGAAAAAACAGGCAGCCCACAATTTGCTTCTGTAAGATAAGGACATGGTGTATTAATTCGCAGATAAGGAAATATTCAATAGCAATACAAATATAATTGAATTATATTGTGGCGAACTGTGAAACGCCTGTGTACGAGTTGGGTATTGTTCCTGATTACGGACTATGACATGTTTACAGGGTGTGTGAGGAATGCAGATCTGATGGGGCGATTAATTCTCTCCCAGTCTCCAGTAACACTGCAATAATCAATAGCTCCTTAAAAGGCAACTCCGCCCATATCAGAGACAAGCTGAAAGGTTGTCCATCAACTCTTTAGCAGATGCCTTCTCCAACCTCCCCCTGCTCAACTTGATAACAATTCTAAAGACCAGACCATCCCAGAATTACTAAATTCATGGAATAATTAAATTCCTTTTAAAGGTGGCCTCTCACTATCATTAGCCCTTCTGAAGCTCTGTTACTAAGAAGATTAACTTTATTCCTCCCATTTTATCCCCCCCCGCCCCCCCCCGCTTTGGATTGTTATGTTTGTTTTAGCTTTGAATGCTGATTAGATTTGGGGGAACTGGTTTGGAGGGATTTCTGAGCCCATCAGTATGAGCCCATTAGCATTAGTAGAGATACTTAGAGAGAAAGAACAGGATCACGACAACCACATACACACAGAGCAAAGAATATGTTTTTGGTACACCGAGGTGAAGGGACAAGGCCAATAGTGAGGGACCCAGGCAAGGTAGAAGAGCAGAGGAGAAGACAATGTGAATCACGAGGTACCAGTAAGATGACACCAGGATTTAAAAACCTTGTAGATTGCAAGAGGGAGGGCAGACTGAGGCAGGTGAGAAATTCCATAATTTTGACATCCTGGGAGAGAATAAGTTGGAGCAGAAGATGGTGCAATGACACTTTTTTTTATTTGTTCATGGGATGTGGGCGACGCTGGCAAGGCCAACATTTATTGCCCATCCCTAGTTGCCCTTGAGAAGATGTCTTTAACACAGTGAGGACATGTGCGTAGGACAGGGTATTTGGAGTTTAGGAAGAACAAGAAAGTTCAGAAGAGCAATGACCATTGTCATCAACTAGTCACTAATTCTTGATTTACTTCATCTTCTCTCCTGCTCTTTTCAACTTTGGTGGCAGGTGATGACACTGCCTGAGAGAGAGTTCCAGGTGATGACACTACCTGAGAGAGAGTTCCAGGTGATGACACTGCCTGAGAGAGAGTTCCAGGTGATGACACTGCCTGAGAGAGACTTCCAGGTGATGACACTACCTGAGAGAGAGTTCCAGGTGATGTCACTAACTGAGAGAGAGTTCCAGGTGATGACATTGCCTGAGAGAGAGTTCCAGGTGATGACACTACCTGAGAGAGCGTTCCAGGTGATGACACTGCCTGAGAGAGAGTTCCAGGTGATGACACTGCCTGAGAGAGAGTTCCAGGTGATGACACTACCTGAGAGAGAGTTCCAGGTGATGTCACTACCTGAGAGAGAGTTCCAGGTGATGACATTGCCTGAGAGAGAGTTCCAGGTGATGACACTACCTGAGAGAGAGTTCCAGGTGATGTCACTACCTGAGAGAGAGTTCCAGGTGATGTCACTGCCTGAGAGAGAGTTCCAGGTGATGTCACTGCCTGAGAGAGAGTTCCAGGTGATGACACTGCCTGAGAGAGAGTTCCAGGTGATGTCATTACCTGAGAGAGAGTTCCAGGTGATGTCACTACCTGAGAGAGAGTTCCAGGTGATGACACTGCCTGAGAGAGAGTTCCAGGTGATGTCACTGCCTGAGAGAGAGTTCCAGGTGATGACACTGCCTGAGAGAGAGTTCCAGGTGATGTCATTACCTGAGAGAGAGTTCCAGGTGATGACACTACCTGAGAGAGAGTTCCAGGTGATGGCACTACCTGAGAGAGAGTTCCAGGTGATGTCACTGCCTGAGAGAGAGTTCCAGGTGATGTAAGTGCCTGAGAGAGAGTTCCAGGTGATGTAAGTGCCTGAGAGAGAGTTCCAGGTGATGTCACTGCCTGAGAGAGAGTTCCAGGTGATGACACTGCCTGAGAGAGAGTTCCAGGTGATGTCACTGCCTGAGAGAGAGTTCCAGGTGATGACACTGCCTGAGAGAGAGTTCCAGGTGATGTCACTGCCTGAGAGTGAGTTCCAGGTGATGACACTGCCTGAGAGAGAGTTCCAGGTGATGACACTGCCTGAGACAGAGTTCCAGGTGATGTAAGTGCCTGAGACAGAGTTCCAGGTGATGTCACTACCTGAGAGAGACTTCCAGGTGATGACACTGCCTGAGACAGAGTTCCAGGTGATGACACTGCCTGAGAGAGAGTTCCAGGTGATGTCACTGCCTGAGAGAGAGTTCCAGGTGATGTAAGTGCCTGAGAGAGAGTTCCAGGTGATGTAAGTGCCTGAGAGAGAGTTCCAGGTGATGTCACTGCCTGAGAGAGAGTTCCAGGTGATGTCACTGCCTGAGAGTGAGTTCCAGGTGATGACACTGCCTGAGACAGAGTTCCAGGTGATGTAAGTGCCTGAGACAGAGTTCCAGGTGATGTCACTACCTGAGAGAGAGTTCCAGGTGATGACACTGCCTGAGAGAGAGTTCCAGGTGATGTCACTGCCTGAGAGTGAGTTCCAGGTGATGACACTGCCTGAGACAGAGTTCCAGGTGATGTAAGTGCCTGAGACAGAGTTCCAGGTGATGTCACTACCTGAGAGAGACTTCCAGGTGATGACACTGCCTGAGAGAGAGTTCCAGGTGATGACACTGCCTGAGAGAGAGTTCCAGGTGATGTCACTGCCTGAGAGAGACTTCAAGGTGATGACACTGCCTGAGAGAGAGTTCCAGGTGATGTCACTACCTGAGAGAGAGTTCCAGGTGATGACACTGCCTGAGAGAGAGTTCCAGGTGATGTCACTGCCTGAGAGAGAGTTCCAGGTGATGACACTGCCTGAGAGAGACTTCCAGGTGATGTCACTGCCTGAGAGAGAGTTCCAGGTGATGACACTGCCTGAGAGAGAGTTCCAGGTGATGACACTGCCTGAGAGAGAGTTCCAGGTGATGACACTGCCTGAGACAGAGTTCCAGGTGATGACACTGCCTGAGAGAGAGTTCCAGGTGATGACACTGCCTGAGAGAGAGTTCCAGGTGATGACACTGCCTGAGAGAGAGTTCCAGGTGATGTCACTGCCTGAGAGAGAGTTCCAGGTGATGACACTGCCTGAGAGAGAGTTCCAGGTGATGACACTGCCTGAGACAGAGTTCCAGGTGATGACACTGCCTGAGAGAGAGTTCCAGGTGATGACACTGCCTGAGAGAGAGTTCCAGGTGATGTCACTGCCTGAGACAGAGTTCCAGGTGATGACACTGCCTGAGAGAGAGTTCCAGGTGATGTCACTGCCTGAGAGAGAGTTCTAGGTGATGTCATTACCTGAGAGAGAGTTCCAGGTGATGTCACTGCCTGAGAGACAGTTCCAGGTGATGTCATTACCTGAGAGAGAGTTCCAGGTGATGACACTGCCTGAGACAGAGTTCCAGCTGATGTCACTGCCTGAGAGAGAGTTCCAGGTGATGTAAGTGCCTGAGACAGAGTTCCAGGTGATGTCACTGCCTGAGAGAGAGTTCCAGGTGATGTCACTGCCTGAGAGAGAGTTCCAGGTGATGACACTGCCTGAGAGAGAGTTCCAGGTGATGTCACTACCTGAGAGAGAGTTCCAGAAGCGGGAGAATCAGTGTGAAATTTTCTTCCCCCTCGCGCCCAATTCATGTTGCGCTTCCAAGAATGGACAAGAAGACTTCAAGAAATAATAGCGACTCCAGAAGCCCAGAGCTTGACTCTATTGCAGTGGGAGTAAAGGCAATTTGTACCCAGTATGTCACACACAAAAGGAAGGAAATTGTGTGGAGGCCATTATTACAGATTGCCCAATGTCTGAGAACTGGCCCTAGACTTGGTGATATCACTCTCCTGCTATTGTTTGCTAACAGAGGAAAATAGGATATTGGTGAATGGCTTTTGGGTAATTCACCGCATAACTGGTTCCTGGGATGGGGGGATTGTCCTATGAAGAGAGATTGAGTAGACTAGGCCTATATTCTCTGGAGTTTAGAAGAATGAGAGGTGATCTCATTGAAACATACAAAATTCTTACAGGGCTTGACAGGGTAGATGCAGGGAGGATGTTCCCCCTGGCTGGGGAGTCTAGAACCAGGGGTCACAGTCTCAGCATAAGGGGTCGGCCATTTAGGACTGAGATGAGGAGAAATTTCTCCACTCAGAGGGTGGTGAATCTTTGGAATTCTCTACCCCAGAGGGCTGTGGAGGCTCAGTCGTTGAGTATATTCAGGACAGAGATCGATAGATTTTTGGATATTAAGGGAATCAAGTGATATGGGGATAGTTCAGGAAAGTGGAAATGAGGTAGAAGATCAGCCATGATCTCATTGAATGGCGGAGCAGGCTCGAGGGGCCAAATGGCCTACTCCTGCTCCTATTTCTTATGTTCTTATGACATGGTACTATGAGGCAAATTAAAGATCTCCGTGGAGACCTATAAATTTCCTCAGCACCCTAGGCTAGGGAGGAGGGATAAAGGTCAGCCAGGATTCCAGCTCCCGATCGCTGTCCAGTGACTCCTGCTGGACTGTCAACGTGTGTGGTTGGTGGGTGAGAATGGAATTGGGCTCAGCTATGACACTCTACACAGTCGAACAGCCTGCCAACCCTCACCGCCAGAGGTCACAGGAGGAATGGCCACTTGGTGCCTGTGGAACCTGTACCCCCAGCCTTCAGCAGAGGAGGGGAGAAAATTGGGGGGAAAAAAACAAGTGTCTGCTGGAGATGGTTTCAGCTCAGGCTGCTGCAGGTGGGTGAATCAACAGCAACAAAATCAGACACCGAGCCACATAAGGAGATATTACAGACATACGAACATACGTACGGACATACGAATTAGGAGCAGGAGTAGGCCACTCGGCCCCTCGAGCCTGCTCCGCCATTCAGTAAGATCGTGGCTGATCCGATTACTCCACATTCCTGCCTACCCCCGATAACCTTTCACCCCTTGCTTACCAAGAATCTATCTACCTCTGCCTTAAAAATATTCAAAGACTCTGCTTCCACCGCCCTCTGAGGAAGAGAGTTCCAAAGACTCACCACCCTCTGTGAGAAAAAATTTCTCCTCATCTCTGTCTTAAATGGGCGACCCCTTATTTTTAAACAGTGACCCCGAGTTCTAGATTCTCCCACAAGAGGAAACATCCTCTCCACATCCACCCTGTCAAGTCCCCTCAGGATCTTATATGTTTCAATCAAGTCACCTCTTACTCTTCTAAACTCCAGTGGATACAAGCCTAGCCTGTCCAACCTTTCCTCATAAGACAACCCGCCCATTCCAGGTATTAGTCTAATAAACCTTCTCTGAACTGCTTCCAACGCATTTACATCCTTCCTTAAATAAGGAGACCAATACTATACACAGTACTCCAGATGTGGTCTCATCAATGCCCTGTATAACTGAAGCATAACCTCCCTACTTTTGTATTCAATTCCCCTCGCAATAAACAAGGACAGATTAGGACAGATGACCAAAAGCTTGGTCAAAGACAGAGGTTTTAAGGAGCATCTTAAAGAAGGAGAGGTAGAGAGGTGGAAAGGTTTGGGGAGGGAATTCCAGAGTTTAGGGCCTTGGCAGCTGAAGGCACGGCCACCAATGGTGGAGCAATTAAAATCAGAGATGCGCAAGAGGCCAGAATTGGAGGAGCGCAGAGATCTCGAAGGGTTGTAGGGCTGGAGGAGGTTACAGAGATAGGGAGGGGGCGAGGCCATGGAGGGATGTGAAAACAAGGATGAGAATTTATAAACTGAGGCATTGCCGGACCGGGAGCCAATGTCGGTCAGCGAGCACAGTGGTGATGGATGAACGGAACTTGCTGCGAGTTAGGACACGGGCAGCCGAGTTTGTGATGAGCTCAAGGTTACGGA